>ML662449.1:9730490-9893108 GCA_007570785.1 Antilocapra americana | reverse complement strand
CATAGTGGCTGTACTAGTTTGCATTCCCAGCAACAGTGTAAGAGGGTTCCCTTTTCTCCACATCCTCTCCAGCATTTATTGCTTGTAGACTTTTGGATGGCAGCCAAAGTAATATCCCTGCTTTTTAATATGCTGTCTAGGTTAGTCATAGCTTTTCTTCCAGGCAGCAAGTGTCTTTTAATTTCATGGCTGCAATCACCATCTGCAATGATTTTGGAGCCCCTCAAAATAAAGTCTGTCACTGTTTCCATTGTTTCCCCACCTATTTTCCATGAAGTGATGGGACCAGATGCCAAGATCTTAGTCTTCTGAATGTTGAGTTTTAAGCCAACTTTTTCACTCTCCTCTTTCACTTTCATCAGGATGCTCTATACTGGAGAACATATATGCAGAGTACATCATGGGAAATACTGGGCTGCATGAAGAACAAGCTGGAATCATGATTGCTGGGAGAAATATCAATAGTCTCAAATAAGTAGTTGACACCACCCTTATGGCAGAAAGTAAAGAGGAATTGAAGAGCCTCTTGATGAAAGCGAAAGAGGAGAGTGAAAATGTTGACTTTAAACTCAACATTCAGAAAACTAAGATCTTGGCATCTGGTCCCATCACTTCATGGCAAATAGGTGGGGAAACAATGGAAACAGCGGCAGACTTTATTTTTTTAGGTTCCAAAATCACTGCAGATGGTGATTGCAGCCATGAAATTTAAAGACGCTTGCTCCTTGGAAGGAAGGTTATGACCAACCTAGACAGCATATTAAAAAGCAGAGACATTCCTTTGCCAACAAAAGTCTGTCTAGTCAAAGCTATGGTTTTTCCAGTAGTCATGTATAGATGTGGGAGTTGGACCATAAAGAAAGCTGAGCACTGAAGTATTCATACTTTTGAACTGTGGTGTTAAAGAAGGCTCTTGAGAGTCCCTTGGACTGCAAGAAAATCCAACCAGTCCATCCTAAAGGAAATCAGTCCTGAACATTCATTGGAAGGACTGATGCTGAAGCTGAAGCTCCAACACTTTGGTCACCTGATGTGAAGAACTGACTCATTGGAAAAAACCCGATGCTGGAAAAGATTGAAAGTGGGAGGAGAAGAGGATGACAGAGGATGAGATGGTTGGATGGCATCACTGACTCGATGGACATGAGTTTGAGCAATCTCCTGGAGTTGGTGATGAGCAGGGAAGCCTGGTGTGCTTCAGGCCATGGAGTCACAAAGAGTTGGAGATGACTGAGCGACTCAACTGAACTCCATCCTGCCTAATAGTCACCCACCTGTGAAGTCTTTTCCCCATTGGTTGCTCAGAGCTTGAGGCATCTTCTTCATGGCCTCATTGATTGCATAAGCGACTCAAGACAGGACACATTTATTATCTTTATGTGTACACTTCCAGCTCTCCATAATTAGCCCAGCTCCTTGTGGGACCACAGATTCAGCTTTCAAAACAGAAGAGGCAGGTAACTATGTGTCTGAGTCACAGGACAGAGGGTTAGACTAAGACTCTATACTCACTATTGGGTATCATTTCCAGAGCACTTCTAATGCTATCCCAGCATCAAGGTACATCAATGTGACTGCTTACCTGCCTGAATTCCTTTGTAAAGAAAAAACAACTGGCTTATACTAGAATAAACGTTCAGGTTAACTGTAGCTGAAACTGGACAATGAGTTAGGAAATGTGAATTCTATCCTTTTATACCTCAGATCTCTATGGCTTTGGACAAATCATTGAAACAACAGTTTCAGTGTTATATTCTGTGTAACAGGCCAATTAGGCAATGCCCATGCCTTTCAAATTAGGTAATGCACATGAAAGCAGACTATCCACTGTGACTGTACAAACACAGTGTGACATCAATGTTAGTTGCTGTTCCTGATGTGAAAAAAGCCCGTGAGAGTGGCCTTCCCTCTGTCATTGAGTCCATATTTGAATACATGTGTGCAGAAAGTGCCCAGGTTTGTGCTCTAGAAGGGAGGAACTGTTTTAGGACACCTGGTTTGTGTTCTCAAATTGTCTGCAGCATGGATCAGGAGACAAGACTGACACAAATCGATGACAAGCGAAATGTGTGCAAATGCAGGACCATGCAGGATCGGACCATTGGTGTCACTGCAGTCTTCAGAACGAAAAGGAATAATGAAGCTACACTATGTCAGGAGAGGCAGCTCTTTCTCTGATTTTAAAAGATACCTCTGGGTGTTCTATAGTCTAATCAGTTGGCACTTGCATCAGGATCTACTAATCAGTGGTTCTATTTTCTGCCATTCACCCCCGTTCTTCAGGGCCACTGAGCTCAGAGTACCCCATGCATCTGAAGCCCTTGGCTCAGTTCCTCTGCAGGCTACCGAGGACCACAGGCTCCCACCTCTGGCTTTCCCAGGTGGAAGGCTGATAACAGGTCTCAGAGCCTGATCCAGCTTGCTGTCCTCTCCCTGCCTCCATCTGGGCCTGCTGTCAGTGGACGGATGCCCATGGCACTGGCTCGACCACCCGAGGTGAACAAATGGGACCAGAGCTTCTGAGCTCCTCAGGGAAAGCTAAGAAGGCCGGTCACTGGAACCCATCATTGCCTATGATTTGTCTACCAGGGAAAGGTTACAGAAATTTATGAGTGGGCACCATATGCCAGTGCAACATCTGCTTTCTCATAAGGGGTGTGAATATAGGACAGTGCTAACTAAGTACATTAAAGGAGAGATTCCAGGCATGAGAAAAGTACAGTTTAACTGCTTAGCGGGTGGAGATTCCAAAGCATGTGAGGAGTTTGCAGCATTCTTTTTTTTTTTTTTATTCATAGATATTATTGTCCAGAGCAGTTTTACATTCACAGCAAAATTGAGGGGAAGATACAGAGATTTCTTGTATACATCCCACCCCTACACATACATAACCTTTCCCATTTTCATCATCCTGCTCTAGAGTGCTTCAACTGATGAACCTATATTATTATCCACAACAACATCATTATCACCCAAAGTCCATGGTTTACTTAGGACTCACTCTGGGTGCTGTATATTCCATGAGTTTGGACAGATGAATAATGACATATATCTACCATCATAGTATCATACAGAGTAATTTCACTGCCCTAAAAAAAAAAAATCTGTGCTCTGCCTATTCATCCTTCCTTCCTCCCATATTCATTTTTCATAATAAATTTCATGTCAAACATTAAATATAAGCATAGATGACACTGCTCTCTTTAGAGGTGCTGGGAGACCCAGAGTCCTTCCTCCAGTCTCCTCCCAGCGGTTCTTGAGCTACTGTCCCCAGTGCTGGAATCTTAAACAGTTTCAAAACTATTCTAGTTGATTGAAGAAAGGGGAATTTATTTTATTTTCCAATATTTTCTGCATTTAACACTGAGGAAAATCTTATCTCATTCTGACAGAAGATGTTTGGACAATGTTTCTTACAGATCAGAGCCTTATTTAGCAGAGTCCTTAGTGAAACTGATTAGGAAATTTGCTGGAAACAATTAACCTTCTTTTAATATGACGAATGCTTGTCTAAAGTAGGGAAGAATGATCTAGGTAATCTGATACTGTTCTTTAACCTTTCTAAACCTATGAGGCATCAAAGCTCTTTTTTATACTAGTGCTATTGCTCAGAGCCAGGCTGTGATATCCAGCTCTTGACTGATAGTATCACGTAGGCAGATGTGACAGTGGAATTTCACTAGTACTGCCACCCTCAGATTTTGCAACTTTGGTTTCAAAAGTGGTGATTATGGATGGCATCCTGGAGCCTTGGGTCATTTCCTCTGTACTGTATAGGCCAAGATTCTTCAGAGATGTGTCTTCCTCCCTGCTCATTGTTGCAAGCAATACTGTAGCCAGACGCAGTGGATGACTACCATCAGCAGGGTCATCAATAAGCATGAAAGTGACAGTGGCACTTCAAAATGTTTCGTATACACTTTAAACTTCTTAGTATCTTAAGGAAGACACATAAAACGTGTATACGTGCTTTAACATGCTTACTCAAAAATAGAGGCTAAATCTTTCAGATAATCATAATAAAATAAAATGAGGTAAATTCCATTTAACTCATTAAAGATGTGATCGAGAAAGGAAAACATGCCCCAGATGGACGTCTGATGTGAAAAACCAAAAGGGTACCCATTAGAATAAGTATGTATAGTAGACAGAGCATGGACTGTTGAATTGGAGGGAACATTCCAAGTTAAAATTTTCCCCAGCTGTACTATTCATTGGATGTACAGTGAACTTGAATAGACACTTGATCTTTCTGGGGCTCAATAGTCTCAGTATCCTTTTATAATAAAATAAAATTTCTAATTCCTTTTCATATGACTAGTTCTTGAGAGATCCTCCAGTGAATGGAAGGACCATTTTTACTCATTCTCCTCATCTTACTCAAAACCACACATATGCTAGTTGTATGGCTCATGTTATAGAAGGCAGCCTGATGCCCTGGGAAGGCACTGGTTCGATGAAGAGAGGTAAGTTTCTCAATCCCCATGAGTTCTTGTTTCCCCACTAAGAGATGAATGGTTTGGAGTAATAATTAAAGCCTTAATCAATACTCAAATGTGTGCTCTTCCTTTGAGTGGGGAAAAGCAAGAACAGCAATTACATATCCCCAACAACTTCAGAAATAAGCAACTACCAGAGATGCCAAGTTTTGTTTTTAGTGTCAAAAATCTTTTTCTATGTGTAAAGTATGAATATATATACAATATATAAACAGACATGCATTATATTAGGCTTCCCAAGTGGCACAGTGGTAAGACTCAGCCTGCCAGTACAGGAGATGCAAGAGACATGAGTTCAGTCCCTGGGTAGGGAAGATCCCTTGGAGGAGGAAATGGCAACTCACTCCAGTATTCTTGCCTGGAAAATTCCACGGACAGAGGAGCTTAGTAGTCCCAAAGAATTAGACGTGACTGAGCACACATGAACACTCTATCATGCTGCACTGCTACTGTAGACAGCTTCCAGTTTTCTGACCTCCACTGTCCACTTAAGGATAAAGATGGCTTCCTTGGTGTTAATACTCTAGGCAGTCTAGGGTCTAGAGGGCCGTGAGAGTCTTTGGTGCTTTGTTTTCTCTGTTCCACATATACTTCTGTCTCTACTTCCTTTTCCCTTCTGGCTTCCAGGAACCAAGAAAAGGCTAACATCCTCCTGTGAAATCATGTCACAATTCTCAAATTCAAGCTATAGAATATATGAATAGTTGATAAGAGAAACTTCAGCCCTCACCTCACCTCAAATATTTCTATCAAGGTTTGAGGTTCATAGCTGAAAACCAAGGATAGAATTTTGGCATTGGTCTATGGATATAAGATATTCTCAAATCCTTCACAGAAGTAGATCAGAGGCAACACTCTTTCCATAAGAGAAAACTGTGCTTCCATATCGCCCCCCCCTTCACCCCCGCTGCCCACCGAGGAAGCCAGGATGGTGGTTTGTCTGAATCTCTGGTAATAACAATATTTTACCTGTTCCAGCATCACCACAGCCTCTCCTGGTGATGAGGAAGAGAGAAATAGAGAAGATTATCAGATCTTGTTATCACCTGACAGTATTGACTTGCTCTGGACTCCAAGTTCAATGGATCAGGGCCAGAGCAGCACCCACGGCTTTCTACCGCAGTCTGGCCTTGCTCTTACCCCAGCTTAGCTTCTTTGTCTTTGTTGTGATCATGTTCTTCTCAGCCTTTATTAGTAAAATAAGGCTTCCTCCAAGCTTAGTCCGCCAGAATGTTCCACTCTGAGTCTTCAAGCTCCTGGCATGGTGGCAGGCACACAAAAATCCCCATGAAATGCTTGCTGAATAAGTAGAGAATGAAATTATTCAATACAGTCAGAAAGGAATAAAAATAACTGCAATATGTTAGCCAATGAAGATAGCTATTCTAACACTACATATTTATGTAATTTTGACTTGGGTATAATTTGGAAACTTTCCTTTCTTTTTCTCAGAATGAAGTAATGAGGTAAGTAGTAAATAGCCAAACTTTCTCACTTGTCATGTCATGTTTGACAAATTACTTAAGCTCCCTGCACTTTTGTGTCTTAATCTCTACCAGAGGCCATAGTACTGTAACCTAATTTGACAAATGTGTAAATTAACTTGGTAATACAAATCCTTTCACAATGCATATCTATGGCAAATTATCATATACACTTTAAATGTCTTATAATTCTATTGGCCAATTACACCTCAATAAATCTGATCAATAAATAATCACTGCAATGGAAAAATAAAATAATAGAATCCAACTAATAGAGTCATTGAGATAATCAAGCTAGAACTTATGAAGCATTTGGAAAAGTGCCCTGCCACAAAGAAAAAAAAATTGTGGTTAAGCAAATATTTATTTTTTATCAAGTTACTATTTAGGCAGCATGGTACAGTGAATTAGATGAGAATCAAACATGTGAGCTGTAGTCCTAGTTCTACCGCTAGATGTATGCATGAACTGCCTGGAAACTGGGTTCCTCTGTCGAAAGGGGGTGTTGGACCAATAACTTTGAAGGTGTTCTGGTTCTAACAAATCTATGGAGTTCTGACCTATCTGGGTAATGGGCCTCTGAGAGGTTTGGCTTTGGAATTGATTGCTAGTCATCAGCCCGGTGACATAAGACAGTGTGCCATTTCTCTCTCTCTCTCTCTCTTTTTTTTTTCTTTACAATATTGTATTGGTTATGCCATACTTGACATGAATCCGCCATGGGTATACATGTGTTCCCCTTCCAGAACCCCGTCCCACCTCCCCCCTGGTTCCATCCCTCTGGGTCATCCCGGTGCACCAGCCCTGTATCATGCATCAAACCTAGGCTGGTGATTCATTTCACGTATGATAATAGCCATGTTTCAATGCCGTTCTCCCATATCATCCCACCCTCGCCCTCTCCCATAGAGTTCAAAAGACTGTTCTATACATGTGCGTCTCTTTTGCTGTCTCACATACAGTGTTATCGTTACCATCTTTTCTTCTACGTACTCATGTTGTCTACCAATTTCACTTTGCTTGTTGTTATTTTTCAGTGGCTAAGTTGTGTCTGATTTTTTGTGACCTCATGGACTGTAGCCCACCAAGTTCCTCTGTCCATGGAGTTCTTCAGGCAAAAATACTGTAGTGGGTTGCCATTTCTTTCTCCAGGAATTCCATCTTGAAGGAAGATTAAAAACTAGTGTGACTTATACTTGAAAACTACTGAATTAAAAAAAAAAAACTTTAACTTTTTCTTTTCTGGTTCATAAAAAAATTAATGACTTTAAGAGCTGAACCCCCTAGAGAAAAATAGAGAAAAGTTGTCATTTTCTGAGTTCATCCTAAATTAAGACTTCTCAATATTATCTTAGTGTTTATTGTTTTGTTGGAGGCAACTTTCTAGAAATCTAAACATCTTCATAATATAAGTGCTACCTTTAAAAAACCCTCAAACAAAATATAACATGTTTAGTTAATTTGATACATTAGATTTCTGATGTCCATCTCCTCATTGATTTAGAAATTCCAAAAGTGAACTTTGAGGCTCAACTGCTGGCATGACATTCTCATCTATTTAAGATGATTAATATCTTGGTTCCAATATTAGAACTTCTATTTATATATTTAAAAATTCCATTCCGCTTTTATTACTCTGAATATGCTTTATAAAAAACATGACATATTATGTCAAGTTTTGCACACAGTGTTGCATGTTCAAACATGTATGGGTTGGGAATTCAATCAAAACAATTTGGTAACTACTTCTTAGGATAAAATAGCATGTAAGTTTAGGCTACAATTTTGGTCCAATATTCTGAAACTGATAAATTTACTGAGTATTAAGTACCTACTGTATGTCACTCTCCATGCTAAGCACTAGCTGTTCATATGCTTTTGTTTCAAAATTATGTTTTTCACCCTGAAAGTATTTCATAGTAAGTCCACATGGCACATTGTTGGGAAAGACCAAACATATGGCCATATGATAGAGTTTACCCATGTCAGATCAGCCTCTCTTTACTTGAGTATCTTTGATCTTCTTACCTCCACTCTTCATTGCAAACACATGTATGCTTGACAAACTGATAAATGTGAGATCAAATATAGAGTTATGTCTGAAAACAGATGACAAGGGACTCTCTCATAGTATCAGTAGAAGTTTCATGCCTGGTAGGTTTGGTACTTTGTGGTTGGCTGAAACCTGGGAAAGGGAAGATTAGAGGGGACCAATAAGGAATTGCCTAGAGTTAGAAAAAATGGACAAAATTTTGGAGGGAAGATTGGAGAGGCTTAGGGTTTCAGATGTTTGGCAGCACTCAAAAGATGGTGTAATTTGTTATTGTGAAGTCTTAGAGGTCATTCGGAGAAGGCAATGGCACCCCACTCCAGTACTCTTGCCTGGAAAATCCCATGGACGGAGGGGCCTGGTAGGCTGCAGTCCATGGGATCACTAAGAGTCGGACAGGACTGAGCAACTTCACTTTCACTTTTCACTTTCATGCATCCGAGAAGGAAATGGCATCCCACTCCAGTGTTCTTGCCTGGAGAATCCCAGGGATGGCAGAGCCTGGTGAGCTGCCATCTATGAAGTCGCACAGAGTCAGACATGACTGAACCGACTTAGCAGCAGCAGCAGCAGAGGTCATCAGTGAAAGAGTTTAAGTTTATGGTATCATAGGGCTTCCCTGGTGGCTCAGATGGTAAAGAATTTCCCTGCCAATACAGGAGACCCTGGTTCGATCCTTGGATTGGAAAGATCCCCTGGAGAAGGGAATGGCCACCCACTCCAGTATTCTTGCCTGGAAAATTCCATGGACAGAGGAACTTGGCAGGCTACAGTCCATGGGGTCACAAAGAGACAGATATGACTGAGAGACTTTCACTCTCACTTTTCAGGGCCCCAAGTTAATTGTAAAATGTTTATATAGGGAAGAATGTGTGTGGCTGTTACCCAAGACAGCATCTGGGATGCTGCACTTATATAATGTAATTTTTTTTTAATTTTTTAAAAAAATAGATTATAATTGCTTTATAATGTTGCATTAGTATCTTCTGTGGAATGAAGTGAATCAGCTATATATACATACATATATCCTCTCCCTCTTGAATGTCCTTCTGCTCCTCCCAGTCCATCCCTCTAGGTCATCACAGAGCACTGAGCTGAGCTCCTTGTGCTTTATAGCATGTTCCCACTGGCTATCTATTTTACACACACTAGTATATATTTGTCAATTGTACTTTCTCAGTTCCTCTCAACCTCCCCTTCTCCGAATGTGTCCACATATCCTTTCTCTATGTCTGCATCTCTTTAATATGCATCCATCTTTGGGAAGCTTGTATCCCACTGGAAACCTGTTTCTCAAAGACTACTGATAATTTTAACAGGTGCAGTCTTGAATCTGGAATTTCAACTGTCTTAAGCATTCACAAAAATGTTGATGGAATTCGTAGGAAAGATTAGGAAGAAGGACAGAGGGAGGCTAATGAATAGCTTACTTGATTTTGCTAATGCTTGTCATCACAGACATAATGATTAATTTACCAATATGATTTAGACCACTATCAAGTAAGAAATTTTAAAAGTACTTTACAAGTAGTTATTGGAAAAATCATAGATAATTGGTTCTGGATTATGACACTATTCATAGTAAGATGCAAGGCCAATCATAGGCTTTAATTTTGGGGTCTTAGTACTGGCACTCCAAAAGGGCAAATCATTTAAGTGCAGGAAAAAAGGGAAAACAAGCCTGGCAAGAAGTTGTTTACTGCCTCTCTCTTTAATCAGTCCAGCAGAGTCATGTCCAGGCATTCCAATCTGTCAGGGGCCTTTGAAGTCTCAACCATCAATGAGTTGTGAATCTGTGACTCTGGAATTTGCTACTTTGCAAGCTTGTCTGTTGAACCTGGCTTTCTGTTGATGTTCAGTAATTACAGAAATGAAAAGGGACATTTAAGCACAAGTAATGGGGCTTCCCTGACAGTCCATTGGGTAAGACGTTACCTTCCAGTGTATGAGGTGTGGGTTCAATATCTGATGGGGGAGGTAAGATCCCATATGCCTTTCGGCCAAAATACAAAACATAAAACAGAAACAGTATTGTAACAAATTCAATAAAGATTTTAAAAAATGCTCCACATTAAAAAAAAAAAAAAACCTCAAACATAGAAACAAGTGATGTAACAATGCAGACTTCACTGGAAAACCTATGGGTTTTGCCTCCCCCCCAAAAAAAAGGCTTTCTTTTTCTTTTTAATTAATTAATTAATTTTAATTGGATGGTAATTACTTTATAATATTGTGATGGCTTTTTACATACATCAGTATGAATCAGCCATGGTCATAAACATGTCTCCTCTGTCCTGAATCACATTCCCACCTCCCTCCCCACCCCATCCCTCAGATTGTCACAGAGCACCAGTTTTGGGTGCCCTGAATCATACATTAGACTTTCACTGGCTATCTATTTTACATATGGTAATGAATACGTTTCAATGTTATTCTCTCAAATTATCCCACTCTCTCCTTCTCCCACTGAGTCCAAAAGTCTGTTCTTTATTTTTGTGTCTTCTTTGCCGTCCTACACGTAGGATTGTCAGAACCATTTCTAGGTTCCATATATATGCATTAATATACAATATTTGTCTTTCTCTTTCTGACTTACTTCATTCTGAATACATAATAGGCTCTAGGTTCATTTACCTCATTAGAATTGACTCAAATGCAATCCTTTTTATAGCTAAGCAATATATTCCATTGTGTATATGTACCACATCTTCCTTATCCCTTCATCTGGCAATGGACATCTAGGTAAAAATGGGCTTTAGAAATGCAAAATAGAACAATTCTGGCAGGGATTTAAATACACAGATCCAAAAATAAAATGAGAGGGAGTCAGTATTGTACTTGAGATTAGAGCTCGCCAGGAGGAAGTAGTACAGCAAGTCCAGTAATCTGGCTGATGTAGCACACCCCAGCCCACCCAGTACCCCTGACAGGTCATGAAGAAATGCCATAAATCCATAGGCTTGGCCAGGAGGACCTGTCAAGGCAAGCAGCCTGGTCTTCAGTCAGGGCTGACTCTGTGTAATCTAGCAGGGACTTCTCCCAATTTTCACCTTCTTGGTGTCTCTATAATCTCCAGGGACTAGCAATCACAGCTATTTTCCATTGATCAATCAATCAATGAATCCCTGCCCTTTGGAGCTTTCATTTAGCGAGGTGTCAGAGAAGCTGACAACATATTCACAGCATTTCAGGAGTCAGAATAAATAGGAATCGGAGTAATTTTCTAGCAGTTTAGTGGTTGGGACTCTACTTCCATTGCTAGGGGCCCAGGTTCAATCACTGGTTGGGAAACTAAGATCTCACAAGCCCATGGCAAGATCAATTACCTTTTTTTTTTTTTTTTAAGAATAAACATGAATCATAGATGAGAGTGAACAACAGAATCCAGGCCACTCCATTCAGTCCTGACAGTATATCTCTGTGGTGTGGCCATAACA
Source organism: Antilocapra americana (assembly GCA_007570785.1). Classification (NCBI taxonomy): domain Eukaryota; kingdom Metazoa; phylum Chordata; class Mammalia; order Artiodactyla; family Antilocapridae; genus Antilocapra; species Antilocapra americana. The sequence goes on along the minus strand of ML662449.1, from coordinate 9,881,638 downwards.
GTTCTATTCAGGGCCACCTCTCATGTGAGGAAGAGCAGAAGTAGATGGAGAAATGGAATCAGGCAAATCGGATTTAAATTCTAGCTCTACCATATATTAGCTGTATAACCCTCTTCAAGAAATTAAACTCTCTTTGCTTCAGATTCTTTATCTGTAAAATGTGGATCAGAGTATCCATCTCACCTGTTTGTGGTGCAGATTAAGTAAGAAACAGGCTTTATTTTCTTGTGACAGACTTTATTTTTGGGGGTTCCAAAATCACTGCAGATGGTGACTGCAGCCATGAAATTAAAAGACACTTGTTCCTTGGAAGAAAAGCTATGACCAACCTAGACAGCATATTAAAAAGCAGAGACATTGCTTTGCCAACAAAAGTCTGTCTAGTCAAAGCTATGGTTTTTCCAGTAGTCATGTATGAATGTGAGAGCTGGACTATAAAGAAAGCTGAGCACTGAAGAATAGATGTTTTTGAACTGTGGTGTTGGAGAAGACTCTTGAGAGTCCCTTGGACTGCAAGGAGATCCAATCAGTCTATCCTAAAGTAAATCAGTCCTGAATATTTATTGAAAGGACTGATGCTGAAGCTGAAGGTCCAATACTTTGGCTGCCTGATGTGAAGAGCCAACTCATTAGAGAAGATCCTAATCCTGGGAAAGATTGAAGGCAGGAGAAGGGGATGACAAAGGACAAGATAGCTGGATGACATCAAATCAAAGGATGTGAGTTTGAGCAAGCTCCAAATGATGGTGATGGGTAGGGAAGTCTGGTGTGCTGCAGTCATACATGACTGAGTGACTCAACAGAAACAACAACATATAAATTCCTCTACAAGAGTCCAACTTAAAAATTCAATGCTATATTTTTTTTGTTTTATTTTTGACAAACATGGTTGTGTATTTATGGCAATTATGTAACCTTTTCTCATACTTTTGGGGCTGATAGTATAAACAACACCATTATTTTTTATTTTATTTTTATTTTTTTTTCAAGTTAACACTTTATTTAAAAATACAATTGATTTTTTATGAAATAGAAACATTCTAGTGCTACAAATTTCCCCCACTATTCATGTTGGACTCTGATTTTAAAAGATATAGAAACAGAACTTTAAGCAAAGGATAAGCAATAAAGCACTCATTACTACAATAATACAAATAAGAAAAAAAAAAACTCCACAGAATACATAATGCTGTATGTATTGTGTACGTGTGTGTATTTTTGGCTCAATTTAAGATATATAAACTTGATAAATCTGCCAGCATCTGATGACTCAGATGGTAAAGAATCCACCTGCAATGCAGGAGACCTGGGTTTGATCCCTGGGTTGGGAAGATCCCCAGGAGGAGGGCATGGCAACCCACTCCAGTATCCTTGTCTGGAGAATCCCCATGGACAGAAGAGCCCGGTGGGCTACAGTCTATGGGGTTGCAAAGAGTTGGACATGACTGAACAACTAAACCCAGCACAGTAACATAGGCAAAACACTCTCCGACATAAACCAAAGCAGGATCCTCTATGACCCACCTCCCAGAATATCGGAAATAAAAGCACGAATAAACAAATGGGACCTAATTAAAATTAAAAGCTTCTGCACAACAAAGGAAACTATAAGCAAGGTGAAAAGACAGCCTTCAGAATGGGAGAAAATAATAGCCAATGAAGCAATGGACAAACAATTAATCTCAAAAATATGCAAGCAACTCCTGCAGCTCCATTCTAGAAAAATAAACGACCCAATCAAAAAGTGGGCCAAAGAACTTAACAGACATTTCTCCAAAGAAGACATAAAAATGGTTAACAAACACATGAAAAGATGCTCAACATCACTCATTATCAGAGAAATGCAAATCAAAACCACAATGAGGTACCACTTTACACCAGTCAGAATGGCTGCAATCCAAAAATCTACAAGCAATAAGTGCTGGAGAGGATGTGGAGAAAAGGGAACTCTCATACACTGTTGGTGGGAATGAAAACTTGTACAGTCACTATGGAAAACAGTGTGGAGATTCCTTTAAAAACTGCAAATAGACCTGCCATATGACCCAGCAATCCCACTGCTGGGCATACACACCAAGGAAACCAGAATTGAAAGAGACACGTGTACCCCAATGTTCATCACCGCATCGTTTACAATAGCCAGGACATGGAAGCAACCTAGATGCCCATCAACTGACGAATGGATAAGAAAGCGGTGGTACATATACACAATGGAATATTACTCAGCATTAAAAAACATTTGAATCAGTTCTACTCAGGTGGACGGAACTGGAGCCTATTATCCAGAGTGAAGTAGACAATTATTTTTTATATTTGAGTTAAACTGATATAGGGAGTGACTGGGTGAATTTTTTGATCCTACTCAATTTGGATACCCTCTCATTAGCAGCCATCTGTAAAAATCTTTATTAACTTAATCTGGATCTTCTTTCCATTTTGCTCACCCATTTGAGGTTTCTGCCATTGGCAATCTTTCTATACTTTTCTATTCACGTTAATCCAAGTGGTTCTCAGTGCAATCGTTAGAAGAAAACAATGGCAAAAGAAGGTATGTGTGAGGAAGAAGGCAGTGGATGCCTGAGGTTCATAAATATGTCCTTGAATCTCTATGGGCCAGGAGGGAGCTCTGGGCCAGAAGAACCTCTGTGGATTAAGAGTTGAAGCTCAAGGTGAGTAAGCAAGCAACTTCATGAAGCTGTCAGGACCATCCAGGAAAATAATGTCTCCAGAACCCTGAGTGTTTTGCTTGGCACAGAGTAGGTACTTGATTTTCCTTCCTTTATTCTGACAATATCATAAAACAAACCTCAGTTTTCATTAGATTACATAAGTAGGTGAGACAACTTTGAATATGCATTATCCTATACCAGGGTGGGCAAATCATGTCACGTCATATGAAAATGAGCAATTTGGGGGATGGAAAAGCTATGCTCTGGACTAATACTGGTATCCTGCAGCTAGAAAGACGTATTTTTTCATAAGTGGTTGGAGCTTGTCCCTGTTTATGGCGACTTTCTCTAAAGCCATGATTAATGTGGGCTTTTAAAAATTGTTTTTCTTTGTGTTATTTAAATAGGGTTCCTTTCCAGTATGGCTGAATGCTGGTTTTAATTAAATTTAGGAAGAAAGGGGAGGGGAGGTTGGGAAGCCTGACCAAGCTGAAGAGCATCAGTGGAAATCACATTTATGTTTGGAGCATGGCATTTAGAAATAGAATAAATAATATGAAAGAGAGCACTTTTTCAAATGGGAAGGAAATGAACATGCTTAATATTGTTCTCATTTTGGCTTAGGACAGGATTCTTGCTTTGGAAAGAGAGTTTTCCTGTTTTAATTACTAACTCTACATATTTTACTCATCCCATGCCATGAACCACCTTCCTTTTTATTTTATCTTCCTCCAGGAGAGAGTCACTATTTTATGAAAGTGAATTTTGCTATTCAATGAATAGTATGCTTGTTTGTGTTATTTTGGTCATAATGTAATTGAAATTTGGATTGAGGCTAATCTATACCGGACCAAAGTTAATTATGATGCAGAGAGGATATTATATTACTTTTGGCTAAAATTTACCTTTACTCAGCATGCTCTTTTCCTATAAGAAATACAAATCAGTGGTGTAAACATGTTTACTTAAGAAAAAAATTATTTTCAAGTGCTTGAATAACATGCATTTATTTATAATAGTTATGCTAATTAGAAACTAGTCTCATCTGTTTCTGAGAGCACATTCTTAAGAGCTCCCAGTCAGTAGGAGGATGAATGGATATGTGCTGAGACAAATTTAAATTATTGTGGGTATTTGGGAGTTGCAAAACAGTATTTCTTCAAAAATGTTTCCTTATCTAGATTTTTTTCATGGTTTTGGCCTGACCTTCCCCTCTGCTAGTTCAAATAAGTGAAAGTAGTCTGCATCTCTAAATCATTCTTGAAAGTTCTGCTTCCCTACTTCCATTCAATGGTGTCTCCCTGGCAGTTTATGTCCTTGTAGACTGCTCTTCATCGGAGGCAGTGAGCAAGCTCACTAAGTCTGATTGGCTCCATCTCTGAAATATGATTAGGGTGAAACATGTGCATTGTTTAATGGAAAGGAAAACTCTAAATTTAAGGCAGTCATGCTTCTTGTGGGGAGGTCAAAGAGTGAGTAGATTATGGATTGAGGGGATAAAGAAGGGAGAAGAAAGATTTATGTGCTCTGTGGTATTTGAAACCAGCTTACAATTGGCCCCCAGATTCAGAGATTTTACATATTGTGTTGTTGGAGAACATGGATTCAAAAGTTTAGAGTAACCCTCAAAAGTGCCTCTTATGAGCTTCCCTGATCAATATACCCCTTGATTAATCTTAAAAAGAAAAGAAAAAAATTGAAAAGTGTCTTTTTTCTTGAAATAAAGAACCATTTGGCTCGCAGCCATTGGGTAAGTGCTTGAAGGTACTAATTCAATGACTTACAAAGCTTTGTGAACTTGGGCAATTCCTTAACTTCCTTTTGCCCATCATTATTAAAACGATATCATAGGAAGAAATTATATCATACACAGTCAGTAGAAAGAATTCAACACTGTACATTTGTTTGAAAAGGAGGAAAAGAGGAGGCAAATTACTTGAGTTGCAAGAATGATCCCATCTGCCTTTCTACTCAATGAATTTCCCAGGTAAATGTGAAATGGAAGGTATAAACTGATCCTTCCTTCACTGAGTCTTAATTCCCAAGGTCATCTTATGAAATAAGCATCTCAACAAACCTAGCATTTTCACTGTTTCAAGAAACAGTATGTTATTTTGTACAGAAAGATCCTAATGTATAGGTTGCCTCTTCCTCTGAAACTCAAACACTGAAGGAGGTAAGGCTGGTTGGTCACATTCATTAAGAGATTGTATTCCTGTCACTAATATAGTGCCTTTCTTCCTCAGGTATTTGCAATGAGAATGTAGACAAGGTTTTTTTTTTTTTTTTTATAGACTTGTGGACTTTGTGGATGAGGGTAAGGGTGGGATGATATGGGAGAAGGGCATTGAAGCATGTTAATTGTCATGTGTCTAATCAATCGCCAGCCCAGGATTGATGCTCTGGACTGGTGCAGCGAGATTTCCCGGGGGGGAGGGAGGAGGGAGGGGGGACCCGGAGGGGAAGCATATGTAAACCCATGGTGATATCATGACAATGTATGGCAAAAACAATAATAATAATAAAAAAAAAGTCTTTCAAAAAAAAAAAGTATTTATTTTTAATTGGAGGATAATTGCTTTTTAATATTGTCTTGGTTTCTGCAGCATATCAACATGGAGCAGCCACAGATATATGCCTTCCCTCTTGAACCTCCCTTCCACCTTCAACCCCATCCCACCCCTCTAGGTTATTACAGAGCCCTGGTTTGAGTTTCCTGAGTCATACAGAAAATTTCCACTTTTTAATGGCTGTGCTTGAAAGGTGGCTAGGTTCTAGAGGCAGAAAATAGAAGAGTGGGGACTAGAGGCTAGAGGGTGAGAGAAATGGAAGTTTAATAAGCACATAATTTCTGTTTGAGATGATGAAAAATTATGGAAACAAACTGTGGTGATGGTTGCATGACATTATAAATGTGCTTAATGCAACTAAATTGTAAACTTACAAACAAAATGGCAACTTTTATGTCATGTGTATTTTAATAACAAAAAGAGGTAGTTTGGCAGTTTCCATGAGAAAATATGCACATCAGACAGCATAAAGTCACGAATGGCTAATACAAGTAACTATGATGCTTAGAGGGATTTTTGGCTACTGTCCACATATCAGACTTATTTATTTGATTGTATGTCTTTTGACTCTATCTAATTATTACACAGGCTGAGAGGGGATATGATGGTTCTCTTGACTCATGGGTACATTTCAGGGCATAAGCCACAGAACTCCCTTTTGGATCCCATCATTGCCCCTGCTCTTCCTATTGCCCAACTCTCCTTTGTTCCTGTGTGCAGTCCAGCCCATGCATGATTCTGGGGTATTTGATTTCGTTTGTGTCTCTGTAATCACCATCTAGACTTGTCTGCTTTTCTTTAGGTTTTCTCCTTTATTCTCTTCTAAATCATTTTGTGTTCTTCTTCCTGTTCCCTTTATGATGAGCTCCAGTCCTCAATTCCTGGGACACTCATTGGTGATCTACCCTCAGTTTCTTCCCCCTTTTTCAAGGGTATCAGACATAGTTAACCTAACAGGAAGCCAAGGGGCTCAGGATTTGCCTCCTAAAAACATTCAAAGCTGATGTTCTTACTGCGGCACAGTGCTTATGTGTGGTTGGGAAAAGTAACAGAACTGAAGTTGAGGGCCTGGTGGGGACTGTCACCTGGAAGAGAAAGCCAGCAGTTGGAGAAAATGGGAACAGAGCCAAAATCAGAATCAGAGTTGAATAAGGGTGGTAGAAGAGATTGAAAATACAGACAAATCTGATGGTCAGGGAGAGAAACACCATTCAGCGTAGACAACTCTGAGCTGAGACCCAGAGGCTAATTACTTCATTGGATGTAGCCACTGGCTTAAAGTTCCAGATCAGTTTTTTTCCTCATCTGGGCTTCTTCCCACTTGAAATACCTGCAGCTAAGTCTGGAATAGGACTTGCCATTATAGTGTGACATATCTTAGGGATAAGGCAACTCATCTGCCTCATTTGCAGAAGAGGCACAGCCCAAAGAAGGAGGATGCTCTGCTCCAGCTCACTCAGCTGCTCAGTGGTGAGGTCTAGCCGTGAACTCAAATCTCATTGTTTTCAATAATCTCATTGTATTTTTCAGCCTCATCCCCCTAGGATGAGGGCCATGATGGTGGAGTTGTATAGAACCATACTGAATATAGCACCATATGCATTGCAGTAGGTAATAAATGCCTCTTGATGGTAGTGGTGGTGAAGACAATGATGATTATGGTCATAGAGAAAACTCCATTTAAGTGAAATTAAATGATATTGCATGGGTGAGAGTGGAAAATTCCATGCTATTTAATGGCTGACATGTAAGATGAATTTGGTAATGAAGCTGGGGGACTTATCAGGCCAGAAAACTGCATTCTCTCATTAGACAGCCCTTAATGACCCACTTATTACTAATATAAAGGAAGAGATATACATATAAACACATGTTACTGAATGTTTGACTGCAAGAAATGAAACCAGTACACCGGCTTGAGGGGTTAGCAACAGACGCTGCTTCTGTTTGAATGATCAAATTTGCTGCTTTCCAGATGGAAAATGACAACTGAAGTAAAAGGGTAAAGGATGATTTGACTATACTTATAAAAAAGACAGGGGAGAATAATGTAAGGGAAGCAGGTGGAGCTGGCTACCTCTAAGGATTGCTGCAGGGGACAAGAAGAGGGAATAGATTTATTTAGAAGTCTGACTTATACCTTCTTTGGGGACGTGTATCACTAAAAGTATTCAACTCCTCACTCACATGACATTCATCTCTATGATAAACTCAGTTATCTAAGATACAGTTGATAGTCATCAGGGAGGCCAACATGGAGGCCGCATCTATTCTTAAAACCTTATGCATTTCATCCATAAGAGTTCAGACTGTATTGAATACCCAATCTTAGAGAGTTACTTGGTTTCCTAGCCTATAGGAAATGAAAAGCAGCACAGCTCAAAATAAGGAAAAGGTGTTTACTGAAAGGCCCTTTGTTTATAACTAGGGCAAGTGATGCCTGACAACCTGAAAGTAAGGAAAAAGAAAGAAAACCATGAAACAAACAAAAAATAAAGATACTTAGCCTGAAATAGACCATAGTGATGTGTCACCTTTTAGAGTAGGGAGGCTTCTACATATCACTATAGCCTTCTAGGTAATTTTTGATTTAAAAATTTATTTTGGCCAAAAGCAAGACAATGAGATTATAATTAAAAAATATCTTCTTTGTATTAAACATTTATAGGTATAGTAAGCCAAATATAAACATCAAAAATAATTATGGCACTTCATTTTATATTCCAGCACAACAACAAAGTTTCAGTTGTGAAAGGAAGGTGAAAAATTTGGGAGATGGATGATGGTGAGAGTTGAAGAGCAATGTAAATATACTTAGTGCCACTTAACTGTACAGTTAAATATGGTTAAAATTTTTTTGATGCTATCTTCATAGCAAATATCATACTCAGAAATGGTGGGGAAAAGGGAAGATTTTTCCTCCAAATAACTTTGGCACTTGATACATTTATCACAGTTATCTGAAAAACTGTTTTCCTGGAAAATCTGTATTCCATGCTGCCGGCCCAGTAATGTCTTAGTTTGGTGTTGCTAGCTAGGGGTGGGGTGTTGCCTCAACCATGTATTATGGTCTGAGGCAAGGGGCTGCCCATTGCTAACTCCAGTTTCTTGGTTTGTAAACTGGAAATTGTAATATTGCAACATAGTGATGTTCTAAGTATTAATGGACTGATTTGATGTGTGTCTAATGCTTAGTTCCATGCCTGGAATATAGGAAATTGTTGTCCATAATATAAAAAACCCTGAATACTCATTGGAAGGACTGATGCCAAAGTTGAAACTCCTACTTTGGTCACCTGATGTGAAAAACTGATTCACTGGAAAAGACCTGATGCTGGGAAAGATTGAAGACAGAAGGAGAAGAGGGTGACACAAGATGAGATGGTTGGGTGGATCACTGCTTCAATGGACCTGAATTTGGGCAAACTCTGGGTGATAGTGAGAGACACAGAGGTGTCACACACTGCAGTTCATGGGGTCATGACTTGATGGCTAAACAACAACAACAACAATATAAACAAAACCCTATATTCCCCTCCTAATCATGTATACCTTGACAATGCAAGGGTTAAAGTTGTAGGTCAGGAGAACTCACGACAACTTCAAGCAGCTATAATGGAAACATAGATGGAAATAAAGATGAAACAAAGAGTAATTCTCACCCTCACATCAAGACATTGCCACCAACATAGCTAGGTTGGGTCTTCATCCCAACTCCTTACTGTCCTTCCCACTCTAAATAGTATATGGATTGGAGTAACCCAATGATTTAGGGAAGAACTGGTTTAGGAATATGTGAGCTTGTTTTGCTTCTGAGAATACATGAAATAGCATACAAGGGGCTTCCCTCATAGTTCAGCAGTAAAGAATCTGCCTACAATGAAGGAGATGCAGGAGACACTTATTTGATCCCTGGATTGGGAAGATCCCCTGGAGAAGGAAATGGCAACCCACTTCAGTATTCTTGCCTGGAGAATCCCATGGATAGGTGAGCCTTACAGGCTATAGTCCACAGGGTCACAAAGAGTCAGACAACACTGAGCACATATGCATGCATACAGAATTGGATGCAAATTTTTAAATGTCAGATAAAAAACTGGATCATAGCTTTATTTTGCCCAAGAAACTATTTATAGATCTTATGGCACAAATAAAATTTGAGAGAGTGTTTTAAGTCATCAAAGAAAATTCTCTATTCAAGCATTCTTAAATCTGCTTGAAACATAATTTTTATATAAAAATCCAACTATCAATTATAAGCCAGCCTAATCTGGGCCAAAAGAAGTCTACCGAGATCTATCCTGGAAAAGAGTTTAAATGAGAGGAATACATTGACTTGGTTGATATGGATTTGATATAATGAAATAACTTTTATTTTTATACAATTTTAAAGGTTACTTTCCATTTACAGTCATTATAAAATATTGGCTATATTCTCTGTATTGTACAATACACACTTAAGCCTATCTTTCTAAAATGACATCTTTTATTAAAAATAATGCAACTTTTTCTCTTTGTATGTTTCCCAGGAAATCAAATAATGCCTTCTCTCAATTAAAAAGGCAGGAAAGAGGAAAGGAAGAGGGGAAAATATTTACTGAGCATCTATACAGAAACACAGGCACTTGAATAGGCATGCTTACATGTGATCTCATTTAATCCTAAAAGTAACCCTTTGCATTAAGTACACTTTATAGCAACTTTCCTGGTGGCTCAGATGGTAAGGAGTCTGCCTGTAATGCAGGAGATCTGGGTTTGATCCCTGAGTTAGGAAGATTCCCTGGAGAAGGAAATGGCAACCCACTTCAGTATTCCTGCCTGGAAAATCCTATGGACAGAAGAGCCTGCCAGGCTACAGTCCATGGTTTCACAAAGAGGTGGACAAGACTGAGCAACTTCACTCTCACTTTCATGCTTTATAGTATTCTCCTCATTCAAAAGAATGAGTTTCCAGGAATTTCTACAATAAATGTTCTTGAAAGTATTGGTAATAGTATGCAAAGGGTTAGAATCAGGTCACAAACTTCTCAAAGACATGTTTTCCTTGGCCTGCACTGTTGTTTCTAAAAATGTTGAGTCAATTTCCAGCTTAAAGAAAATCAAGCTCTGGCAACATGGGGCCTTCATTTAGAATGGCAACAAGTGGCTGGGATGGAGAAGCGATTGCCCTTTGGATAATCTGTGACATCAATTTGCCATAGTCACTTTCTGACTTGCTTTGCTTGGTGATATTTCCTCCCAGGTTCCTATGGGCATTTGCGTGGGGACTCCTACAATGATGAGTCTGGACTGTTAGCTAGAACTTGAGTATATTTATTTGTTGAGAAGGAGGATACAGATATCAGTTTTCAGAAGAAAGCAGAATTGAATAGGGAGCAATTGTCTGGTGTATCTTATATTGTCTATCTTCTATTGCCTAGGATAGATCTCTGTTTTCAAATTGGGGGATCTCCTTGCTTCTGCATGTGATCCTATTCCATAAAACTCTGGAGAACAAGTCACTGGTCCTGATCCAGTCAAGGATATACTTACCTTCTTTTCTACCATTTCCTAGGGGCCTCCATTGTACCTTTGGCTTCTTAAATTAGATTTACTGGGCTTTATAATCCTTCAAGATACCATTCCAGGTGGTGCTAGTGGTAAAGAACCCTCCTGCCAAGGCAGGAGACCCAAGAGGCTTGGGTTTGATCCCTGGGTCAGGAAGATCACCTGGAGAAGAGCATGGCAACCCATTACAGTATTCATGCTTGGAGAATCCCATGGACAGAGGAGCTTGGTGGGTTACAGTCCATGGGGTCTCAGAGTTGGACACAACTGAGATACTAATGCTTTACTTTTTATGATCCATCAAGCCTTTTCAAATGCATCTCATAAAATTCCCACATTTCCCCCAGTGAGTGGCTTTTTCCCTAGTTTTATTGATGAAGAAATTGGTACCCAAGTGCTTTAGGGATCTGGCATAAGATCATGGAATTACAAAAGGGAGACACCAGTGTGGAATCACATGGTTTGATTTCATAGGCGCTGCTTCTGTGATGTGGATTTTTCCATCTGCACAGATATAAGAGAAAAATTGTTAGTACTGTCTTGGGTGACCTTTCTCACAGTGTCTATTAACTGTTCACACACTGAATTTATCATTTTCTCATTCATTAATTCATTTATTCATTCCATTAACTGATGTTTATTGAAATTTTTTATGCCAGCAATAGTGTTAGATTTAATGATATAAGAACAATCAGAAACTCATATGAATGCTTCCCTCAAAGAAAAAGAGGCTGCCACTGCTGCTGTTCCTGCTAAGTCACTTCAGTCGTGTCCGACTCTGTGTGACCCCATAGACGGCAGCCCACTAGGCTCCCCTGTCCCTGGGATTCTCCAGGAAAGAACACTGGAGTGGGTTGCCATTTCCTTCTCTAATGTGTGAAAGTGAAGTTGCTCAGTTGTGTCCGACTTGCAGCGACTCCATGGACTGCAGCCTACTAGGCTTCTCCGTCCATGGGATTTTCTTTCTTTTTTTTTTTTATCATTACCATTTTTTTTTATTGTTTTTGCCATACATTGTCATGATATCACCATGGGTTTACATATGTTTCCCCTCCGGAACCCCCCTCCCTCCTCCCTCCCCCCTGGGAAATCTCGCTGCATCAGCCCCGAGCATCAGTCCTGGGCTGGCGATTGATTAGACATATGATAATTAACATGCTTCAATGCCCTTCTCCCATATCATCCCATTCTAGAAAAATAAACAACCCAATTAAAAAGTGGGCCAAAGAACTTAACAGACATTTCTCCAAAGAAGATATAAAAATGGCTAACAAACACGTCCATGGGATTTTCTAAGCAAAAGTACTGGAGTGGCTTGCCATTGACTTCTCTGGTAAAAGAGGCTAACATCACTCAAATATGACAAAAGATATTCCATTTTTATGACTATTTTAAGGACTAGGAAGGAGAGGTATGTCAAATGCTCAAAATCTATGACAGAAGTATTTTATCCCATCTGTTAAAGTCAAAGAAGATTTCCTCTAAATAAGGAAAATTCATCAAAAAATTGAAAGGTTATGAAGCAAAGAGCATAGAAGTTGGAGTTAGCTTGTGCAAAGGCCCTGTGGCAGTAGGGAGCACCCAATCTAAGGGACTTAGGAAAAACAAGAGTGACAAGATCATACAGGACAGGCTGGGGTGGAGACCTCAGACCAGAACAACATTAAAATTGTGATCATCATTTTGGATGAACTCTTTTCAAGTGCCAGTTTATGATTAAAATCAAAGCACAAGCATCTAATACTTAAATAGAGGAACAGTAAGTTCAGTTCAGTTTCTCAGTCATGTCCAACTCTTTGTGACCCCCATGGACTGTAGCATAACAGGCCTTGCTGTCCATCACCAATCCCCAGTGAAGCTTGCTCAAACTCATGTCCATTGAGTCAGTGATGCCATCCAATCAGAGGAATAGTACCTTCTGATTTTCATTTTTAAGATATTGTTGTATTGCAGTAGGGAGAGTCAAATGGATGTAAGTAAGAATGGATGTGAGACATCAAGTGGGAGCTATGGCAGTCATCATGGTGGAAGAGAGAGAATAGATGTAAGAGGTTGTTAGGAGGTGAAATCATAGTGCTGGGTAAAGGAATTGAGTTGGTGGAGGTAGACAGGATGCCCCTGTTCTTTTAGAGATGGAGGTTGGTAACTCACTCACTGAACTCAAGTCTTCTGAGACCTTTGGGCAGAAGGATGCATCATATGATTAATCTTTTACATTTTGAGATCAGCATGCTTTTGAGAAAACAGAGAAGTCATCAAACAGCATTTACAAATCTTGCCCTTCAAAAGGAATAATTAGAATGAAAATCTGAGAAGATTGCCTGGTAGAAAAGTGTATTTACCCTATTATGATATATATATATATATGTTGTTTTATTACTTGTTGAGTGGGGATTAAAATATTCCTTATAACTCAAAAAATAAAATAAAATCAATAATTGATTAAGCCAAATCCATGGGAGTAGAAACCAAGGCTTTTCATCATGAAAACTTTGAATATAGTGCAAAAAAAATTATTATTTTTTGTCTGTGAACAAAACTGCATTTTCTTGGTTAAGTGACCATTAATGTATCCTAACATACACTTCATATTAGGGAAAAAGCATGAGCATCCATCCAAAGCATGATGCAAGTCCTTTTGGCTGTTAAGGCTGAGAAATGGCCTGAAAGTTTTGAAATCTGCATTGCACGGAAGGGGCTTGTTGCTTGTTTGTTTATTGTGTCTCTTTCTCACTTTATGCCCTCTCTTTGCCTGAAGCTACCATCAGGAATGAGATGTTTCAGTTGCTATTTTCTAGTGAAGTATGTAAAAATAAACGTGAGCTAAATGCACATTTATGGGATGTTTAGAAGAGAGTCAGTGCAACTCTGCATCTGATTTTACTTTATTTCTTCATTGCTTTCTCTTCCTGTGTTTTTGTCTACAGCCTCTGCTGTCACCACAGGTAACTCTACTCTATGTAATTGTAAAAGCTTATGTTTTCAAAGAGTCAATATACATACATAAACACACAAACCATTACCACTCGGAGTTACAGATATTATATCCAACTCTTCCACAAACTATGATGCCTGAAAAAGTTGCTTGATCATTCAATTTCATCTTAAACTGCAAAAAAAAAAGTTGGTTTAGGTATCCCCTAGAATCACATATCTCAGAATGAGACATTTAGACCAATCACCCCATCTATGTGAATGTATTTGGCAGTGTAAGGCTGGGATGAGGTGACCCACACTCACAGAACAATGTGTGACAGATAACAGGTCCTCATAAAATATTGAATAAATGGGTGAATGAGTAACAAATAATGGAAGGTCTCTTTTGAAGTTCTCCTGGGTCAAGCAGTTCATTTCATGTTCCTTTTCTTATCATTCTATTTCAAGACTCTACACTTATAACTTCTTTTCTAAGGAACGTTTATACACGTTACTTGTCAATACATGTTTGCTGAATTGCTTTTTAGAATATATCTGAAATCTTCTTCTAGAATTTCTACCAGTTAGTCTTATTCCACCCCTGTGATGGTCTAGAACAAGTTTAGTCTTCTCTTCACACCTCTGTCCTTTAAATTTTGGAAGATGACTATCAAGTTTCTAGAGTGTCTTCCATTTCCTTCCTTTGGCTCAGCTAAACATTACTAATGACTAAGGAATCTATAAACTATAGTGACAGACTCTGCCAAGGTATCCTAAAGATAAAGCATTCTTGAAAGAATTTTGAGTTTCAAAAAATCTTATAGAATCCTAAGAGGACACTGCAAATAAAGGGGAGAAAATGATGTGTACTAAGAGAAACCCAACGTTGCTAGAATCCAGACCTCCCACTCCAAGCCCAAGGTCTTCCTACTGAACTCTGAATTCCCACTCCAATGCCACCATCTGAAGCTAGCTCTCCAGGCAAGATGCTTCGGCTGCCTGTCACCATAAGCACCTCAAGCGTTATTACTTGTGCCTGCACATACGGGAAGGTTGAAATATATTCTTCTGCATGAGAAAAATAAGAATCATGTCTGCCCATCCTTTGGATAAATGATATTCCTTGAAGGAAAAGTTATTTTTTTTTCTTCATAGGTTTGAGGATTCTCAAGAAGTGGTAAACAGTTACAGATCAATTGAGAATTCTAAATGCCATTAGACTTCAGTAATGTTGATACTTGTAGGACTGTTTATTTATATTTAAGTCATATCAGTGAAATCTCCTGAAATTAAGTAGGAAAAGAGTTTCTTTTGAAGGCTCCTCATATGAATCAATCAGATTGGGAGTCAAGAGTGTATTGTCATTTTTCATTAGTGGAGCTCTATCTTGAAATGTAAAGGTGTGTGTGCAAGTCGTTTAGTCATGTCCGACTCTTTGTGACCCCATGGATTGTAGCCTGCCAGGATCCTCTGTTCATGGGATTTCCCAGGCAAGAATACTGGAGTGGGTTGCCATTCCTGTCTCCAGGGGATTTTCCCAACCAAGGGATTGAACATGGATATCCTGCATTGCAGGAGGATTCTGAGCCAACAGGGAAGTCCCTAAGACACCAAATTCAGTGACACTTATCTAATTATATGCACCCTTCTTTTTATTTTTTTGGTCAATCTTTAATTTTTATTGAACATAATGGAAAGCCATTCTATTTTCCCAAAACTTCTACTTTATTTTTTTCTCCTTCTAGAAGAAAAGTACAAGATCTTTCCTCAGAGACACACCCAAACTTCCACTTAAACTTTGAAACACTGCAGAAGAACATTGTTAGCATAAGAATATTTCTTATTATACTTATTTTTAATTGAAGGATAATTACTTTACAGAATTGTGTGTAAAGTAATAAAAATGAATCAGCCAAACATCAAAATGAATCAGCCACAGGTATATTTTGAATGTTGGGCAAAATGACAGGATATCAGCTCCCAAGTATCTCATGCATATACTCTCTATTTTGATTCCCCTTGGTCCATAGACTTTACAGGTCTCTTGATTTGTGGATCTAGATTTAAACTAGCCAGGTCTTAAGTTTTCTATAGGGAAGATTCCAGCTTGGATTGAATTGAACTTTTTACTCTCAAGGAGACTTAACCACTGTTCTGAGTCTCTGAGTCCATAGAAAAGACAGAGAAGTTGGTGTTTTTGCCTCTGCACTCAATTTGATGACTTAATTGTCACTTTCACAACTGATGGATATTTAGATTTGTTTCCAGTTTTTCAGGGCTATAAACAAACATAAAGTCTATGTTCATCTGGGAATATATGTCTATTTAATATGCAATCCTAGGAGTAGAAATACTAGAGTGAATGTTTTGTGCAATTTAGGGATTTTAATATTTGTTTTAGGGTCTTCCCAAGTGGCTCAGGAGTAAAGAATGTGCCTGCCAATGCAGAAGATGCAGGAGACCCAGGTTAAATCCCTGGGTTGGGAAGATCCCCTGGCAGAGGAAATGGCAATTCACTCTAGTATTCTTGCCTGGAGAATCCCATGGACAGAGGAGCTTGGTGAGCTACAGTCCACAGAGTCACAAAAGAGTCAAACATGCCTGAGTGACTGCACACAAGCACAAATATATATTGTAAGTTATACTCAGTAAAACAGTATACAAATTTATGTACCCAACAGAAGTGTACAGGACTTTTATTTTCTCACAGTGCATTTACACTGGTTGTATTTTTGTAAATCTTGTAATCACTAGCTTAAAGAAATAAGAACACATTGTCTTTTTTTGCATTTGTTTGATAAATATATTTCCTATTGATTTAAGGGTTAAAACCACAGACTCTGGAGGCAATCAGTTTGGGTCCAAATCTTGGCTTCACCAGTTACTAGTTATGTGACATTGGACAAGTTACTTACTATCTCTGTGACTTAATTTACACATCTTAAATCAAAGATTATAATGGTACCTAATCTGTAGGACTCTCTGTGAGGTGTAATTATATATAATTACATCTCTCTATATAATTGTTCCCTGGAGAAGGAAATAGCAACCCACTCAAATATTCTTGCCTGGAAAATTTCATGGACAAAGGAGCCTGACAGGCTACAGTCCATGGTATTGCAAAGAGTCAGACACGACTGAACAACTCTCACTCACTCACATATACAATTGTCATATATTATACACATTACTATTATATAATTATATATTACATAGGAAATATCTGGCAAATAGTTTGTACTCTATATTTTCTACTATTAATTTTATTATCACTATTTAGTAAATTGTTTCTTGATAGCCTTTGTCATTTTTCTGTTGGTATGGCTATTTTTCTCTTAATAGATTGCAAAATATCATTGTTAATTGTGTCTTATCACATATTAATTATTTATAATTTATAAAATACTAAAAATTATAAATAAAAAGATATTGAAATTATTAATTTCTTGAAAGTTTGAAAGAATTCATTTATAAAGTTAAAGAGGTATATGCTGAGGACAATTATTTGATATTTTCTGCAACTTCTTCCATAATTACTTCAGCTTTCAGATTCTCTATATCTTAAGAAAACTTTGTTCATTTCTATTTTCAAATTGATTAACATAGAGTTGGGTATGCCATTTCCTCATAATTTAAAGCTCTTTTGCTCTGTGGTGTTTTCATATCTCTAATGTTGTAGGTTTTCTCTCCTCAGCATTCTTCTTGACTGTGATATCCGATTTTGATTTATCAAATACTCTATTTTTCCTAATTCATTAGCTTTTAGTCTTACTATTATTTCTTTCTCCTGTTCTTTATGATTATTTTATTGGGAATTTTTTATTTATTAAGTTTAATGGTATGTTTATTTCATTCTCTGAATTATTTAATAATGAAAGCATTTAAGGTAAATTTGCCTCTGAGTAAGTTTTGATCACAATTTTTAAACTTTGTAGTAATATGTTATCATTATTATTTTTTAATTTAATATCCTAGATTGAATTTGATTCCTCTTTTATTCAATAATTATTTTAATAACTACATATAAATTTCAATCAATCACGAGTTTATTTGTACCTCTGATACTAATTGATAGTTTTATTTAATTATAGTGACAGGATATGTTCTAAATATTTTCTGCCCTTTTAGAATTTATTGAAGTTTCATTACAGTCAACACTGATCAGTTTCATTGTGTTCAATAATTCATTAATTTTTCTCAGTTTTGTTAGTGCGTGAAAAGTATATTCTGTTTTATAATGTCATTACCTTAATTATGTATCTATTAAGTTAATGTGATAAAATTTTTCTTACTTAACTTTGATATCTCTAATTAATGGCTACAGAGAGATTTGTTAAAAATCTCAAATTTCCCTAACATTTTATTTCTTATCAGTGGTGTTTTAGTAACTCTACAAATTATATTAGATTTGTTTCCCTAGATAAAATATCTCCTCTTTGTCCCATTTGATAATTTTTAACTTTTTACCATGTGGAACCCAGAGTTCTTGTGAAGAAGTTGGAGTTCTGCATGATTTTTCTTTCTTCGTGATAGTATTAATAACAGTGAGGACTCCATATACATATATTCCTATATAGAGATACTACCCTTGAATCCTGTTCTGGGGAGGGAGTTGTGAAGGAGGAGAAGTTTCTACACACTAGGAAACCATCTCATAGATGGGTCTGTGGGAAGTTTTGGGATCTCAGAAGGCAACATAGTAGGGAGAAACAAAAAACAAAAAACAAGCCCACAGTTGCCTAAATGCGACTATGGAAAAGAGAACTTGCCTGTGAAAGGCTCTAATCTAACAACCTGACGCGCAGCCTGGCCTGCTCACAGAACAAAGGATTGAGAGACTGCCAAAGGAGAGCTAGGCTGGCTGCACCCCGCCCCCTCCCACTTGGAGGCATTGGAGGCCGAGAGGCAGGCTTGTGACAGCCAGAGCCGGAAAGCAAGGGGCTGCTGCGACCCCAGCCCCAGAGATGGCATCTTCCACCAAACTGTGAGCAGGCTCCCAGCTGCTAACCACATCTTCCTGAGATCCTAGATGGTTGATATCCACCAGGAGGGCTGCAGCCTGAGATCAGCTTTCCAGAGGAGACATATGGCACACCTGAGACGCTGCTTTCTCAGTGCACCCAGGAAACGGAGCAGCCAGGACTGGGGAGGTGATTAAGACACATGGCCCACATGGCACAGTGCGCTCGAGAAGCACCTGTCACCTGAGCTGCTCAGATCTGGGAAGGGCACAAAACACACACCCAACCCACAGAGGCGGAGCCAGAACTGTGTCTGAGTGTCTCCTGTGGAGGTACCGGTCAGCAGTGGCCTGCCACAGGGCAGGGGCCCTGGGTGTAGCAGACCTGGGTATGGCATAAGCCCTCTTGGAGGAGGTCACCATTAACCCCACCACAGAACCGCCAGGACTTACACAGGACTGGGGAAACACACTCTTGGAGGGCACACACAAAAGCCTGTACACACCAGCACCCAGGAAAAAGGAGCAGTGACCCCACAAGAGACCAACCCTGACATACTCATGAGTGTCCAGGAGTCTCCAGTGGAGGCAGGAGTCAGCAGGGGCCTGCTGCAGGGTCAGGGGCACTGAGTGCAGCAGTGCATGCATGGGACATTTTGAAGGAGGTCGCCATTATCTTCATCACCTCCACTGTAGTGTGGCCTCAGGTCAAGTAACAGGGAGGGAACAAAGCCCCGCCCATCAACAGAAAATTGGATTAAAGATTTACTGAACATGGCCCCGCCCATCAGAACAAGACCCAGTTTTCCCCTCAGCCAGTCTTTCCCATCAGGAAGCTTCCATAAGCCTCTTATCCTTATCCATCAGAGGGCAGACAGACTGAAAACCACAGTCACAGAAGACTAACCAAACTGATCACAGGGACCACAGCCTTGTGTAGCAAATGAAACTGTGAACCATGAGCAAGACAGACAGGTCATGGTGGAGAGTTCTGACAAAGTGTGGTTCACTGGAGAAGGGAATGGCAAACCACTTCAGTATTCTTGCCTTGAGAACCCCATGAACAATACAAAAAAAGCAAAAAGGTATGAGGCTGAAAGATGAACTCTCCAGGCCAGTAGGTGCCCAGTATGCTACTGGGCATATTGGACAAGAGTGGAAAAATAACTCCAGAAAGAATGAAGAGATGGAGTCAAAGCAAAAACAATACCCAGTTATGGATGTGTCAGGTGATGGAAGTAAAGTCCAATGCTGTAAAGAGCAATGTTGCATAGGAACCTGGAATGTTAGGTCCATGAATCAAGGCAAATTGGAAGTGGTCAAACAGGAGATGGCAAAAGTGAACATTGACATTTTAGGAATCAGTGAACTAAAATGGATTGGAATGAGTGAATTTAACTCAGATGACCATTATATCTACTACTGTGGGCAAGAACACCTTAGAAGAAATGAAGTAGCCATCATAGACAACAAAAGAGTCCAAAATGCAGTACTTGGATGCAGTCTCAAAAATGACAGAATGATCTCTGTTCATTTCCAAGGAAAATCATTCAATATCACAGTAATCCAAGTCTATGCCCCAACCAATAATGGTGAAGAAGCAGAATTTGAATGTTTATATGAAAACCTACAAGGCCTTCTAGAACTAACACCCAAAAAAGATGTCCTTTTCATTATAGAGGACTGGAAGGCAAAAGCAGGAAGTCAATAAATACCTGGAGTAACAGGCAAATTCAGCCTTGAGGTGCAAAGTGAAGCAGGGCAAAGGCTAACAGACTTTCGCCAAGAGAATGTACTGGTTATAACAAACACCCTCTTCCAACAACACAAAAGAAGGCTCTACACATGGGCATCACCAGATGGTCGATACTGAAATCAGGTTGATTATATTACTTGCAGCCGAAGATGAAGAAGTTCTATACAGTCAGGAAAAACAAGACCAGGAGCTGACTGTGGCTCAGATCATGAACTCCTTATTGTCAAATTCAGACTTAAATTGAAGAAAGTAGGGAAAACCACTAGATCATTCAGGTATGACCTGAATCAAATCCCTTACCATTATACAGTGGAAGTGACAAACAGATTCAAGGGATTAGATCTAACAGAGTGCCTGAAGAACTATGGACAGAGGTTCGTGACGTTGTACAGGAGGCAGTGATCAAGATCATTCCCAAGAAAAAGAAATGCAAAAAGGCAAAATGGTTGTCTGAGGAGGCTTTACAAATAGCTGAGAAAAGAAGAGAAGCTAAAAGCAAAGGGGAAAAGGAAAGATATACCCATGTGAATGCAGAGTTCCAAAGAATAGCAAGGAGAGATAAGAAATACTTCCTCAGTGATCAATGCAAAGAAATAGAGGAAAACAATAGAATGGGAAAGACTAGCGGGCTCTTTAAGAAAATTAAAGATATCAAGGGAATATGTCATGCAAAGATGGGCACAAGAAAGGACATAAATGATATGGACCTAACAGAAGAAGAATATATTAAGAAGAGGTAGCAAGAATGCACAGAATAACTATACAAAAAAAGATTTCATGACCCAGATAACCACAATGGTTCATCACTCATCTAGAGACAGACACCCTGGAATGTGAAGTCAAGTGGGCCTTACGAACTATCACTATGAACAAAGCTAGTGGAGGTGATGTAATTCCAGATGAGCTATTTCAAATCCTAAAAGATGATGCTGTGAAAGTGTTGCACTCAATATGCCAGCACATATGGAAAACTCAGCAGTGGCCACAAGACTGGAAAAGGTCAGTTTTCATTCCAATCCCAAAGAAAGGCAATGCCCAAGAATGCTCAAACTACCTCACAATTGCACTCATCTTACCAGCTAGCAAAGTAATGCTCAAAATTCTCCAAGCCAGGCTTTAACAGTACGTAAACTGTGAACTTTCAGACGTTCAAGCTGGTTTTAGAAAAGACAGAGGAACCAGAGATCAGATTGCCAGCATCTGCTGGATCATTGAAAACACGAGTTCCATAAAAATATATACTTTTGCTTTATTGCTAGGGCTTCCCTGATAGCTCAGTTGGTAAAGAATCTGCCTGAAATGCTGGAGACCCCGGCTCAATTCCTAGGTCATGAAGATCCCCTGGAAAAGGGATAGGCTGCCTACCTTAGTATTCTTGGGCTTCCCTTGTGGCTCAGCTGGTAAAGAATCTGCCTGTAATGTGGGAGGCCTGCATTTGATCCCTGGGTTGGGAAGATCCCCTGGAGAAGGGAGCAGCTACCCACTCCAGTATTCTGGCCTTAAGATTTCCATGGACTGTATAGTCCATGTGGCTGCAAAGAGTTGGACAGGACTGAGCAACTTTCACTTTCACACTTGCTTTATTGACTACCAAAGCCTTTGACTGTTGGATTACAATAAACTATGGAAAATTCTTAGAGATAGAAATACCAGACCACCTGACCTGCCTCCTGAGAAATCTGTATGCAGGTCAAGAAGCAACAGTTAGAACTGGACATAACATAACAGACTGGTTCCAAATTGGGAAAGGAGCATATCAAAGCTGTATATTGTCATCCTGCTTATTTAACTTATATGCAGTGTATATCATGTGAAATGCTGGGCTGGACGAAGCACAAGCTGGAATCAAAACTCCTGGGAGAAATACCAGTAACCTCAGATATGCAGATGACACCACCCTTATGGAAGAAAGCAGAGAAGAACTAAAGAGCCTCTTGATGAATGTGAAAGAGGAGAGCGAAAAAGTTGGCTTAATACTCAACATTCAGAAAACTAAGGTCATGGCATCTGGTCCCAACATGACAAATAGATGGGGAAACAATGAAAACAGTGAGAGACTTTACTTTTTTGGTCTCCAATCACTGCAGATGGTGACTGAAGCCATGAAAGTAAAAGATGCTTGCTCCTTAGAGGAAAAGCTATGACCAACCTAGTGTACGTGAAAGTGAAGTCCCTCAGTCGTGTCCAACTCTTTGCAACCCCATGGATTGTAAGCTACCAGGCTCCTCTGTCCATGGGGTTTTCCAGGCAAGAATACTGGAGTGGGTTGCCATGACCAACCTAGACAGCTTATTAAAAAGCAGAAACATTACTTTGCCAACAAAGGTCCATCTAGTCAAAGCTATGGTTTTTCCAGTAGTCTTGTATGGATGTGAGAGTTGGACTATGGAACTGACGCTTTTGAACTGTGGTGTTGGAGAAGACTCTTGAAAGTCCCTTGGATTGCAAGGAGATCCAACCAGTCATTCCTAAAGGAAATCAGTCCTGAATATTCATTGGAAGGACTGATGCTGAAGCTGAAACTCGAATACTTTGGCCACCTGATGTGAAGAACTAACTCATTGGAAAAGACCCTGATGCTGGGCAAGATTGAAGGCAGGAGAAGAGGACGACAGAGGATAAGATGATTGGATGACATAACCGATGCAATGGACATGAATCTGAGCAAGCTCTGAGAGTTGGTGATAGATAGAGAAGCCTGGGGTGCTGCAGTCCATGGGGTTGCAAAGAGTCGGACATGACTGAGCAACTGAACTGACCTGATCCTTCAATCCTGTCAACAAATCTAGAAGTTAATTACTATTATAACTATCATTTTATAGAGAAGGAAACTGTTACTTATCGATGTTGAAGAACTTGACATCCCACAGTGAGAAAGTGGCAGTGTTATATTTCTGAGGTCATACCTTATACTCACAACCTCTGTACTTTGCATTCTTTTACTTTAGTATCTGTAAATATACAGAATTCTCCCTCTTACACTGTTGGTGGGAATGCAAACTAGTATAGTCACTATGGAAAACAGTGTGGAGATTCCTTAAAAAACTGCAAATGGACATGCCATATGACCCAGAAATCCCACTGCTGGGCATATACACCGAGGAAACCAGAATTGAAAGAGACACGTGTACCCCAATGTTCATCGCAGCATTGTTTACAATAGCCAGGACATGGAAGCAACCTAGATGCCCATCAACTGACGAATGGATAAGAAAGCTGTGGTACATATACACAATGGAATATTACTCAGCATTAAAAAAAAAATCATTTGAATCAGTTCTACTCAGGTGGACGGAACTGGAGCCCATTATCCAGAGTGAAGTAAGCCAGAAGCAAAAACAACAATACAGTATACTAACGCATATATATGGAATTTAGAAAGATGGTAACGAGAACCCTGCATGCGAGACAGCAAAAGAAATGCAGATGTATAGAACAGACTTGTGGACTCTGCGGAAGAGGGCAAGGGTGGGATGATATGGGAGAATGGCATTGAAACATGTTAATTATCATATGTGAAATCAATCGCCAGCCCAGGGTTGATGCTCGGGGCTAGTGCACGGAGATGTCCCAGGTGGAGGGAATCGGGAGGGAGGAGGGAGGGGGGTTCTGGAGTGGGAGCATATGTATACCCATGGCGGTTTCATGTCAATGTATGACAAAACCAACACAATTAAGTAAAGAAAATTTAAAAAAATAAAAAATAAATAAAACATCAACTGTGATTAAAAAAAAAATAGAATTCTCCCTTACTTTTGAAACTCAAGAAAAAATCCACATGGTTTTTAAATGTTCGTTTCTTCTTTGTTTTTCCTTTTTTTGACCTCTTCATTATTTTTTCACTGGTATTTTCAAGCATTTTTGATCTGGAAACTTGGCCCTATTCCAGTTTAGAAAAGTGTCGCATTGCAGCTTGATTACTGCTCTCATGTATTTGCCTACTTCCTTCCTGAGGAATAGCAATTGCCCCTTTTCTCTGAATTTATAGGGGCACATCCCTCATTCCAGACTATGTCATTGATTGACTTCTCTGTAACATTGATCATGTTGAATGAAGAACTTTCCCTTCATTTTCACGGAATTTTTATGGAATTAATTCAAAGGAATTAGTCTCCCAATGTCCAGGACTTCCTGGTGGCTAAGATGGTAAAGCATCTGCCTACCATATGGGAGACCCAGGTTCAATCCCTGGATTGGGAAGATCTCCTGGAGAAGGAAATGGCAAGCTCCTCCAGTATTCTTGCCTGGAAAAACCCATGGACAGAGGAGCCTGATAGTCTACAGTGATGGGGTTGCAAAGAGTCGAACACAACTGAGGGACTTCACTTTCTTTCACTTTCTTTAATGTCCAGGAAAGATTACTTTCTGGGAGGAAATGAACTGCTTTTCTGTGATCACTAAGGGGACATCGGACCTCTCTGAGCCTTGGTTGTCTGATTTCAAAATGGGGAGAATGATCGCCACATCCACCTCAAAAGATCAAGAGAAATAAGACGTGTAAGTGTATGGTACAAAGTGAAAAGTACATTTTAAATAATCAAAATATTAAGAGTTTATTATTAGATCTAGAGCTAGAACAATGATCAACACATATAAAACACCATTGCTGAAAACACACTCAGCTAAAACAAATAGTCTAGAATTGTCATTTTATAAATAAGAAAACTAGATTCCAGAGGATTAAAATGACTTGTTTAGTAGTAGATGTGCAGCTAAACCATGCAAGTCTCCAGCAAAGAAATTTGCTTTTTTAATTTGTGCTTGAAACACATTTTTTCATCCATGAACAACGTGGTAGAGGCTCTTCAATGTTTTTCAGCAACATTTTTCTTACACAGATGTCTCAAAGAGTTAATCTGGGGTATAGGCAGTGAACCGACAGGAACAAGTGATACAGGGCTCTTCCTTGGTTGTTGTTTGGTGATTTTAAAAATGATTCTCCCATTGAGTAATAAGAACAGTTTCCCCAGGGAAAGTGCAGTTTGCATAGCTAAGCAAGGCCTCTAACACTTTTTCTGGGTACTCCTTTTTAAGCAAAATCTGAAAGAAAGAAACTAAAAATAGCAAAACCCTACTTCATTAAAGAAATAATCAAGCAACATAATTTCAGTAATACTATTAAACTAACATTATGTGAAAAGATTCATATCCAACATAAGTGAAGTAAACCTCTATAGTAAACTAGAGCAAATACCATTAAAAAAAAAAAACCAAAAAACCCACCTCTCTTCTTGTCAAAATCCCCAGATGTGCACCGAGTGATCAGAGTTTCCATTAAAAGTTCAAAAGATGAAATCCAGATGTTTCTCTCAGCTCTGTGCCCTTTGACCCCTGATGCATTTACTTGCTCTTGGAGGTTTTGGTCACATGACTCTCTGAACTTTATGCTCTTCCTAAATAGCTCTGAAATCTACTCTATGATAATGGAGCATAGAGTTGTTTGGGTTGGGGATCAATTTCATGTCTATGAAGTGTTGCTGAAACCTTAAAGTTTTCTATTTTTTTTTAGTTCTTTTTGAAAGAATGTCTGTGTTTAAGTCACATTATCACTAGTCTATCTGGAATTTTAAGTGCTAAACATTTTAAGTGCCAAATATTTGACCTATATTTATAATAGAGGGTCGAAACAGATAAAGATACTAATAGAATATAAATTATCTTTCTAAGTATGGCAAATAGAGCATTAATAGACATCCCTGTGATGAAGTGGACAAAATGTTCTAAGAGACATATTGCTTTAAAACATATTTCTTGGCAGCAATCAGAAAACAGTCTGTACTAATACATTGCAAAAAAAATTGCTTTGAGGAAGATAAACAGTCATCTATGCTGGACACAAACGTGTTAATTCTTAACCATAGGGTGGCAAGAAGATCTTTTGGGAATTTAAAATAAAAATGTGTGGAAAGATACACATTTACAGTGGCAAGGCTTCAATGTGGAAAGCTGGTTGTAACATATAATGATATCTGAAGAATGTTCATGTGAACTTTTTTTCCTCTAGCTCTGTGGGCAGTTCCCAAATTGATTAGAAGTAGTGTTTATAAATTTAAATTCCTGCTGTGGGAAATAATAGGAAAGCCACGTTCATTTTTAAAATTTTCAAAGGTCCTTAAAAATGCCATTTTTCATACCATAAATCTGTGGTAGTTGGATGCTGGATTGCTTTTTCAGAGGAATGTTGAAAGTGGGGCTGCAGCCTGCTGTGGTCAAGTTTGTGGGAAGAAAGTGTTACTAATGGTGACCCAAAAGGATTCTTACAGTTTGGGGCCAATATTGTTTTTGACAAAACCACGATGGTACAACCAAGAAAGATCAAGAGATAAAAACAATTCTCTGAGACCAAAGTGATTTTTCGGAATTATGCTTGGCAGGTTTTCATTCTTCACTTTAATATTTTTGCTTCTGGAAAGGGCTATTCTGAAAGTGGAGATGCTGGGTTATCTACACAAGGGAAATCTCACCAGGGAAAGCAAAAGAGAGTGTGCCACTAGTCCCCCTCTAAAATTACTCATTAGGTCTTCTAATGGCAGTTATCTTGGATGAATGACAACTGGTTCCTTGGCTTCCCTGCTCACTGTGGGGCTAGTTAGTCCAGAGTTTGGGAAAACTGACTTTCTATTTGTTTCCAGGTCTGGAAAAATGACTCTGTTATTTGTAAATGTGAATTATTTTTCTGTGTTTCCTATCATTTCAGTGCTAGGTGAACAGAAATGAACAAAATTAAAAGTGTTTAGCTATAGCTTTTACAGACGAGACACATTTTTCCTTTCCATGTAATAATTAGCTAAGATATTCCTAGCCAATTTATTCATATTTTATTTCATATGACACTATGGCTTAAATTATTTTCTATTTTATTTTCAGCTTTTGACTCTGTATTGGGACATAGCCAATTAGAAATGTTGTGATCATTTCAGGTGAACAGCAAAGAGACTTAGCCATACATGTACACACTGGTTTATTTAAAATGGACCTATTGTAGAGTATATGAACTCTGCTCATTGTTATATGGCAGCCTTGGTGGGAGGGGATTTTAGGGGAGACTGGATTTGTGGCTTAAATTTATTTTAATAAGATTTACTAGTTAAGATGAGGAGTAATATAACAAAATGGAAAATTAACCAATAAATTGATTTCAGAAAACATTTACATAGCTAGTGTTCTGTTAACTAAGTAGTAAAGTGAGACTATCATTTTAGTAACTTGGGTAAAAGTAAAATTCCACTTGTTGGAGAATGGGAATCAAACTGGTATGCATAATTGATTGATTATTTTATTCATTTATTAATTTAATAAATATTGATTAAATGTCAAAGGAGGAAGTCTGATTCCTCATCTTACAAAGCATATGATGGAGCTAGGGTGACTAGGTATGTATTTAAGATACCACAGCTATGTGCACACTGTTCTCTGGATCAGGCAGATTGACTATTGGGTCATCCCTAACTAGTTCTGGTAGAATTACTAAACTGCTTCTATTTTGGAAACCATTGAATGGAATTATATCAGCACCACTTCAGACAAATGGAAATTATTTGAAAATGATTCAAAGATTTAAGGTAGACTTATCCACAGGTTTACTAATAATTAGGCATTTATAATGTCACATAAGTTTCTTAGCACAGGAATCCTAATTCTGACACCAGGTTTACTGTCTGAAGGATGTGCACATTTTCGCAGAGCCATCTGTGACTTGGTCAGTGCTTTGTTTCTTATGGCTTTTTTAATCCTCCTCTGTGGCAGCCAAACTTAACCTCTTAGACCTTAACATCCTCATTGAAAAGGACGTCTTTGCTAATGACACTGCCCTTGGTAGAATAACCAGTCTACTGAAATGAAATGGCAGTTTCCCTTTGATTTTATTTCACTTTCTCCATCCTGGATAAAAATTTTGGTCACCTGCAATAATTCTGGTCCCTTTGATAACAAAGGCTTCTTCGGTCACTTTAAGACATCAAGTTGCAGAGTCAGGTTGTGAAGTGATTCCAAGGTGCCGCTCTATCCAAACTCCCAAGCTCCGTTTAGCTTCTCAACCCCACCTGGCACTTGCTTAAGGCTGAACGCTCACAGTAGAAAAGGGGATGTGGGAGCAGTTTGTCCCTCTGTTGTCCTCTCTGTCACAGCCTACCTCCTTCCCCACACTCTTCAGTTACAGTTCTTCTTTACATCCAGGCTAAAGGTTAGGATGACAGAGAAGTGGAAAGGGTGAGGATGACAGAGGAAAAGGGAAAGGGCATATGTTGCTTAGGTGGGAAGCATCAAGCCTGCAGGACCTGGAAAATGATTAAACTCATTCTTTCCCTTCTGGGGGACTTTCTTGCCAAGACACTGGCTCTCTCGCCCCCGCATCTCTTATGTGATTGATGGGAAACATTCTCAACGTCTCATCCTGCCACCTCTGGGAGTGTGGGATACTCTCTCCTCTTTCACCACCAAAGCAGGCAGTCAGACTTGCCTGGCTCTCCAGATTCCTGGGGCTGGAGTCAGTTCACTGCCCCAAGAATTAGACCCTGATCAGGGGACACAAAAGAAGCTCTAAGGAGTATTTTCTTAACCACCCCTCCCCACATCTGGTTGGTGTGAGAAGAGTCCCATTCCCCCCTGCATGGAGAGGGAAAAAGAAATGACCACATAGAAGCTCTCCGTGCAAAAGAAAAAAAAAAATCCTCCCTAGCTTTCTCCTCCAAGTTCCCTTTTCCATAGCATTCCTTTTATCTCCTGGATCTGACCAAGGGGTCAGAGTCCTGGAACTATTCCTGGGGTCATTCCTTGTATAAGTCTGCACAGGACACGGGGTTTATCTCTCATTTTTCTATCTAATCTTACTTATTCAGCTCAATATGTGTCTCAATGAAAAGTGAGGCAGGGAGAGTTCCAGTTCAGCTTCATTTTCACTAGTCTTGGGTGATGGGAAATTAGTGATTTAACTTTGCTGATATAGAGGATAGATTGTTCTTTTTCTTGAATAAAGTATATTTGCTATTAATGGGGTCCTGCTATTTAAAAAAAATCTTTATTGGAGTATAGTTGACTTATAATGTTGTATTAGTTTTAGGTATACAGAAAAAGAGTATCAGTTATATATATTCACTCTTTCTCAATTTCTTTTCCTATATGGGTTATTATTGAATATTCAGTAGAGTTCCCTGTGCTATACAGTAGGTCCTTATTAGTCATCCATTTTTTATATAATAGTGTATATATGTTAACCTCAGCCTCCTAATTTATCACTTCCCCCTACATTTCCTCTTAATGTGATTTTGTCTTTATACACAGTGCACCTTGAAAGTCATATTTCACCAAATATTTAGTTCATTTGTCTATGTCAGGTAGGAAGAGGCAGTTTATCGAACTTTTAGAGCAGTGGAACTTTGGGGCATAACTTCTAAGCATGGTCCTTAAGCTCACTGCTGCCTTATGAAATCCAGAATGGATCTCGCCAACACATTTTGTGGCTTACTTCAGAATGCCCCTTGGGTTCAGATTAATTGCCAATGAATGGTCATTACCCTTGGAAGAGAGAAAAAAATAAAATCTGGGCTGAAGTGGTCATGGAAGATTTTGCTCAGATGGGGCTGTCTCTTCTGAATCCTGTTTATAATTCTAGGTAATGAGTCTTAACCAACATGAAACCAAGACTGACTGGTTTACGGTTAATGACTGACTCCAGAATCAGTGAGAGTTTAAGGTCCCAAATGATCTCAATGCTTAAAATTTTTATATGAGGAAAAAGCATGGTTTGGATATCAAATTTTATACTGTCTTTGATGCCTGAAACATCAGGTCACAAGATTGATAAGGGCAATTCACAAACTTTCGTTAGTGAGTTTGAGTGATTAAAAAAGATGAAATCACTCATTGATTTCATACATTTATAAACTATTTGAACATCTCACAATTCCTTTGTTCAAGACTAGCAGTGGGCATACCAGGCCTTGCTTCTTTTCCCACATGAAGTGATGCAAATTAATTGGTCCCAGCTTGTACTGCTGTTATCGAATCAACATAGTGTGGATGCCTTCTGTGAAATGCCAAATAATGGATCAAAGCCTCTGGAGAATGACCTTTATTTTCCCCCCAGAATGTGTAATTTTCTAGAAATCCATATCTCCTGTCTCTTCAAATGTCTGTGGATCATTGTGAGGAGACACTTCCCATCATTTTTACCTGGGACCATCTTGTTCCTAATTTGCAGCCCCATAAACCATCTGAGTATCTCACACCCATGGAATGATATGGTGAGTAGGACAACCAAGTTTCTGCCTAGGTCTGTGTGCTCTGACTCTGGATTTCCTACTTCTGCTTCTAGTTTCATCTGAAGCAGGGCAAGATTTGTGGTAGGCTTACCATTCCTCACTTTGGTCGATTCATGCAAACACTGCATCTTAGTCTCCTAAGAAGCTAAGACAGGAAGCACAGCTCAGCCATTTCAGCCAAATGCAAATATGATTTAATATTAATTATTAATATTAGATAAATATTTTTATTGTGGTAAATATGCAAAACATACAGTTTATTATTTTAACCATTTCTAAGTATACAATTTAGTGGCATTCAATGCATTCATAATGATGTAGAGCCATCACCAGTATTAAGACCCCCAAATGTTTTCATCATCGCCACAAAATTCTGTTCCATTAAACAATAGCATCCACTTCCCCCAAATAAGATTAATACTAAAAACACTGAAAGATATGCAGTTGGTAGAGGAGATGACTGAGTCATAATCCTGCTTGGGAATTTCCAAGATAGACAATTGGAGGGGAAGAAACAACAGATTAAAAGGCCCAAATGTTTTCTCCTTCAACGAGTAGAAGGCCAGAGGGATGCTTGGGCTTGAAGCTGATGGAAGCAATTTTCAATCTTCTAGCGTTTATGTTAGTTTGTTTTTTTTAATTTTTTTCCTTCATGTCTGGGCAAATTAAGTCTGAACAAGGCTGGAGAGAGCCACACTATGGCCCTGACTCGGAGGAAAAAGTGGCTGTTCTCAACTAAATAACTAAGGTCTTATTTTCAAGAAAAATTAAGTAGTATTCCATCATATGTATGTACATCTTCTTTATCTATTCATCTGTCGATACACATTTAGGTTGCTTTTATGCCCTGGCTATTATAAATAGTACTGCAAATGATGCCATTTGCAGCAACATGCATGAACCTGGAGATGATCATTCTGATTGAAGGGAAACAGAGGAAGACAAATATTGTATGGTATCACTTATATGTGGAATCTAAAAAACATGATATAAGTGAATGTATATAAAAAACAGAAATAGACCCAGAGACATAAAAAACAAACTTATAGTTACCAAAGGGAAAGGGGGAGGAAGGATAAGTTAGGAGTTTGGAATTAACAGATACACTCTTGTGTTTTAGTTTGTATGTTAGTCGCTCAGTTATGTCTGACTCTTTGAGATCGCATGGACTGTAGCCTGCCAGGCTCCTCTGTCCACGGAATTCTCCAGGCAAGAACACTGGAGTGGGTAGCCATGTCCTTATCTAGAGGAACTTCCTGACCCAGGATCGAACCTGGGTCTCTTATACTGCAGGTACTAATATATGTAAACTAGATGCACAGCAAGGACCTACTGTATAGCACAGGGAGCTATGCACAATATCTTATAATAGCCTATAATGGAAAATAATCTATACACATTCTTTTCCAGATTCTTTGCTCTACATCTGAAGCTAACACAACATTGTATATCAGGTATACTTCAATTAAAAAAACGAAAAGCTACAGAATATGATACTTGGACAGAGAGTCTAGGCCACAGAACCTGGCTCAGAGCAAGGATGCAGGATGACCAGCAGCGAGTCCAGAGCTCTCTCTCTGTTTCCCGGGAAAGGCCTTCCCCCAAGCACTGCTGTGCAGGAGGACGATTCATTCTCTGGGTGTGTGGGGGGGACAACAAAAGCACATCAGCTCCACGTCCCACAGTAAATCGTCTCTGGCTGAACGAGGTCTGGTTCCTTTCTGGAAAGAATGTTCTTCACCGAGTTGCAGTTTGCCAGGGGTCAAGTATGACAGAAATGAAGTGTTGCTAATAGTGATTGAAAAGGATTCCTACTGTTTGTGGCCAGTGCTGGGGAGTAGAAAGGCCAAATTTGTGAGCCAGGGAACAGCAGGAGCCAGTAAACTTTCCCCGAGACTTACTCAGCTTTGCGTCACCTCTGCTCCCCCAGTCATTCTGTCAGCCCTGTTTAGGGGAAACTGATATTATAATTACTAATCTCAGCAAGGGCCTAACGTGCAAGCTAAAGTTTTTTTGGCCTTTGGTGCAATTAGGGTGGAAGAGCTAGGCCTGCAGACACTGGTGGACTCCACCCCCTGCTCCCAAATCGCCCTACTTGGGTTTCATCCACACCCTCGCATCCTCTGTAGACAGGTAACTGAGCAGTGCCCAGCCTTGGGCCTCTGTGAGGGAAAATTATTCCTGCCCAAACTGGCTGGGAGCTATTAAAGGTTTAAATGTCACCTGAAAAACACTCTTTGCTAACCTTTAAGTGCTGGCGTCTTGAGGGCTGTTTCAGGCAGGATTTGCCCCCCTCCTGGGGATGTCTGGAGAACTGAGAACATTTGTATGTGTTTCTCCACCCCTTCCTACCTTGTGCTCCTTTCAGGGAATTATCACTGTACTTTCAAAGGGGGAATTTGTGGGACAGCCCGGCACCTGCTGGACTGAGCTTCCCAGGGACGGCTGTCTTGGCTGTGTGTATAATTTCATTTGATCCTAAATAGCCCCCTTTACCTATTGTCGACAAATTCCCTTTAATCCTAACCACCACTTAGGAGAATATTTACTATCAAAAGGAGACAAATCGCTATTTAAATGTGGATTTACTCAAGTCTGAAACTATGACAGTGACATACGGTAAAATGATAATATGTAAATAAAAACTGGAGACAGATTTATCCCCTGAGAAAGCTGGGCAGAGAGTGGATAAAAGTCATATGTGATCTCCTTTGAGTGGCCTCAATTCAGACCCAGCGTTCAGTTAGGACCAGCCATGCCATTCATTCTGCTTACCTCAATTCATTTGCCTCTAGTTCTCAATGACCCTCTGTTACCAGCCATACTCCTCTGATAAGTAGGCCTTGATGTTTACAGCACTTTGGAGCAGAATAAATGCAAACCGCACATTATTTATGGACGTGCACTCTCAGCTGAAGGGGCATTTGTCTGGAGTGTGAATACAGGTAGAATAAGTAGATGTGTGTTAGTTCAGACAGCCCGGCTTCCAGAAGCTAACTAGAAAAAAAGAGCTAAATAAAATACCGCCCCAAAGACAATGGCTTTCAATTATTGCCCTTGAGCTTGAATTCCTCCCAATGAGTTGAAAGGAAATCTATACCAGATGGCATTTTTTGGAATCAGCCAAGTATACCAGTCATCCCCGACTCTTAGTGATGGGCAGCGATGCCAAAGGAGAGCTGGCTGTCCACTTCCTCCCTCAGTTTAGTTCAATTCAGTTGCTCAGTCATGTCCGACTCTTTGTAGCTCATGGACTGCAGCACACCAGGCTTCCCCCAGTTCACTGGTTATCGAAAACAGCTTTACTTTCTAGGGATGAGATTCTCAATTGCACTGAAATGTAATTATAATAGTTCAGATCTATTGTCTTTTTTTTTCCAAGAAAGCAGAAATCAAGCAAATTGTGCCTTGCAATTTTTGGCAGCAGTGGTCTAATGGGCCTAAGCCAGAGCTGGAAAAATAATAAACACACGTTCCATCACCTATATACATGGCAACAATTTTTTCAACTGAGACTATCTCAGAACATAGTCTAAGAATGTAATCGTAGAACTCCCAACTCTATGGGACGTAGGGCATTAAAATCACTATTGAAATGGAGCATTTGGATAAATTGTTTTGAGCCCACTAATACATTACAATGAAGAGCTGGCCGATGTTAATCATATTTTCTCTTAAATGATCTCATCCCAGGATACCAAGTCTGAGAATGAAGACGAATACTTTCCTTTTGAAAAGCTAAGAATAGATTTGACATGTCTACATTGGAAAGGAGAATACCTGATACTTTTCATTTTTTTCAGAAAATTTTTGGCTCTACAAAACTCAGGTTTGAGTCCAATATACTCTTTATCTGTAACTCATTATGATGAGGTGAAGAGAAAGGCATAATGCTTAATACTTTCTTCTGCTCAGGAAAATCTATTCGTGAGGAAGAGCCAAATAGGCGTGAATTTGTTCAACTAATTGCTCTTGGATATTTTCTTACCATATAGTGTATTATTAAAGAATCAAGTATTTTACTACATTGGTGACATTTTTGGCAGCTAAAGTTGATTCTATTTTAAGTTGTAAAGATCTGAGGACTCTTTTGGTAATAAAGGGCAGAAAATTGTTTTCCAGAGATCAATCATTGATTTGGAGAAGAGGTAGGAAAAGATGGGGGTGAGGAGGAAAAGGGCAATAATAATCTGATTGAGTAGGGATGATAGATGAGTTTTGCTAGAAAACCCCTTCCCCACATGTCGCTTAAAGACAATCACGTCCCGAATCACTTTGGTTAGAGCAAATCTTTAGGCACTTCAAATCCACAGCTGTTTGTCTTACAAAAGATAGAACAAAACACCAATTCAATCTAAGAAGAAACTTGACTGACAGACAAGGCCAAATGTCCATGGGTCATTAAAGATACTTGTGTTTAACCAAATATAAGTATCCAGAGGTTGATGGCAGAGGTGGCCAGAGGCCTCCACATGGTTACAATAAGACAATTTATCAGCTCCAACTCAGGGCCTGAATATCTTAACATAATGAGCTTGGGGTCCTAATTTTATGTGGAAGCCTCTACAAGGCAAAATGTTTTAATTTGTTACTGAAGGAACTTTTCTCATGGATCGATTGTGGTTTCAGTTGCTCTATAATCATTTAATTCACTGTGAGTTTGAGAATATATTCATCAAATAACCAAGGAAAAGTCTTAGAAGGGTTCATATGTATTTGCCAGGAATACCTGCTTAACCATATATGGCTAACCTGTAATGTCTGTTTAACCTTGGCATGTAAGCCTCAGCAGACTTCAAACAGGTTGGTATTCTAAAAAAATGAATCTTGCATTGATATAGATTATGAAAAAGTTTTAAACTCCATGCACTCTGTGATAGTGACCGTGTAGGACCTATTTGCATTTTAGGCTGAGTGTATTATCAATTTCGGTCAAGATATTTTGTTTTCATCTTTTGGTCTGTGGGTTCAGAGAGCACCATGGTATTCATGGCATCATTAATGTAAAATAAGCATGCTGAAGTTCAAACTTCATCCCTAATAAAGTATCTGAGAGGATTCTTTCCCTTGGTTTCCACTGAGAATCAACAGCAAGTGATGGTCTTAAGTTAACAAGCTAATATTTCATCCATGGATACCAGAGCGTTAATAGCTAAATATGCCAGTTGTGGGAAGAAGCACATATGCAGCTATTTGCCCGACACAACTTCTGCTGTCATGGCCTATTAAAACCAGTTTACATGTGCATGTCGAATTTGATGAATATGTATGTGACCCTTTTCAGAGCCATCACTCATTGGGCTACGGCCCCCATGGCAGGAAAAACAGCACCTCTCATTAAACACAGCATGAGTTACAGGCATGTTATGTTAATATTTCTTCAGAACTTTAGGGGGTTTTCTTCTTGTTCTAATAAATCCTGTGAAGAAAATAATTTTAAAGTATAATTGATTTAAAAAAAAAACTTTCTTTTTCTCATTTTCCCCTTAACTATTTTATTTGGTGTGTGAGTTTTGGAAGGCTCTTTCCTCAGGAAGTTGTAGGACAAGCTTATGAATTGTGCTTTGTATCACTCACTTGGGACTCCTGAGGCAAACCCCCTCCTCAGCTGGAAGTTCAGCAAGGCTAAAGAGGAGACCTCCCTGAGTGGAACTCGAAAACTCCTGAAAGACAGGGCTGTCTCAGAACTTTCGGAACACAATAAATCATCTGTTAACTCATAGTTCTTACCAGTGTGTCTGGCACACTGTCAGTTTTCAACCAATGGTTACTACTATTAATATTATTGTCACAAAATTTAAATAATCTTTGTTCTAGGGAGTATAAGAGCTTTTTTAAAAACATTTATTGTAGTATAGTTGATTTACAATATTATGTTAATTTCTGCTGTATAGCAAAGTGATTCATTTATACAGACACACACACACA
Organism: Antilocapra americana; assembly: GCA_007570785.1. Classification (NCBI taxonomy): domain Eukaryota; kingdom Metazoa; phylum Chordata; class Mammalia; order Artiodactyla; family Antilocapridae; genus Antilocapra; species Antilocapra americana. The sequence continues at coordinate 9,845,033 of ML662449.1, read as the reverse complement.
CACATATATGTATATGCATATATACTATATATTCTTTTCTGTATTCTTTTCCACTATGGTTTATCACAGGCTATTGAAATAGTTCTCTCTGTTATATAGTAGGACCTTATGGTTTATTTATCCTATATTTAATAGTTTATATCTGCTAATAAGAGCTTTTTTGATGATTCTTTTCAAAATATATGGTGAAAAATCATGAGAGTTCATATTAATTAAGTGTATATAAGCTATTAAAGCAGTAATTCTATAGATTATATTGAAATACCTAGAAGTTGAACATAGGTTCAAACTGCTCACACAACCTCCTGACTCCCACTTGTGATAAGATATCACATGTTTCCCCTTCCCACCTTGCCTTGTTCTCCTGGATTTCTCATGGGGTCTGGCCAACTAGGTTATAAGGTATTAGACAGTAATACTCCTCTGTACCTCTGTGTCTTGCATATAGATTTTAATTGGCTCCCTCAGTTTACCTTCTAATTACTGACCCAGTTCTGCCCAGAGACAGCATCAAGAGAAGAGTATTCTGAAGGGGATTTTGATGAAGCAAAGAACATCAATTCAGAGCTCGCTAGAAAACATTAAACAGTATCACAAAGACTGCCTTGCCAGCCACTAGATCACAGAAGCACACACATGCATTGAATTAAAAATCTGGAGTTTGGGATTTAATCTTGACTCTGCTTTTGTCAAGCTGGGATGCCATAGACTCCAGTCATTTGGGCCTCAACTTCTTCATTTGCAGTTAATTGCCAAGATCCTTAAGATGTAGAGTTTTCTCCACAAAGAATTTCACTCCATTTTGAAAGACTTGGTATGTTCTGGGGGTCAGAAAAGATGATTACTTCTTTAATATTCAATCATAGGTCGACTCTGCCTGTGAAAAGGAGATGACAGGTTGGTGTAATTTCCAAAAAAATGATGACATAGCTATTTACATTTCTTTCCCTCTCTTCAGTCCTGCCATTTAAGAATTTAGCATCTGGAGCTAAGCTCCTCAGTGTGCCATCTCATAGATAAGTCAAATCCTCAGACAATGCTGCAGACCTCTTTTGAAATTTTTCATCATGATCACAGTCTTCAGGTTGACTTTCATAGACTGGAAAACAAACTATACATGAAACGGGAAAGTGCATTTGCCAAAGTAATAGTACCAAATTTCATTGAGAAGTTACTGTTGGCCAGGCTCTGTTCTACATGCTTTGTATTTTTGTATTTTATTACCTTAATCTGCCAAATACATTATGGGGTCAGTACAATTACTCTTATGCTTCCTTTACAAAGAGAGAGAATTGAGATGCAATGAGCCTTTTTAAAAATTTCCCTGAGTCCTACAGAGCTGGTAAAGGAAGACGTGTTAGTCATTCAGTCATGTCTGACTCTTTTTGACCCCATCAACTGTAGCCCACCAGGCTCTTCTGTCCATGGAATTCTCCAGGCAAGAATACTGGAGTGGGTGGCCATTTCCTTCACCCAGAGAAAGAAGGTTGGATTCAAATTCAGGTAGTCTGGCCCCAGAATTTGTTTTTGTGCCAATATGTCCCAGCTTGCATCAAACTTTTCCTCCCAGGTGGACATCCCCTCAGGATAAAAGATTTGGAGGCAGATGGAGCAACATCCTCTAAAATAGAAAGCTCCAAACTCTGTAATAGAAAATCACAAACTTAAATGAAAACAAATAACAAAACAGACTTTGTTTCTCATCCAGCTCCAGCTAGGCTGTGGATGCCAAGTGTTATTAGCATGGTGGACACTGGGGAGGAGTAGCTAGGAATAGTAGGAATTCTCTATCTCAGTATAAGAGTCCAGTCTCTTTGTGGCTTGCCTCTCCAGCCTGAGGTAGGATCCTGAAGATACTGTTGGGAGCGCTTAGGTGGAAGGCTCTCTCCCAGGATCCAGGCCATCACTTTTCCATCACTTGAGAGGCCTCCAGCTGGCTAAACAGCAGACTTCAGAGCCAGAGCCATCTCTACCTCTCTGTATAAATCTGGCACCAGGGATGCCCACAGACTGTATTGGATAAAGTCTGTTCTGCTTCATGCCAACCAAATGGCCCCACAGCATAAGGTTCCAAGTTTTCTTAGTCTCATAAAACTTGGCTGAGGGAGGTAGTGGTGCCATGAAATTTGCATCAATCTTATGCACCTGACATTTCCCATCATGATGATGGAGTGCTTCCCTCATGTCAGGAGTGCTCCAGGCTCTTGGGCAGGACAGGAAAGCAGGGTGGAGGTTGGTGGTGGGGCAGGCTAATCAAAGCCAGGAAGAAGAGTAAATCTGTAGGCATGAAGGATGGGAAATGTGGTATGGAGGGAATGGAGGGCTGGGGGCTGGGGGAGCACAGTGACTTAAGATAAAAGAGCATTCCAGGGCCCCTTGTGCACTCAAGCCATCAGTCATCTCTGCTTTTCTGGGACAGCCTTTTTGTTGACCTCCAGGTCCTGGCTTGCAATGTCCTTCTAGCTGCCCCAGGGAAGCCAATCCGTCTCTCAGAGCTCACCATTGTGTGCATGCTTAGAACAAGCCTGCAAGACCCCTATAGGGTCTACAGATTGTAATGAAATGGTTTCCTTGCATTTTGCCTTAAGGCTCTTTGAATGGGGCAGGAGGTGCGGAAGATGTTAGAGTTTCAGCGGAGTGTGAGAAAAACGAGTTACACACAAGGAACAGTTCCCTTATCTGCCTCTTTGTTCATCTTACTTAAAAGCCTTCAACTTCATTTCAATTATTACAAAAGCATAGTGACTAAAGAGTTTGGATTCTAGAACAGGAAGTTGAGGTTCAAATCCCAGATTAACAATATATTGGTGTCCAAGGTTCTGAGTCTTACTGTTTATTTATAAGGATAATTAGAGGAACTATTTCATATAGTTGTTTGAGGTTAAATGAGATGATGTATGTTCCATGTTTGGTGCAGTGCTAAGTGGATAGTAAGCATGCCACAAATGTTGGTTAATACCCTGACCTTGGGTCTTTTAAGGGATTCTGACTGTTTTCAGAAGACAAACAGAATTCTTGAATCTTAAGTCTCTCAAGCATTCCGTTTTAACTATGCCATGAAAACCAGTGCCTGATGTGTTTACTTTTCAATGTCTAAGTAAGGTTATTTCTTTATCTGAGTATGGGTTGGTAGAATGTCGCCTTTTGAATTTTATATACTTTTTCTATAGCTCTCTTGTTAATTCATATTTGTAAGTCAGAGTTTTCTGGATTAGATCTGAACTTTTGAGAAACAAATTCTGTGACTGTCCTGATTCTTTGACTCCTCAGAGATTAAATGTAATGCAGGCATTTATGATATTCCTCTTGACTAAAAGGCCTGACCTATATTCCCCTCATATTGCTTTATGGATGGCAGGCTTGAGGTTTACTATGCACTTGGCAATCTAAGACCAGGCTATATTCCTGAAGTTAGTGAAAGTATAATAACTATCTTTGACCGTCAACACACTGGTCTAACCCACCATTCCAAATGTTCCTGCATTGGATTGTTTCTTTCAGCTCCTCTGGAATTTGAGAACCTCTCCCTGGGTATTTCGGAATATATCACATCAAAGAGAGCATGACCAAATGGGAGTATTATCCATCACAACTGACAAGCAGAAGAGGGGAGAGGGTAACATGCAGAAACCCTAAAGGCATTAGTGACAAAACTCCTATCCTCCAGATTTGATTAGCAGAAGTAGAGACAAGTCCCGGCATTTGCTGAGAAAGCCAAATTAAAATATTGAAAATGGGTTTTGAAAATGCATCATTGTACTGAATGCTTAATTCATTTATTCACTTTTCTGCCAAACATTTATTGCATGCCTGTTTGTGTTACACATGGTTATGCTTAATTTTTAAACTGCTTATATCTTCCAAGAATATATAATATATATATATATATATATAAAGTTATATTTTACAGTCTTGAGCTGGTTTGGTGAATGCAAATAAATAGACAAACATATTAATTAATTAAAGTTATCTTTGTTGTAAGGCCATGCTCAGCACCTAAGTTCCAAATTTTGTATATGATATAAGGCCAAGTGGCAGGCAAATCTTTTTTGAAATATAAATGCTAACAACTACTTTGCTTATTTCCTCATTGTTTAGAAAAGTCTTCTCTTTTCTTTGGGAAGAATCCAAAGTGAATCTGACATCAGAAAGAGAATAAAGCAAATTTGTCATGAAGACTGCAAGAAGGAATGATACAAATCAGCTATTTCTTTGAAAGTCAGGATATATCCAGTTTACACCACTAGTTGATGCAGAAATAAAAAACAATTGGAAATATATGGCCAAGCAAAGTCTTCATGTTTCAAACTTCAAAGTTATTCCCAAAGCAGTCCTTGAACTATAAATATAAATTTGAAGTGATATTATATATCTATCAGTAAAAACTAAAGGAGCATTAATTCAAAGATATTTTCACTCTAGAAATATATGTGTAGGTTTTTATGTGTAGGATCATACATGTATATATGCATACACATAGATATGTCCATATGTAGGCAAATTAGATACATATATTAATGCTAAAGTTAAATAATATACTATAGTGAAATAGTATAAAACATTATTGCTTCAATGTCATCCATTTATAATTTTTAAATCTTGATGATTACAAATCCAGAGTATAAATTATAATTATAATAAAAGATAAATTTTATACCAGCACTATGTATAATTTAAAATAGGGCTTTGTGGGCAAAGCTGGAAGAGTTAGAAATTATTTATCAATCCTCTCTTGCAGAGTTAATGAGAATTCTTTCATGCAATTCTTATGAATTAGACTTCTTTCAAACAAAAACCTGTTTGAAAATATAATGAAAGAAAATGTCCCACTTATAAGACTAATGAATTAGTTAAAATATCAAGGAATACACATAATGATAAATGAGTCTTATATGAAAATACATTTTAAATATTATTAGAATCCTCAGTAGAAGGCTTGAACAAATGAAAAGACATAGTATATTCTTGAGTAGAAGGACTCAATGGCATAAAGATGTAAATTTTCTCTAAATTAATTTCTAAATTTGATTTGATCTCAATAAAAATGAAAAAAGGTTTACTTTTAACCTAACAAGTTAACTCTAAAGTTCATGCAAAAAAAGAACCAATAAAAATAGCAATGAAAACTGTGGAAAAGAAGAAGTGATAGGGCAGACTAGACCTATCCAGATGTTAAACAGATTCAAAAATAGCAAACCAACTCAATCAAAATATAGTGTGATTGTGGGGTATGGTTAGACAGAGAAACCAGACAGCCAAATAGAAAGTTCAGTAAAAAGTCTAAACATATGTAGAATTTAATATGTCATTAAAGGTGACATCTTAAACCAGTGAGGAAAAAAGTCTATACATACAATAATTGTTAGAGCAAAGGAAAAGTCAAATGAGAGAGGTAACTTGGACCTAAACATCACACTTTACATCAGAATGGATTCAAAAGGGATTGAAGATTTAAATGATAATAATGAAGTCAGGAAAGTGTTAATGGCTCCTGTCTGACTCTTTGAGACCCCTACAGGACTGTAGCCTCTAGGCTCCTGTGTCCATGGAATTCTCCAGGCAAGAATACCAGAGTGAGTAGCCATTTCTTTCTCCAGGGAATCTGTCTGACCAAGTCTGGAACCTGCATCACCTGCTTGACAGGTGGATTCTTTACCACTGAACCACTAGGAAAGCCCCTGAGGGAAAGCATATGTGTGTGTGCTTAGTGGCTTAGTTATGTCTGACTCTTTGTGACCCCATGGACTGTAGCCCGCCAAGCTCCTCTGTCCATGCAATTTTCCAAACAAAGATACTGGAGTGTATCACCATTCCCTTCTCCAGGGGATCTTCCCAACCCAGGGATCAAACATGGGTCTCCCGCACTGTAGGCAGATTATTTACCATCTGAGTCACCAGGAAAACCATAAATGTTGTATAAAGAAACATGGGGAAATATTTTTTTCTCCATTAAAGTACAAAAGATATTTTTAATATTTCTATCACTTAAAGTCTAAAACTTTAAAAGATATTAATAGTTTTGGTTATGCAACATAACAAAAAATGCAAAATGCATTTAGGGCAAAAAAAAAAAAAGGAATAGAATACCTAGGAACAAATTTAACCAAGTTAAGTGGAAAATTTGTACACTAAAACCCAGAAAATATTGATGTAAAAAATAAAAGATGATCTAAGTAAATGGGAAAACATATTGTATTTATGGATTGAAAAACTTAGTATTTTTGAGCCATGAATACTCCTCAAAGTAATCAACAGATTCAATAGAATCCCTACCAAAATTCTAATGGTCCTTTTTGTAAAATGGAAAAGATTATCCTAAATTGATGTGTAAATTGATGTGAAATTATGAGGGGATTTGAATAGTCAAAACTATATTGAAACAGAAGATCTAAGTTGGAGTTCTGAATTTCAAAACTTATTGCACACCTACAATAATCAAAACAGTTTGGTACTGACATAGTAACAGTTATATAGACTAATGAAAGAGAATTGAGAATACAGAAATAAATCCTAGCATCTGTGGCCAATTCATTTTTGACAAGAGCTGATTATTAAACAGGGGAGAAATAGTCTCTTCAACAAATGGTTGTGGATCAACTGGGTATCTATATGCAAAAGAATAAAATTGGATCTAGTAGCTCGGATGGTAAAGCATCTGCCTGCAATGCAGGAGACATAGGTTTGACTCCTGGATCCAGAAGATCCTCTGGAGAAGGAAATAGCAACCCACTCCAGTATTCCTGCCTGGAGAATTTCATGGACAGAGCAGCCTGGTGGGCTACAGTCCATGGGGTTGCAAAGAGTAGGATGTGACTCTGCAGCTAACACACAAACACCCCTCACTCGCATCTCTATAAAAGGGACCACTGGCCAAAATATAAAGACTAAAACTATAAAACTCCTCAAAGAAAAATGTTTGCAAATCACATATAAGAAGTGTTTAGTATCTGGAACATGTAAAAAACATCTCACAGTTCGACAACACAAATACAAAAGGTCCCACTAAATAATGGGCAAAGACTTGAGTATACATTTCTCCAATCAAAGAATACTAATAACAGATAATCAATGAAAAAAATCCTCCATTAATAAAGTGTTAAATTAAAAAAACAATTAGTAAAATGCAAGTCAACATTAAAATGTGATATCATCTCATATCTACTAGAATGACTATAAAAATCAAAACAAAACCCAAACAAATAAAAAATAATAAGTGCTGGTGAGGAAATAGAGAAATTAAAACTCTCATGCATTTCTGATAAGAATGTAAAGTGGGAAGTAGTTTAGCAGCCATAGAGGGAAGGAGTTTGGCAGTTCCTCAAAAATTTAAACATACAGTTACCATATGATCCAACCCAAATGTCCATCAGTGAATATTGGATAACAAATGTGGTTTATATGTATGATAAAATATTAATCAGCTATTAAATGAAGTACAGAGACATGCTACAACACGAATGTATTCCCAAAATATGATAACTGAAAGAATCTAGACACAGAACTCACATTTTGTAGGATTTCATTTATATGAAGTGCCTAGAATAAGTAAATTTATAGAGACAGAAGGCCAGAAGTTGGAAGGTGGTTCAGTGGTAAAGAACTTGCCAACAATGCAGGAGACATGAATTAAATCCTTGGGTTGGGAAGATCCTCTGGAGAGGAAAATGGCAATCCATTTGAGTATTCTTGCCTGGGAAATCCCCTGGAGAGAGAGGAGCCTAGAGGGCTAAAGTCCATGGGGTTGTAAAAGAGTCAGATAGGAGATAAAGACAAAATGACAACAAGAGGTTGGAAAGTCAGGGGAATGGGCAATGACTGCATAATAGGAAACTTTGGGGGATGTTTGATAAAATCTGTTGGAACTAAATAGAAGTGCACAACACTGTGAATTGATTAAATGACACTAAATTGTATACTTTGAAAGTGAAAGTGAAAGTCACTCAGTCAAATCTGACACTGCGACCCCATGGACTATGGCCTGCCAGGCTCCTCTGCCCATGGAATTCTCCTGGCAAAGATACAGAAGGGAGTTGCCATTTCTTTCTCCAAAACTGTACACTTTAAAATGATTAATTTTATGATTATGTGAATTTCACCTAAAAAAAAAAGCTTTGACAAATAAAGGAAATCAGCACAAATTATGAACTTCAGTTGACAATATTTTATCAATATCAGTTGATTAATTGTGACAAATGTGGCATACTAATAAAAAATGTTATTAATCAAGGAAACTGGGGGTCAAGTATATGGGAAGTCAATCTTTACAATTTTTGTGTAAATCTAAGACTATTCTAAATTAAAGGGTTAATTATTTAGATGAAAAGAGAAGAACAAATTTAAAAGACAAGTAACACAAAGACAGAAATATAGATCAATGGAACAAACTGGAAAGCCCAGAAATAAATCCATGAACCTATGGATACCTTATTTTTGAAAATGAGGCAAAAATATACAATGGAGAAAAGACAATCTCTTTAACAAGTGGTGCTGAGAAAACTGGTCAACCACCTGTAAAAGAATGAAACTAGAACACTTTCTAACACCTACAAAAAAATAAACTCAACATGGATTAAAAATCTAAATGTAAGGCTAGAAACTATACAACTCCTAGAGGAAAACATAGGCAAAACACTATTTGACATAAATCATGCAAGATCTTCTATGACCCACCTCCCAGAGTAATGGAAATAAAAGCAAAAATAAACAAATGGGACCTAATTAAACTTAAAAGCTTTTGCACAATGAAGGAAATTATAAGCAAGGTGAAAAGACAGCCTTCATAATGGGAGAAAATAATAGCAAATAAGGCAAATGACAAAGAATTAATCTCAAAAATATACAAGCAGCTCATGCAGCTCAATACCAGAAAAATAAGTGATGCAGTCAATAAACGGGCCAAAAGAACTAAACAGACATTTCTCCAAAGAAGACATACATATGGCTAACAAACATGAAAAGATGTTCAACATCACTCATTATCAGAGAAATGCAAATCAAAAACACAATGAGGTACCATCTCATGCTGATCAGAATGGCTGCTATCAAAAAGTCTGTAAACAATAAATTCTGGAGAAGGTGTGAAGAAAAGGGAACCTTCTTACACTGTTGACGGGAATGCAAACTAGTACAGCCACTATGAAGAACAGTGTGGAGATTCCTTAAAAAACTAGAAATAGAATTTCCATACAACCCAGCAATCCCACTGCTGGGCATACACACCGAGGAAATCAGAATTGAAAGATACACGTGTACTTCAGTGTTCATCACAGAACTGTTTACAATAGCTAGGACATGGAAGCAACCTAGATGTTCATCAGCAGATGAATGTATAAGAAATTTGTGGTATGTTTACACAATGGAATACAACTCAGCTATTAAAAAGAACATATTTGAATCAGTTCTAATGAGGTGGATGAAACTGGAGCCTATTATACAATGTGAAGTAAGTCAGAAAGAAAAACACCAATACAGTATATTAATACATATATATGGAATTTCAATAGATGGTAATGATGACCCTATATGCAAGACAGCAAAAGAGACACAGATATAAAGAACAGACTTTTGGATTCTGTGGGAGAAGGCAAGAGTGGGCTGATTTGAGAGAATAGCATTGAAACATGTATATTACCATATGTGAAATGGTAATATTCACATTACCAGATGACCAGTCCAAGTTCAAAGCATGAAACAGGGCACTCAAAGCTGGTGCACTGGGGTAACCCAGAGGGATGGGATGGGGAGGGAGGTGAGAGCGGGATTCGGGTTGGGGGACACATGTACACCCATGGCTGATTCATGTCAATATATGGCAAAACCCACCACAATATTGCAAAGTAACTAGCCTCCAATTAAAATAAATAAATTAATTAAAAAAGACAAGTGATATATATATATATATATATATATATATATATCAGAAAAGATATATGCAACTCATTTGAGCAACAAAGAATTAATTTTTCTTCCTTTAAGAGTTCCTAAAAATTAAGAGAATGTTCTCATATCCATTAGGAAGAGGGGGAAGGAAAAGTTGATCAAAAGTTAAACATAAAATATCTCCTAAATATATAAAGAGATGTTAACTTCTCTCATGAAAAGAAAGATGCACATTAAAAAGATCCTTATTGTTACATTTTTAATAACCAGAATGAAAAAATCTAAAAGTTTGACAGTGAACTCTTTGGTAATGCCGTGTGGAAGTAGACATTTTATGTATGCAAATTGGTATAACTCTATGTTGTTCAGTTGCCCAGTTGTGTCTGACTCTTGCAGCTCCATGGACTATAGCATGCCAGGCCTCTCTGTCCCTCACCATCTCCCAAAGTTTGCCCAAGTTCATGTCCATTTCATCGGTGATGCCATAATTCTGTAGAGGATAATTTACTAATACTGATCTGTCAGAATTACAAATGAATACCCTCACTGTCCCAGAAATTTCACTATGATAATCTATGTTACAAATATTCTTATGTATGTAAGAAATGACATAAGCCAAATTTATCTATTTATCCTTGGTATTTTTAAATAGCAAATAGCTTTTAAAAACCCCAAAGGTCCATCCATAGGTGCTGAGAAAATATTATTTATGGTACATTCATATAATGACATATTAAGCAGCTTTAAGAACAAAGCAGTTCTTAGTTGCAGCACTTGGAATCTTTAGTTGTGGCAAGCAAACTCTTAGTTGTGGCATGTGGGATCTAGTTCTCCAACCAAGGATGGAACCTGGGCCACCTGCTTTGGAAGCAAGGAGTCTTAGCCGTTGGACCATCAGGGAAGTCCCACTTGACAACAGTCTTTAACCTAAAAACAGACAGAAAATTTTTTTCATCCACCTAGAAATCAAATGTCACTCCTTGGGTTGGTTGTAGAAAAATATTGTCTGACTATCAACAACCCACCAAAATCCAAAATTCTGATTTCTACTCAAGGGACAGAAAGAACTGTTTTTGTTTTTCTGGATTCCTTTAAATGTGCCTGTGTCGAGGGTAGGAAAAGTCTATGACTGGAGGAAGATATTGACTGTATCTTGGGGGAGGAGCAGGGGATTCTATTGGATATTTCTCCCACCCCATTCCAGTCTGGAGATACTCTGTCTTTTTAAAAAAATTAACATTTGAACAATTTTGCATATATTTTTCAAGCCCTTGAGAATTTGATCTGAGCATTTTGTAACATGAAATTAGAACTAAAACAGAGACAAAGCAGTCTTACGGTTTCCAACATGAGAATAAAAATAATAGAAGGAGGAGAAATGCATTTGGACTTGGTCTACAATTCCATTTCTGATAAGTCTGTGACTGTAACTCATAAATCTCTCTCCCTGTCAAATACCAAGAAAATACCTTTGGATTTGACTTTTAAGCTGAATTTAGGATTTACCACTGGGCCAAGAGATAACCATCAACAATTTTTTTTAAAGAATTGGTTAAAGCAATTATCTTCTATAATTTCTTGATGTTTTGTGGCTAAAGTGTTTTACAAAATATTCTACTTTGGCATGAAGAAATGTCTTAAGCTGCAGAGGAATCAATGGAAACAGATCTGTCTTCCTCTCACCATAGAATGCCTCATATGGTGAAGGAGCTTGAGTTGACTTATCTATATTATGGGTATCACCCATAACTGTGAGGCAAGAATGTAATGAATTTAATTCTCTAGGGAAATTCAGCTCATTTCATGACCACTGAACTCACATGGGGAGTTGGGAAAGGGAGAAATGACTATAGAATATATCTATTTCTGGTATCCAGTTGCATAGAAAAGTATGTCAGTTAAAATATGTTAAACCAATTTTCTCAGGTAATGTTTAAAAAAACAGCAACACTGACAAGTGGATAGAAATCACTCATCTTGACAAGTGATTATGCAAATTAGGGACGATGCAGGAAGTGTTCTGTATCACTGAGGAATGGGGACTGGGAATAAATTCACTACTGATTCGAAGAATAACATGACAGGTGTGTTCTGTTCCAGGTTAACTCTCTCCAAACTAGAGTTTAAGCTATGCCCTGGTCCTATGCAAAGATGCAGGGGAAAATCTTGAGAAATGTTCTGAGGTCCCAGGTATTTTGATTCTCAGGGAAATTCCAAAATATGTAAGGTTTTCAGGCCTCTTGAAACCAATAGGTTATGCTCTTGCATTTTTCCCCTTAAGTTTTTTTGTAGCTCAGATCTCAATTTGTAGCTCAGATCTCAGATCTCAATAATAATTTAATTTTGCTCTATATTCACTCTTATGTCTACATTGAAGCATACAAAGCACATTTATATTCCTACATTGGGGAATATAAAGTAAGTCTTTGCCACCTTGACTGTGAAGTTGATCAACTATTCCCACCTTCAACATGACTTTTCTCTGCATTCTCTTTAACACTTACAGTTGTCAGCTTTAATCCTGCCATGTGGTATTTTCCGGGCATCTCATTGTTCCTTTTCAAGGGTGTTGCTTCTGTCTAGCCCTTCCTGGGTCCACCAAAGTTCTGACCCAGGGCTATGTAGACCATGAGCACTCTAGGACACCCATTATTTTGGATGATATCTTGCCACTAGACAATATTACTGTGTCTGCATTTAAGGCCAAATATCTCCTGTGAACCAGAAATTCTACCATACTTGTCTTTTTAATAGGTCATCTATGTGTGTTTTAGGGAGCTCAGTCTGGCACTCTTTGTGACCTGGAGGGATGGGATAGAGCAGGGGAGGGAGGCTAAGGAGGGAGAGAATGCATGTGTAATTATGGTTGATTTGCATTGTTGTATGGTGGAAACTAATACTATATTACAACAATTAAAATTTTTTTTTATTTTAAAAATAGGAAAAAAATGAATGCTGCTTGTTGTCTCCTGAAAAAGGAATAGAGATTGTATAATTTCTCATATTGAACAATTTAAAAATCAATAAGCAAAATAAACTGTGACTAAAGTCATGATTTAACTTTCCACATACTTTGTCTAAATAGTAATAAAAAGAAAATCTAGGAAAGCCAACTACCATCAATTTCTTCTGGATTGTGCCTAGCCCCAGATCCTGGTGACTGATAGTATGGTTCACAAAATGATGCTCTTCCAGAGCTATTGTTCTTACCTTGAGTTTCATGAATGACCTTCAAGGAGTCCTTGAACTTCCTGGAAATGTTTGCAAAACTTTGTGCACTTTGTTGAAGAAGGGCACTTTTATATCATGTTCTCAAAAAGGTCAATGATCCTAAAACGGTAAGAACATCAGTTTAGAATCTCACCATCTACATGTGAATAATTTTAGATGAATCTCGTCACTTAATTTTAGATGAATGAAAATAATATTACATGTTATTTACTTATCCATTTAATATATGTTCATGGAGAGAAGCAAAAATGAAAGTCACTCAGTCGTGTCTGACTCTTTATAACCCCATGGACTTAGTCCATGGAATTCTCCAGGCCAGAATACTGGAGTGGGTAGCCTTTCCCTTCTCCAGGGGATTTTCCCAACTCAAGGATCAATCCCAGGTCTCCTGCATTGCAGGCGGATTCTTTACCAGCTTAGCCACAAGGGAAGCGCAAGAATACTGGAGTGGGTAGCCTATCCCTTCTCCAGGGGATCTTCCCGACCCAGGAATCAAACCGGATCTCCTTCACTGCAGGCAGATTCCTTACTGACTAGGCTATCAGGGAAGCCCCTCCGTATATTCATGGAGTATTTTCCAATGCCAAGTACAGTCCAAGGTGTTAGGGAGATAAAGGTGGGTAAGCTCACAGGAAGGAAATAGTGGAAGCATTTTCTGAATTAAAAAAATCAAACAGAATTAGGTTGAGGGTGACTCCCCTTTAAGTTTTCTAACACTAATTTGACACTCTGTTCTTTTGAAGGTTGGTTATCACTGCTAGTGTATACTTTTAATTGAGTTACCATAATAACTATAAATCACATCAATTAACATTAACTTCTATTGTGGCAGATATAATTAAGAATACATATGTGACTATTTCTGCCTTTTATAATGAGCTTTCATTGTAATCACTATTGGAGCTACAGTATTAAGCATAATTACTAAGTATTCTGCTAGAACATAGAATTACTTTATAATTATATGATATTTTCCTAAGCATAAAGCATGTAGTTACTTTGGAGTAAAGCACAAGAGTGACATTCAGCAATCCATTACATAATTGATGAAACCTTGCTAATAAATATGAGTTAACATCCAGAAACCCTAGGCATCTTAAATTCCAAAACAAAGTCAGTCATCAGCCTTTTTTTGAAAAGGAAACACCTTATTCAAAGACTCTAATTCCAAGGAGGGGAGGAACGTCTGAATACATGAATCATTTGGTTTTGGAGTCCCAAAACAAAGCAGATGGCATTAATCGCATCCATTGAAAAGCAAGTATGTGTTTTTAATACACCAGAATGGGATTTTGAAAACGGTTATATCTTGGTCCACAACTAACAGTTCAGCAGATAGAAGCTTTCTAATAGGAGCTCTGGAATGTGTTTTCCAAAATATATTTTTAGCTACAAAAATTTATTTTATAGCAATTGTAGAACTTACATGAAAGAAAGAGAGAAAGAATTCCTGGGGGAAATAAAGTTTCCTCAAAGTCTGGGACTTATTAACAAATAATTCAAAACTATTATGTCAGTCGATTAGGCAGGACAAAATAAAGAAGCAGATAGCAATGGTCCATGTTGAGTGGCATAGAGAATCAGAAAACTGAAATTATTCAATAAGGTGGATTAATTTCCTAGGACTGTCATAACAAATTCCACAGTTTTGGTAGCTTAAAACATCAGAAATTTATTTTTTATAATTCTGGAGGCCAGCACTCAAAAATGAAGGTGTTGGCAAGATAGATTACTTTTTGTAGGCTCTGAGAAAGAATCTGTTCCATGCCTCTAGCTTCTGATGGCTATGGGAAATCCTTGCAGTTGATTGGCTTAAAGAGGCATCCTCCGATCTCTGCTTTTGTCTTTACATGGCCTTCTTCCCTGTGTCTGTCTCTTCTTTTTTACTTCCTCTTATTCAGACACTATCACTGGATTTTGAATCTGATCTGATTTAGAATGATCACTTATTGAGATACTTCATTCCATTATATCTGTAAAGACTCCTATTCCAAATAAGATCACATCTCCCACATATGTTCTGGGGGTACACATTCAACCAGTGACATATTAATGTGACTATAACATTTCAAAGGAGTCAGAGAGGTGAGATGTCAAGATAAGGCTAGAGCTTTAGCAATGTAGATCTTAGACCTGAAAATGATCTCTGGAGGCAAAGCAAGCATCCTCTAGCCACTCAACTTGTAGGAAATTATCAACACTTAACAACAACAACAAAAAAACTAAAAAACTAATGGCAGGGAAGCAAAATAATTTGACAAGAATGATCACTCAGGAAGTGGTAAAAGGATCAGAATGAAAGTGCTTTTTTCACATCACCTCATTCAATGGAGGAAGAGCAACTTAAAGGTGACCTTAGGGGTAGGTCAAAGAGGAAAGAAGGGAAGGCACTGAGAATATGCTAGGAGAAGGAAAATGGTCTCGGTTTGATGGCATTCCTGGCTCTGGTCACTTTATATATTTCCATGAAGCTTTAACCAGGACTTTATTTTACATCCCTCCAATTAGTGCTTTTGTCTGCACTCATGTTATCACTGCCCAGTTAACTCTAAGAATAGTGTTAAATAAATATTTTTGAGTTGTCATGAACTAAATTGATTTACTTATACTTGGGTACCTTGGGACCCTGCCTAGGTTAGATTGATATACGTGTAATTCATGTGTCATGGGATTTGTTTTGAAAGCGTATGTCTCAGTTTCAGAGTTCAACAACATTGATTCATTAATCAAACAATTAAAAACACAGTTATACACTTTGAAAAACAATTCAAGGACACATACATGGGATCCAATATAGTATTTCTAACTGTTCTTTTGATTTAACCATGACTTTTGGTCAGGGATGGACTCAGAGTGTAAAGTGTCTGCCTACAATGTGGGAGACCCAAGTTCGATTCCTGGGTTGGGAAGATCCCCTGGAGAAGGAAATAGCAACCCATTCCAGTACTCTTGCCTGGAAAATCCCATAGATGGGGGATCTTGGTAGGCTATAGACCATGGGATCCCAAAAAGTTGGACACTACTGAGCAATTTCACTTTCACTTTTCACTTTTGGGCAGGGATAATAATGGAGAAGGGCATCACTTGATATCTAGAACAACTACTGAACACTATTATTGTAACTGGAAAGAAGCCACAGATGATTTGCAAACCAAGGGATGTGGCTGTGTTCTCACAAAACTTTATTTACAAATATAAGTGATAGGCCTTATCTGGTTCATGGATTATAACTTAATCACGTTATAATCACGTTGGCTTCCACGTTTGAGCCAACATTTAAAAAATGTGCATCCTTAGATGGTATCTTCCGGACAATTAAAATTTTTCACTCAATGGTACCTCCAGTCCTGTAGTCAGCTCAACCAGTGCTTAAACCACTGGCATGGTATTTCCCTCCTTTACTGTCCATGGCCAGACAATCTCTGTGTCAAGAGCCCTATTTCCACTCCACTCACCTTTTTTCAGGGAAGTCCTTATTAGTATGCTGTTTCTCTAGGCTCTTATTCACTGTTTCGTTTAGTTCTTTCCTTTTTTGTTATCTCTTACAAACCATGGATGGAGTCATCTTTCTACAACATATCTGAGAAATATTCAAGAAGTGAGGCTTCTAAGGAGTAATCTATGTTAAAGCTGTAAAGTGCTAGATAAATATGAGTAGCAGGATTCAGAATAGTAGGGAAAAAACAGAGTAGCATTTAGACCATTTAGCCTGTTATTCAAGACTTCCTAAAGTCTGTCCATGGATGAATCCAAGTCAATTGAGTTCAGCATTGGGCAGGATAGTAAAGCATTTAAGAAGCTGTGTTTTGAAGCAGACCATTTTCTTTCAAATCTAGGCTCCACAAATACTAGCTCTGTGACTTGTATGAGTTACTGAACTTCTGACAATGGGGGTAGTAACAGTTCTTACCTCATAGGACTGCTATGAAGATTAAATTAATTTTGGGGGATATATTCTGGCACATAGTAAGTGGCATTATATTTTCTCTATCATTATTATTATCAGCAGCAGCGTCATACACCAGTTACAAGCCAATCTCATTGCTAGTTCTAAATATCTATTGAATTCCTTTTATAACTAGGTGTTGTTCTAGGTGCTGGGGGTGTAACAGTGAAAAGGGAGATTAATCCTTTGCCATTATTATGCCTTATTAGTCATTGGTTTATTCAACCAATATTCACCCAGAACCTTTGATGTGCCAGACATTTCTAGGCATTGTGACAGTTGTTTATTAAGACTGACAAATTCTCTGCTTTTATAAACTTATATTTAATCATTTAGGTGTGGTCTTTTCATCTTTAACAATGTGTCCCTTGGGGTCAGTAACTATATCTTAATCAGCCCAATATCTTAGGAGCCTACAGAGAGATTATCTCATAGTGATTATTTCATCAATATGAAATTAGTGAATGGATAAATGAATGAGAGAATGAGATAAACACCTATATTTACTAGCCACAAATAGGCTAGCAGCAGCTAAACTTGGATGAATTTGAAATCAATCACCTTTGTTAGAAACACACCACACACCATCCTATGAGATTCTCACTGGGGACCCTGACATCCATTCTTCTTCCTAATCTGGAGGATCAGGCTTCATACGCAGTGTTCATGGCAGGGAGGAGAGGTGGAGCTTCCCAAGAAATAAGATTCCATAAGGGAAATATTAAATACAACATGGAGACTCTGCAAGATTTGCGAAAATAGGGGTTCTGGATAACTAACTTAAGTCAGTTTTGCTTTCTATGTTGGTTAAGAAGGAACCATAAAAAGGACAAAAGATTTAGAATTCTAAACAACCTATAGACCATATCTAAAAAAACTTTTAAAGTCTTGGGTTAATTAACTGTTTCTCATTCTAGAGTAAAAATGACATTGAAAGAAGCATAAAAAAACTTGATAAAAAAATCCGATTGTATTTATACTTTATGGTGTATAAACAACCAAGAAGGACAAAAATTTATAATACATTTGTACAGTGAAATCTATAAAAAATATGGAATCATTATGTTGTACATCAGAAAGTAATGTAATATTTTAAGACAAGTGAAAGTGAAAGTCCCTCAATTGTGTCTGACTCTTTGTGACCCCATGGACTGTATGGTCCATGGAATTCTCCAGACCAAAATACTGGAGTTGGTAGCTGTTCCCTTCTGCAGGGGATCCTTCCAACCCAGGGAATGAACTCAGGTCTCTCACACTGCATGTGGATTCTATACCAGATGAGTCTCTAGGGAACCCTGAGGATACTGGATTGGGTATCCTATCCCTTCTGCAGGGGATCCTCCGACCCAGGAATTGAACCAGGGTCTCCTGTCCGCATTGCAGGTGGATTCTTTACCAACGGAGCTACCAGTGAAGCCATTACTTCAATCAAAAAAAAAAAAAAAAGAAGGAAAATAAACATCTTTGGAACGGTTCCCATTATAGTTACATGCAAGACCTCAGAGTATGAACACAGCAAGATGAAGGCCGTGTTCAAATGTTGGGAAGAATGGGAGAAAGGGGAGACATTTGGTGTTTTTCTTTTGTGTGGATTAAGTAAAATTAATACTTCTGATGCTTTTTGAAAGCCTGGAGTGTATTGCTCAATCTGGAAGAGGTTTCCTGAAAGAGTTTCAGAAATCCGGTCTGACCCATTTTCTTCAGCCATGCTTCTGGGAAGCCTTATCAGCAAGGAAATGGCTTTAGAGGGAAATGATTCTGAGACCTTTTGGCTGGCCCCGTGTGCAAATTATCAGACAGTATGCAAATGGAGAACAGTAATACATGCAGCAACTGCAACATGAAACGTTCCATTCCTCCTCTTGAATAGAAAAGGAAGAGCTATAAGTGTCCCAAATCTTAGAAACCTCGCCAGTAAAGGAAGAATTATGTAAAGTCTTTGCTAAGTCTCAGGGAAACAGTTAACCACATTAGCCTCTATTGATAAAGTGCTTGGGGTAAAATTTGCATTCTGCAGTATTGGCCTAAATTTCTAAAGAGGAACAAAAAAAGGTGGTTGTTATTTTTCCTTAGGTAACTGAGTTATGATCATAAAGGTAGGTGAAAATGGGAAGCTTGTGTGATAGCCTAATGATTACATCTTTCGTTTATGGTTTGGAAGATGCTTCAAGATTCAACTGTACTCTGTTTTGTTCTAATCTTTAAGAGAAAAGAACCTGAAAAGGAATACATATATATGTGTGTGTATATAATGTCTGTGTGTGTAACTGAATGGCTTTGCTGTACATCGGAAGCTAGCACAACATTGTAAATCAAATATACTTCAATAAAATTTAATTAATCAGTTAGTTAATTTTCTAAGGGGAAAAAATACTTGGATTATGTGTGCTCTAGGAAATTCTTTACAAGGAGTCAGGATGGAAAGGTGAGAGACACTACTTTGCTAAGAAAATACAGCTGATGTGTCTCCATAAGACAGCTAATAAGGAGCAAAGCTGTGAGTTAACTGGGCTCCAATTTAAACAGGGACCATGTACGTACATACTGTGCTTGCTAGTCGTTCAGGGAAAAAAAAAATAAAAGAAATTGCCTAGAATGAAATCTACATTTTTCAGAGATAAAATTTACATGAAATATGGTTATAACATTATTTACATTCTGTAGTCATTAGGGATAAAGAGAATTCTTGCAGATCTATCTTTCTAAACAACAAATTGAAAATCCTTTGTGATAAAATCTCTCCACACTGTGATTTTCAGTTCTGTCAGATACTATAGAAAAATGGTTCCAAGTTAGCATAGCTCTCCTCCACTCACTGACTCATGCATACTCTTTGAAATTTAGATCCTGATGCTTTCTTTCAACTCCATGTAGCTGTTATATTCCCTACTTCTTATATTATGTGAGCTTGTGTTTTGGAGAGATCAGAATAAAGTTCAGAAAACAAGCTAATCTGATGATATTATTTTAAAAATGATTTCTTTAAAAGGGTTATTGCTATCATGAAATGAATTTGGTATTTGATCTTGGTATCTTCACACATACACACAGCAGGAAAAAAGATTGGTTGGATGATCACTGTTTACAATAATCCATGGGTTTAATTGACTCCCAGTTTCCCAGTTGTCTGCTTTTTAAGCCACAGTGCCGCTATTCATATATTTTAACTCTTTAAATGTGCAATATGGCTCATATAGAAAGAGAAATGCCTGACAGTGGTCTAGGAAGATTAACATAATTAAGCTATGATGTTGTGTGTGAAAAAAGTATAATGGTCCAGTTTTTTTCAGCAGGAAGGGAGGATGGTTCCTTTCCCTTTCTTAGTATAATAGGAAAGAAGACGTGATTATTGGTGGGTGATCATTGCAAACCCTGCTTGTGAGAGAGATTCATGCCATGTGGAAAAGATTCCAGTTAGACCTTGCTTCTACCTAAAAAAAAAAACAAAAACAGCTCACAATTGATGTATGAAACTGACGTGGTTGTATTATTGAAAAATTATGGATTAGTCAGTCAGCAACTTTGAAAGAAAGCTCAGATTTAAAACAGGATAAGTATTAGCAAAAACTGCATGAACCTTCACAATGTTTAACAGTCAGGGCAAGGCCACTGCTGCTGACAGTGTGGAGGCTTCCCTACAATGGTCTTTGGACAGAGTACAATGGTCAGAAAAAGATAATAAAGAGGCTAGAACATACACCATCTGGTCTAACAGAAGGGAAGATGGAAAACATCAACGGGGAGTTGGAATTATTGTGGAAAGCCAGACGGTGAAGCATTGATTAAGATTATTTTGTTGATTAGGTGATATCCTATGATTTATGCTATGGACAAGGAAAACTAAATACTTTTTTTGGAGTATGTGAAACCAGAGTATGCTATAGAGCTATAATTGTTTTTGACCCTGGATTCAGAAACATCTCTTTGTCAAGCAGAAGAAGAGGCCAGACTAAGAACAAGGGCTTCCTGAGCACAGGAAAACTCTAGGCATTCTGGAGGGAGACGAAGCCTCATGATCTAATTGGTTTTCAAGTGGTGACAGAGGACCAGGTACTAGTGGGAATGAGATATCACAAATGGGCTTCTTAAAGACAACAACAATAACAACAAACAAACCAACCCTCAAAGTTGCGGACATGAGTGGTGCTCTGAAGGACATACAAAGTCAGGTCAATCAGGCTAAGAAGATAGATCTAATGGATCCCATATGACTAGAGGACAGTTGGGGTATTGTTTACTCAAATTAGAAATCAGCCTCTGAGACAATAGATCTGAAATGGCCAAGGTTTCTTAGGACAAGTAGAGGCATATTTTCTAAAATTAGTGTTTCACATGCAATCTTCTTAGTGTTTCATCTCCTTTCATCCTCTCTCTCCCCCAATATGATTTTCAGTTCCTCCTAACAGAAGTTTTCTCTTCCCAGTGGGTCAGGGTGGTAAGAATAATGTCAATACCCAGAATGACATAATACGTCTCAGTGATTGGCAATTATCACAACCTTCTCCCTGTATGATGTTTCCTTGTTTTACTACTTCTCTCACAACAGAGCTGGCCTTTGTTATATGCTCACCATGTACCAGGGAGACAATGTTATACATATTAATATGTATATGTGCCAGGCAAAGAATGTTATACATATTAATCTTCAATTTTAACACATTAATCTTACATTCATCTCAAAACAGCTTTATGAAGCAGGAAATACTACTATGCCCATTAAAAAATATATTTAGGAAACCAAAGATATCCCTAAAGTGAAGTCACTCAGTTGTGTCCGACTCTTTGCGACCCCATGGACTGTAACCTATCACACTCCTCCATCCATGGGATTTTCCAGGCAAGAGTACTGGAGTGGGTTGCCATTTCCTTCTCCAGAGGATCTTCCCAACCCAGGGATCAAACCCAGGTCTCCCGCATTGTAGGGAGACGCTTTACCATCTGAGCCACCAGGAAAGTCTTAGTCACAAGGCACTAGCTAATCTTTGCTGGAATCCAAATTTAAGCTCAGTCAAATTCCCAAGTTCTCACTCTTACCAATTGCTTGATGCTATCTCAATTATTTGCCTCATTATCTCAATTTTAAAGATGAGAAAACAAATTCTGAGAGTCTGGTGCTTTCAATTAAGCAATGGACTTGAACTTGACCTCAGAACTTTGGGCTCTGAATCCAGTTCCTTTTCCCTTATACCAACCCGCTGCTCTATATATGCCTGATAAATAATCATATCCTCTGAGAGAGAATGCCGTGATGCATTTCATCTCTCTCTTCAATATCCCATGTTCATGAGAAGCAAATTTCATGAGCATCCAAACCTGTCACTTTTCTTTTTGCAAAACATTGTCACATGGAAATATTTATAAGGTGTTAACTGATCATTAGAAGGCTAACTCCCCCACTGGCTCAGTTGTAAAGATTTCACTAGCCAATGCGGGACACTTAGGCTTGATCCCCAGGTTGAAAAGATCCCTTGGAGAATGAAGAGAAGGAATACCCTCTCCAATATTCTTGCTGGGAAATTACACAGACAGAGAAGCCTGGCAGGCTACAGTCCATGAGGTCACCAAAGAGTCCAACACGACTTAGCAAATTAACAGCAGCAGCAATCATTAGAATGTGTTGTAAACATTCATTTTCCTTCTTGATGACAGCAAATGTCAGCTAATTCTTAGACTATGTACTGAATATTGTATTGGTTGGCCAAAAAGTTTGTTCAGGATTTTCTGTATGATGTTAAATTGAGAGCTGGAGTTTGAGTATGGGCTGCCCTACCACTGCTTTGACTGGACATTCAACCTGAGCAAGAATGATAAAGGATTATTATTACAGGTGAAGCATCTATTTCACCAGTGAGACAGTACATGCAGGTACAGCTATTTGTTTCCCCATTTTACCCCAAACAGTTGCAAGGGAATCACATGGAGCGTCAAAAGTGTTACCTCCTGCAATTCATAAAGTTGCACTGAATAGAATTATCACCTTGAAATTACAGGGTAAAACTCCCTATACAAAAACAGATTAAAGACAAATTAGACTGTGGGCCAGGTCACTCTGATTGTTAATTAGTGATAATGGAAATACAATTAGCATAATGAGTTCCAATTACTGTATATGGAGAAATATGAGCATACTGCTTTCATAAATCTTGGTTCCAGGAAAAAATAAAATGCATCTGGTTTAACAAAGCATGCCCTTCTCTTCTGCAGAAAGCTTCCTGGTATATATCTTTCTGTGACGCTAAATCCTTCCTCTGATGGGTTTTGATTTGGAAAAAAAAAAGGGCAACAGAATGGATTTGCCCCGTCTGATAGCTGAGCAGTTTTGTATTAGCTCAGCTTCTGTTTTAAGCTTCCTAGAAAATCTAACCATCTGTTTCTCCAATCATGGGTTAAAAACACTGGGGAAAATCATAGACCATTGCATCAAATCTGCTTATTGTCTTTGAAATGTCGGCGAGACCCCCTTTCTGCCTTTGATAAGCTGTGAAATTGGAAAGCCAATTATAGTCACATATTTACACAAATCTGAACAGCTTTTTGGAACTCTGTGTAAGAATGAGTGGATGAGAAACAACAGCTTTACACCGAGTGAGAGTAGGATGCCTGTGGGTGTGTTAATGAACTCTATTTTTAAGAGTTGCACCAAGAGTCTGGATATTTATTTTCATCTCCGTCTTACACTATCTCAACTTTTGATTATAGGCACTGATCTCTCAAGTTTCTCAGAAGGTCCATCAGCTGATAGCACAGCATGGCAATTCTGCTGTCTTCTCTCTTAGAATCTTTCTTGCTACTTTCTTGCTATGAATGCTCAATTGTTGATGGATTATATTCCAAGGCTGGTTAAAACCCAGGCCATTTGGCCAATGAATGGTAATGAACGTGGACTGCTCAGCCCACACAGGTGACATTACACCTTGCATCGGGGGAATGTGCCAACTTCCTTGTTGTACCCTGTAAATCTGAGAGATGCCATTAACCTTTTCAGTGAATCCCCATGGATGGCTGCAATGGTGAATCTCAGTAGTAATTGCAAAGACAAAAATGCCCCAGCATGCCTATATTCCCCGTAAGGATCTGTGAAGCAGGCAAGTGGGCTACTCCAATGCCTTTTCTCAACCACTGTCTTAATTTATTTTCCACTGTCAGTCTGCACCCAGGCCACGATGCTTCAGAATGTTCCAAACGCGCACAAGTAGCAGATCTTGTAAAGCACTCAGAGCAATTCATCCCTCTCCTTTTTGCCTGAATGGGATTTTGCTATAAAAGAGAACAGTGATATATCAAGACCAGAGGATCTACTAAAATAGCTGAGTTCATTGAGAAGAAGCCTTCTCGTCCCTACCTTTATCATTTACAGCAATCTTTCCATCAAGACTTTGATTGTGGTTGTCATATTTTTAACCTAGTCAAGTCCCCTCAGTCTGTCTGGAAGCACTGGTAAACTGGATTATTCAATAAAAGAAATGCTTGTCAGTCATCATTCTCCTTCAGCAGTGTGAGATGCTTTCTCTGAAAATGGTTTTCACACTATGACTATCTCTCCTTGGCACACGCACGCACATACAGAAGCACGCATGCACAAACACAAGTGGAATCCAAATGATCATTGACTCTTTGTCAGCCTATATTTATGATGGGAGGTATGGTAGTGCTTAAAAAGGCAAGCTTCTCTCCCCAGTATTTTTGTCATTAAAATATATATATATTAGATCTACCCATCTTTACAGATTTAGACAAGGAAAAGCAATGCACGGAGGGGCACGTAAGGGTCCTGGAAAGAAGACTGACTTCCTGGATACTGGAAAGTGACTCATTGACAAACATAACAATGTGTACTTGATAAATGCTGATAACAATGGATACTTGGTAAATTACTCCTGGCAGGGTCTTGGGTAAACCACTGAAACTCGCTGGACCTTGTCTGATTTATGAGGGATTTTGCCTCGATGTTCTCAAAGATTTCTTGATTCTAAAGGGCCAAACTCTTACACCAGGAGTTCTGAAATAAATGTTAAAGACTTGTAAATCTACCTCAATAGATGTCTGTTTTCAGCCATCTGTATCACTTAGAATGACATTAAGCTGTACCTAACAGAAAAGCCCTGAGCAGAAGACAGATCCATACCTGTGTCCAGGACTGGTAATCTGGGAAGGTCTTCCAGCCTCAAAGGACATTGTTTCAGGGGTAGTTGGCCCTCTAGTCATCACATCCATATTCTGCACAGAAAGAGAAACTGGGACTGGAAACAAAAGTATGAACCTCCTACAAAGTCAGTGTTTTAAGGGGCTTACCAAGAATCCCCACAAGATGAACTCTGTTTCTATCTCATCGACATCAGCCATTGTGAGAGAGACTGGGAAATAGAGAATTTTAGCTGAATGCATTGTGGCTGAGAATAAACCCAGGTTCTATTAGGGAGAAAGAGAAGAAGAATGGATTTTGAATAGACAGTTGGTAGTATAATGCCATGTTATTTCTTTTTTATTTAAAATATTTTTATGCCATGCCTCCTAGTTCTAGGAAAGAGTCCATCCAACATACAGAAATAATTCATTTTCATTTTGTAATCATGGCTATGATGGCAGATGGCAGAGTCCTATCCAATTTAATACCCACTAATCCATCTCAAAGCAAATTTAAAAGTTTATTTAAATTCTTAAAAATAATTCTCACTTTTAGGTGATACTAAAAGTGAAAAGAAAGGCGCTTTTGCTGTTTGTTTTTTTAATACAAAGCTAATGAGACTATATTTAATAGAAAGTCAGTAAGTTAAAAAAATCTAGTTATTCTTTTTAAATTATCAGTATTTTTGTAAAAACTGATTAGATATTTCCTGTAATTAATTTCATTGAATTAAGATAACAAAGGAATCTGCCAATGTCATTTGGATGAAAAAATTTGTTAATGAGCTTTTATTTTTAACATGAAAACATTCCTATTGTCTGAACATGTAATACAAGATGGAAAGGCATCTGAGGGCTTCTCTCACGCAGTGATGAGTCTTCTGTTTTGCTCCCCACAAATTTAGCTAATGTCAAATTGTCCATGGATGTCTTAGTTTAAAATATGAACAGCCCACTTAGAAAACAGCATGTCAGTCTATTGATTGCAAATTAATTTTATTTTTTGGCAGTTGACTTTTTAAGAGTTCTTACTGATTTTCTCCATTCATCATTTTTGGGTTTAGAGCAAAATGCAGAGAACATTACATATGAACGGCCTTACCTGGTAGAATTATTTTATGGAGGGCTGACTTTTGGGGGCTCAGACTCCTGAGGGTTATATTAATAAAATGAGATGACATGGGAATGAAATTTCTATGTGATATTTTGTACCAGCCTGTAGTGGCCCATAAACCAATTTTGTCTAGGCTTTAGGAAAAAAACACACGAGTTTGTTTTTTCTTTTCTGTTTTCTTTTTACCATGCAATGAAAAACTATATTTAGATTCCTCAAGTATTTTGGATGCTTCAACATAGAACATTGTTTTAGGATTTCACAATAGAATCCAAACCTGGATAACATAACCAAAAGTGAACTTACTAGAAGAATATCAGATGGCTGATACAACTCAGAGCAGGACTAGAGAACCAGTCCCCCAAACAGACAAATCTTAAGCAAGTGAAGAGATGATGGCAACAGGAACCAGGCAACAGTTTCATCTGTCACCCTCATTAAAGGCATGAGCTTCAGTGGTTTTTTGATGTTTGTTTCTGTCCATTCAAGGACAGAATCTGATTGGCCCTGCTGAGGAATGTGCCCACTTCTTGGCCTGAGGAGGGCTAGACTGTGCAGTTTGATTAACAGCAACCTCAGGATTACAGTGGAAGGGAGGTGATTCCCCCAAAGTGTGCTGAGTTTGCCTTAAATAAGATGATTTGATATATTCTTCTTTAAAAAGCAGATAGACACTGTTACAGTGCTTCTCAGACCTTAATATATACATTATTTTTCTGGGTCTCCTACTAACTTGCCCATTGGGACTCAGTAGATCTGGACTGGGGCCTGACATTCTGCACTCCTGCATTGCCCAGTGATGCTACGGCCCTGTGGACCAGCCTTTGAGTAGTAAGGCTTTGTAACAGTGACTCCCAAGAAGATAATTAGCCTCAGAGTTCTTAACCCACATATACTTTCTTTTCGTTTTAACTGCAGTATAATTATATATATTAAAATGAATAGAAATTAGTCTAAATTGCAGTTTGTGTTTATAAACCAGTGTAACTGACATCCAACAACAAGCATCACTCTCTCCCTTGAGATTTCTCCCGTGTCTTTCTTTTGTCCCTTTCCAATGTGGAGCCATTATTCTGATTTCTATTCTCATCGACTAGTCTTGCCTGTTCTTGTATGTTACATAAATGGAATCATGCAATACACATTATTTTGTGTCCAGTTTATTTTATTCAACATGATGTTTATAAGATTCATCTATGTGTTTGTAAAAGCCTATGATTCATTCCATTGTATTGGTGAGTAGTATTCCATTCTATAAATATGAGATAACATTTATCATTACTTCTTTTGATAGAAATTTGGGTTGTTTCCAAAGTCTTGCTGTTATAAATAAAGCTGCCAAGAATATTCCTGTAAAAGTTTTTTTATGAGCATATATTTTTAGTTTCTTCAAGGTAAACACCTAGAAATGAAATAGCTGGATCATAAGGTATGTTTGTGTTTAACTAAGAAACTGACTAATAGCTCCTCACAGCAGTTGTACCAATTTATACTCCTACTAGCAGAATATAAGAGAATTCCAGCAGACCTGTATTTGACGTGACTTTGTGGTCTTTTGCATTTTAGCAATTCTAGTACAAAGATAAATCATTGGTGGCTTTAAGTTGCATTTCCTTGATGATAATCCATGTTGAGCATCTTTGCACACAAATATTTTTCACCTTTCACCCAATCTCATATTCACCTTTAAAATATTGTCTCCCTTTAGATCTAGAAAACATTTTGTTTACAAATTGACCACATGATAGAATTTCACACTGACTTGTATTTGCTCTTTTAGACTTTGCTTACCTTTTCACAGTTACTCCTAACAGAGAATTCTGGTTTTGAGTATCTTAGTATGAGCTGCTGGATATGGTAGCAATATTTTATCATTAAAAATAATGCTCAGTACTTTCTCTGATGGTATTTAAATTTGCCATCCCAGGCTCTTGTAGTCAAATATATTGATAATGTCCCATGTGTGCTCCCTGACACTTGGGTGTAATTGTGGTGAACTTTGAATTCCCATCTTAAGGTCAGTTATTAACTATTGATGGATTCTCCTTTTCTCCACTTAATGCTAAAGTATTCATACTAACCAAGACGAATGGGAGCCGCTAAGGAGTTTTTCAATGCCATTGCTGTGTAAGCTGTCTTTTGCTTCCCTCATGTGAGAAACTCAAAGCACTTTTGTAGAGAAGATCATCTATTCAAGGTAAAGGAAAAAAAAAAAAAAAAAGAAAGTGCCTATATCCATTCTCTAAACCCTAGTTTTCTAAGCCCCCTATACTTTTTCTGGAACAGAGTTTTTCTTGTCATTATAGACAAGAATATGGCATCTTTGACAACAACCTTGGCTGACCCACTTTGGAGCAAAATGGGATCTGGATGTAAGAAGGATGGCCAGGACCTCAATATCCTGGGCAAGTTGCCCTGACAAGCAATGGCACCGTGTTTTGGATTTCCCAAGAGGCAGAAGAGTGCCCTCTGAGATTTATAAACACATCTATAATAAATGGGAGGCGGAAGTTTAAACTGTTATGGAGCCTCCTCTGCTATGCCGCCGAGGTCTCTTGTGATTTAGAGAGGTGACATTTACTGTGTGCAGACCTATTATTCAGAGTGACTGTTTGTGTATAGACAATATTTTAAAATGGCTTGCTGTAGATGAAAAATTCTTATTAAGTCAGAAAAACAGTTTAAGTAGGTAACACTCTCTCAGTTTAGTCTGCTATAAGTCTTACTGTCTTGCCACATGGAAAGTGCTTGGGTTGGGAGATACTGACACCTTGCAGGAACTGGCTAAAATACTATCTTCAGGGTAAACAGGACCCTAGGCTTCAGCAGAAACTACAAGACTAACTGTACATCTGAGGTTAAACCATAGGAATTTCTACAGGTTTTATATCTTCAATGAAGAATCTTCTTTAAGTGCTGGTGCAATAGGATGGCCTCATTAATAGAGGATGGTAGGAAATGCACGGGTAATCCAGAAGCATGGGAAAGAGTTTCCTCACTAAATAGCCTTGCCATCTCATAATGTCCCTAAACCTCCCTCAGTCTGAGATTCCCTACTCTGCCAAACTGAGGGACTGGATGAGGTGCCTTCTCAGACTCCTGGAAGGCACGTCTGCTTTGTGTCGTCTACTGTTAGGGAAGAGTGTCTTAGCCCCAGTGGTGTACAGCATTTTCCGGTCACCAAGGAAATTTCCTGTCTCCACTTTGTCACCTTTAAATACCATAATAGTCCTTGGTAGCAGGCAGAGCAATGATTGCTGAGCCATTTCTTCAGGTGGCAAAACTGAAGCTCAGAAAGGTTGGGTGCCATGTCCAAGATCCCATGGTCAGAAGGAACCTAACAGCCCCCCCCCATTTTTCCCTTAGCATAAGACTCTACTCATCATATTTCTTATGTCTCTGCCTGCTCTAAAAGCTTTGGAAGTGCTTACAGTTCACCAGGTAAAGGGAGTTGCTGCACTATACATATGAACAGAGGGCAGTAAGAAGATAGGCTGTCCTCAGGAGGCCCAGACTCTTCTAGAGGCGAGAGAACACCTCTGCCTAACCAAACTTCATCTATTTTTAATGCCTTCTTCTCTTGGTAGCCTGCCTTGCCTACCATTATTGAACTCCATTTCAAGATGGATCCAATAGACATGCTCTTTCCTCTTCCTTTTACTTTAGCATATGGGTATATTATTTCTTCCAGTTTCTTAGTAAGCTTGGTGTGAGCAAGACTTGTGATTCTATTAGTAATTACATATACTCATTCACAGGGAGAAATCAACTAATAATGTGAGTTGTCATTCAACACTTACACCCCTTGGATAAGCATAGTACCAAGACAGACATGACACTGTTCTGCTTCTTGTACCTATAAATTAACTTGGAGCTGTGACATCAAGTCTTTTATATCACTGTCTTTTCACTTCCATTATTTTTCATCATAGTAGTACAATAGAAACTTGAATGTACTACTTTACATAAAATAGATGACTAATAATAAACTACTGTATAGCACAGGAAACTCTACCCAATACTCCATAATTACATGTATTTATATACATAAATATACATATATATACCTCCACTCTTTTTTAGATATACATATATATATATATAGGAGAAGAAAATGACAACCCACTCCAGTATTCTTGCCTGGAGAATCCCAGGGATGGAGGAGCCTTGTTGGCTGCTGTCTATGGGGTCGCACAGAGTCAGACATAACTGAAGCAACTTAGCAGCAGCAGCGGATATATATATATATATATATATATATAAAATCGATTCATTTTGCTATACAGCAGAAACTAACACAACACTGTAAATGAATTATGTTGTTGCTGTTTAGTCACAAAATCATGTCCAATTCTTTTGTGACCACATGGGACTGTAGCCTGCCAGGCTCCTCTGTCCATGGAATTCTCTAGGCAAGAATACTGGAGTGGGTGGTCATTCCCTTCTCCAGGGGATTTTCCAGACCCAGGGATTGAACCCATGTCTCCTTCACTGCAGTCACATTCTTTGCCATCTGAGCCATATACGCCAATAAAATTAATTTGAAAGAGAACTTGAGTGCTTTCTTCTTTTTATATCTCTCAATTAGAATGTAAACTCCATGAAGATAGAATTTGCCTGACTTGTTCATTGCTGTATCCACATATCAAGAACAATGCACACCGGAGGTGCTCAATGATTATCCTTAGAAGAATGACAAACATGCATTTCGGGCAATGCGACCTCCAATTTGTATCTGTCCTTATTCCTTATATTTTTCAATCGAGTGCTTCATACTCTGGAAATTTAAGCATTATAAGTTATGGCACTTGCTTCTTAGAGTTGTTTTTGTGTTAAATGGAAAAAAAGAGAGTAATCCTTAGGTTGCTACTGTGCATATCCATAATCATTATTTTGGCAAAAAATACAAATGATATATTAGATTTTAGATAAATTCTTTGTTTCTCTCTTCACAAGCCACTAATTAAGTCCTTCCTTAAGAGTTATTTCCTTCAAATGAATAGAATTTTCTCTGCTGGTTGTAGAATTGAACTCTGTAACATCAAAATTAATATGTTAGCTGATTAATAATCAAAGCATACCATAGAACATGGGTGATAAAGCCCATGAAACTTTTCCAGGCATGAATCTTTGCTTTTGCTGAGTAGTTTTGCAACCTGGGGCAAGAGATTTTCTCTCCCCAAGCCTCAGTTTCTTCATATGCAAAGTATTATACTACAATAACAGTATCTATATCATAAGGTTATTGTGAAGATTAACTGAGATAATTCTTTTATTTACAGACACAGACAGAACTCAGTGTTAGACTTTACTATTCCTACACAGTGTTAGAAAAGCACAGTACACAATTTAAATGCAAATAGTAATTATTCTATAGTGCTCTGCATTTTTATTTTATTCTCTTAGAATGCCTGATTGCTCGTGCTAATTTAGCAGTAACGATGTTCAAAACATATGTTTGTTTTTCTAAGAATAAACAATAGACAGACAAGATTATTTGTTGACTTTGGTCTGTTTGGATCATTGTAATAAGGTGCTCCATATGTAGAAAGCACTATGAATTTCTACAGCAGATTAAAAATATAATTTTCAGAAGAGTCATGGTAAATCTCTTTTCCACAGACACCTTTTAATAAAAAACATAAATTATAAACCTACTGTTATGCAAACAATATTGGCACAACAAGAAAATGATTAAGATGCAGACAGGGTAGGTCAAAAAGACTATAAAAGAAAGAAGGCACATTGTTTGATGTATATTAAAACAATTGGTCAAAGTTTAGGTAACATTTTAATTTGTGGTGTCCACATACTTATAACCCATTCAAGCAATACCAAAAGCAAACAGAATTTTGCTTTTCTGAAAGTGAGAGTTCAATAGAAACCATCAGAGCATGTTAAATCACTCTACTGCTACTATTTTATAAGAAGTGGTTCAAAATAAAGAGAAGAGCAGCTCTGGTTTTAATTTATGAAATAAAGTGACAGCATTTTCTTCCATTTTTAGCTTGATGTTTCTCAGATGCGGAACACCTTTTGTGATGCTTTGATTTCTCTCTTTGGCTACCCTATGCTACTTCTCATTTTTTGAGTCACTATAATCCTGTGAACAGCAATTTTCATTGCAAAGTTGAAAAATTATTAAAAGAGAATTGCATTGGCTCAAACTTCCCAAATGCCTCTTTGGGTGTTTGGAACTGGTTATAAACTCAAGTGGAACACCCCATTTGGCAGCAACATGATGAGGTGAGGTCTTGTCTCCACTTGGTGTGAAATAGCACCCATTTAACTTGTGCTTCCTGATGCCTCACTCTTCCCTGAGAACAAAAGGAGTTATCTTGAATATAGTCATGTAAAACAATGATGAACTACATTTCATCTTTCATCCTGGGTCTTGCCACCATTTGTATAAAGGTACATCTTCTGCAATGTTCTCTGTCTCATAATTTGGGAAAACCTTAGAGGGTGTCTCATAACTTCTCCAACACAAATACAGTAAATTATTACTGGTCACTACTTGCCACCAGGCACAGCTTCCATCTTCTTCTTTCTCAGTGACCCAAACTTGAGTCTGTAGGACTGAACAGTAAACAAGTTTAAACACCATACTGTTTAGATCTGATCCTTACCTCTAGATGTCCTGGTGGCTCAGATAGTAAAGAATCTGCCTGCAGTGCTGGAGACCTCGGTTTGATCCCTGGGTCAGGAAGATTCCCTGGAGACAGGAATGGCAATCCACTCTAGTATTCTTACCTGGAGAATCCCATGGACAGAGGAGCCTGGTGGGCTACAGTACATAAGGTCACAAAGAGTCGGACATAACTGAAGTGACTTAGCAGGCATGCACTCTCTCATATTAATATAGAAAACTTTATTTTACTAATCTATTGATAAACAGCTAAATCTCACATTTTTGTGATTATAAACAAAGGTTTGTTTTGTATAGGTTATAAATCTCTGAATTCTGGAGAGTCTGAACACTGGAGAGTCATTTCCTTTGAATAATGCTAGAACTGAAGTCACTTGGGCAGACGGCCTGTGTGGTTGTCAGGTTTAACACACGTTGCCCACATGGAAGTTTGTGCAATACATATATATACTTCCACCGCATACAGGACTGCATACAGCTGTCTATTATCCTCCCTCTCATTCACCTGGGAAAGTCTTTATTTCTTAAAAATAGATAAACAAAATCTTCAACTAAGGGCTGGGTTAACTTGAGGGAATTTCCTGGATACCAAAAAGTAGAGAGGAAGAAAAAAAAAAAGACTGCCAGTAGTGTTCTTTAAAGGGAAGCATTGATATTTCAAGACTATAAAGCAAAAATTGAAGGGCTTTAGTTAGGCTCAAAATTAGGAGAAATTGTCCAAAAGGTGCAGAGATTAATTTATGTTTCAAACAAGGGAAATAAAGGGACTTTCCAATTAAACATCCAAGACAAACCTTGAGAGGAGAGGAGAATGATGAGATCCCAAATTCCAAACATGGCAAAAAATACATGAGTGACGGAAAAAGATTCTCTGTGATTGGTTAAGATAGGTGAGGTGGGAAAACCTAGGAGGCCAACTGCACCAGATAGAATGGACACAAAGCAACGTGAATGTGCACCCTATCCTGCCTTCTGGCAAATTTAACCAGAAGGCCAACTTCAGACGTGGAAAGACATTTAACCATGAATTGTGCAAAGGAGAGTAGGTTTACAAGTAAAAGGCAATTGGCAAGGCTTGTAGGGCAAGTCAACAGATGTGTTACTGAGGCAATCAATTGATTCAATTAATAAGAAAACAAAGCCAAATTGAGTTATATCTACATTCTATAGCCTTGCAACTAGTCCAAGTTTATCATCAGTTCCCAGTTCATCTGCACCAGCCTGACTTTCTAAGATGATGAAAGGATTAAGTCTGTTTCATATCACAGTTTTAAGAGTCACCAGAGTGTGACTATTTGGTACACTGGTCTACCATAGACTGGATAGGGCTGGGAGAATATTTTAAAGCAAAAAATAAGTGGAATCTTCCCTTCCAGAAAATCCTCTGTCAAGAAGAACACTTTGATTTAAATGCTAGAATAACAGCTTTAGCATCTCAGGGAAGTGCCCCCAGTTAAAGGCCTTCTTCTAAACTAAGAATGTGCTAATTTGTATAGGATCAAAGATTAAGAAGCTCTTCCCTTTAATTTGACTTTAATAGCCCAGAACTTAAATTGGCAGGACTCTTGACTATCAAAAGATGCTAATGTAGTTAATTCATTTTGTAGAGTGTTTTGTTGATTTCTATACCCAGTGAGATTGAGAAAGCAGGTGGTAAACCGTTCATTATGGTGGATCAGGCAATTGATCATAGACAGTATGTGGTCAGGGCTTCCCAAGTGGTGCTAGTGATAAAGAGCCTGCCTACCAGTAGAGCAGATTAAGAGAAGCGGGTTCAATCCTTGGATCGGGAAGATCCCTTGGAGGAGGGCATGGCAGCCTTCCAGTTGCCATGTTGCCAAGAACAATGGCCAAGAACACTCCAGTTTTTTTGCCTGGAGAATCTCTTGGACTGATGAGCTTGGTGGGGTACAGTCCATAGGGTCACAAAGAGTCAGACACAACTTAGTATGCACCCATGCAGGATGTAGTCAAGGTCACTTAGTATACACAGGTGGTGACAAGCTAGAGTTGCCCTGTCCTGATTGCTAATGCAGGGCCTTTTTGCTCTATCCATAGATAAGCAAACCTCAAATGTCCTGTTCAGAGACTATGACATTCTGGAAAATTTGAATTTTCACTTAAACTTCCAAGTCATATGCTTTTGATCCTTATTGTTGAGAATCTTTTCTAAAGTGTAGTTTTTAATGGGTTGATTAGTTTTCTTTCAGAAAGTCAAGCTTCAGGTAAAATAAAGGAAAACAAGAAAGAGGCGAAGGAAAGAAAAAGGAAAAAGGAAAGAAATTAAAAAGAAATTCTTGGGTTTCAAGTGTCAAAAAACTCTAATTTATTTAATCAATATTTGTATCCACTGAGACATATAAAATTCTATTAATCATCTTTCTTGTCCTTGTTTCTATCTCCATCTTCTTCTCTGAAAACATCATGAAAGTTTTCCACTCAGGCCTAGGTGGTGCACAAGTCATGTGACACCCAAAGCCGCTGGAATCTTCTGGAAGGAGACTCACCAATCTCCCTGTAGGCTCCACGGGAACTGATGGCTGTGGACAGGACTCCAGGATGAGTTCTTTTTCTATGCTTTCTTTCCTGCCCATCTAAGTGGTTTCTGACTACTTTGGCACATTGCTAGTTAAAATTCATTCTTTTAAAGCCGAGTATCCACTTAGCTCCTCTCCTCTGAACTTTCGTCATTCATTATTAACAATGAAAGCCAAAGTGCATGAAACAAGTTCAGCCCTATCTGTTTCTGGCATGAAAGTGATGTCTTGGCATATTAGTGGGACACGGCTCTATCTTACATTAAATGATGCCTGCGCCCACAACAAAGGCGCCGTCTCTCAGCGCCTAATAGGATCACCTACTTCAAATGTGAAACTTCCTTCTTTGAAATATTTGTTGAGATTTCATAAACCTGTGAAGAGTCTCAAACTCAAACAAAACCTTCTAGGCTTCAGTGCAAGCCCCGACTCTAAAGAGCTTTCTGTTCTATAAACCGGTTATTGGATCTGGGTCTTGAGCCTGGGCAGATGGGGGAAAAGTGGGGGCTTCGGGGGATGAAGCGCTGGCTTTCCACTTTCTCTTTTTGATACAAAAATAAAAGTCATCTGGCTTTGACTGCGGAAAATGAATCATATTAAGCATTTTAAAAGCACTATTCTTTTTGCGAGACCTAATTTCAGACCGATTAACACTTTAATATGAAACAGAAGCACATCATTTCATTAGGAGACAAAATAAGCCCTCTTAACTACCATATGTTGTCTCTTCTTTTGAAAAAAAAAATCTTTTGAAACCTTGATTATAGATTGAGCTATAAGAGGGAAGGTAAATTTGGTGCCAACACCCACCCAAATGAGCAGATTCTGCACTGAAGAGCCACATCGTCATAGATTTCTTTTGGGGTGATGCTCATTATTCATTCCATTCAGTGGTAGAGGACCTGGCCATTGCCCTAGAAAGCTGGTGGGGAAATATTCTTTTATGAATATAGAAATCAAAAGGATCTTTCCGTATGTTCTTCTTAAGAATGTCTATGCTGACACAAAGAGCAAAGAGACACTTTGTACCACTGATTTCACAGATTACTTATTTATTAAATAGATGAAACAAAATTATAGCTGTCCCTTTTCAATATTTAAATTTTTTTAATGATAATGCCTTTAAAATGCACAGAACATGAATGCAGGAGCTGGTGTGATAGGAGAGAGCCTTATTGCACATAATTAACAGACACATAATGTCTGGTAACTAGTAATTTCCTTCTAGCTGAGTAAGGAAATAATTTAATCATGTTGATCAAATGAATCCCAGGAGCCCAGTGTAACATTATGCCTTAAAAAAAAAAAATCTGTATTAACTGATAAAAGACTACTTGGTTAAAAAAAAAAAAAACATTGTTTCCAACCTTGTTTAGGTATCCTTAATAGTATTTAAAATGCAAGCCTGATTTTAGTAATTGGCTTAATCTGACATCTCAGGAACATTATTTTCCAACCCTGGCAAAGGCTATAAGTACTAGTATGGTACACTTTTTTAGAACTGACTAAAATCTAAGTGTGGCAATATGTAGACTTCCTTCACCAATGCAAATGGCTCCCCCATTTTTATTTAGAGAAGTGTGTAGGAGCTATAGGAGGGGGTGCTTTGCAGTGAAGTGGTTAGACCACACATCCGTTTTCTATCTTTTTTTAAAAGAACCTCTTTCCTAGAATGTCATTCTATATCCAACAACTAAACATAAATACTCATTGCTCATGTGTAAATTTCATGCAATGTTGAAAACAGTCCAGGAAGAGGTTTTTTACTCCAAGTCATTCTCCCAAGCATATTTCTCTTAAGTAGGGCATATCCTACTCTTCATAGACTGGTGTTGCCTTTTGAAATCTTTTGTGGTCTTCCCCATTGTCCTTCTGAACTACTTAGCAAAGGCAGTGAGCCACTTTCCTGCTATCTGAAGTCAGCTCTTGGTAATGAGGTGATATAATTTAACACTTACTGTAATACATTTTATCCATCTATTGTTTGCTAAATAATTCCTGCAATAACACTTTTATTCTTTCCATAATTCTTCAGGGCAATGCTGGAAGAATAATATTTTTACTGCAGTGATTGATGACAGGTCCTAGTGCTATATAGCCCCCATGAACGGTGGTTATTGATAAGCATCAGGAAGATTGAAGGGAGTAGAGGGGGCAGGGAAGCATCCAGAGGTCTGTGCTGTGTGGAAAGAACGTCAGGGATCAGAGGGTTAATACCATTTTATGAGGTTGTAAAAATCTACCCCAAGATTCTTGTGTTAGCAATATTCTTTGTGTAAGATGTATGTTATTAAAACAAGTAGCAGCATCTGAATTAAAGTGACAGTATGATGGATGACGACTGAAGGGGAATCGGAGCTGTTTGCAGCATTTGGGGCTAGATGTGGGAATTCTGCCTCAGAGGCAAGGAGCTTGGCAGACACATTGATTCCGGGCTGACGCATGTTCATAAATATGCCCCCAGAGAGGTGTGGCCTAGCAGAATTTACAAAATTATGTTCATGAATTATTTAACATTTATTTATGGATGCTATATTTAAACAGTATTTGCCAAGGCGAATGGACCATAGCTTACAGAGTGATCTTTAGATAATGCAAATTCTGCACAAGGCTGAGGTGGTGGGTGGCTTGCCCAGTGATGCTCAGCCTATCAAAACTATATTAGAGGAGATGAGTCCACCAGCGATGGAACTGCCCTCCTGAGACTCAAGGGGTTTCCTTGATGTCACTGAGGTCCAGAAAGATCTTGAATAAGGGGAGATTGAGGAGGATTTTTCCTCTTCAGGAATGCAGTTACATCAAATATGTGATTATGCTAGCACTGATTCAAATTTTAACACAATAATGAGTTTTTCTATTTATAGCAATGCTGTTAAGAATTGAGAATGCCACACTAGCTTTAGACTGAAAAGAATGGAAGGAATTAGAAACTACTGTAACCTACACACCTCTCTAATCCTGTTTAGGGACATGTTCAAATGCATGAAGAAGTGAAAGTTGTCACTGGTGAATTGATAATTCCAGCATCATCTAATTTGGGATGGAGGACATGGCAGAGATTCTGTTGCTCACCAACAATTCTGTTTGTCCCCACCATTCCATTTTCCATCCTCTTTGCTCTCATGTAGGACTTCATAGTTAGTTCTTGGCAAAGAAATGGAAGTGGCCTGTGTCACTTCTGTAGTCCAGACTGTACAGGTTTTCCATTGTCTCTCCTGTCATGGTAAATGAAGAGATGACATATTTCAGAAAGTTCAGATACAATCTAGCAGAGTCTCCAATAGCCCAGTCCCTACTTGTCCACTTGGGGATAAACCCATCAACCTATCTGAGATAGCAGCACGGTTGAGAAATTATGGTTGGGTTAGGTTAAGCCATCGAGATACAGAAATTGCTTGTTACTGCAATGTAACAAAGACAGTCTTGACTAATGTGCTAAGCTGATGCCACTTGGTAAGCCACCTTAACCATTGAAACAAGATGCTTGGTTAGAATGTAAATCAGAACACTATTCACTTTCAAAAATTCTTACCATGAGAAAAGGTCAACAAAACCTTTCAACAAACAGCATGCTTGCTGTTGTAGTTGATTTGCTTTCTGACCCAAGTTCCTTCATTAACCACATCTGATAAGAAGTAGTTCACAGGATGCTCTGAGCAGCACCGTGTGGACAGTGGTACACACCTTCAAATAGTATTTTACTATTTTCAGTGGATGAGTGACATGCGTTAATGCTACTCTTGCCTCTCATTATGCCTAAACCTTTCCATGAAGGCTAAGGGATACTCACAGAGAGAAAGAAAAGTGCAATCTGAAATAGACAAGATAATTTTTTCAGGAGACTGCCTTTATGGTTTTGCCTTCCTGTTGATTTGAAACCCACATATTATCCAAAAAGAAACAGACCTAGTCTTTTTCATTTTCATTCTTCCTCTAGGATCAACAGTATTTTCTTCCTCGAGCAAAATCATTGTAAATATAATAATAACCTGATCAGTGGCAATATCAGGGTATCCTAGGCTACACAAATCCAGGAAGCTAGCAATGTGAACAAAAGACAAAGCAAAAATCTGATCTTATTAGTCCCAGAAAGGACTCATTGACAATCAAGAGAGGCAAGGCAGGAGGATTGAGTTCAACTTTCCAAAGATGGGAAGAGAAAAATATTATATATATTTATGTATACACACACATGCACTCACACACACACTCATATATAAAAGACTCTGAACAAGTTCAAGCTCATCAGCCAATATAAAGGCTAGAAAATAAATACGTATTTCTGTAAAAGTAGAACCACAACTGCAGTATCACTGGTATCTTCTTTGTCACTTTTAAGCAAATATAAAGCTAAGATTGTGAACAAATTGATTTTACATGGTCTATATGTAGATTTTGAATTTGATATCATATTATAATTTGTCTTTGTCCGATTTAAATTGCATAGGGTAGGTGGCGCTAGTGGTAAAGAACTCACCTACCAATGCAAGAGGAATACAAGATGTAGACTCGATGACCCTAAGTCAGGATGGTCCCTTGGAGTAGGAAATGGCAATCTGCTCCATAGATCAGATTTAAGCTAGCTCTGTAGTCAACTAGACAAAACTAGAATTAATCACTATCCGAGATTGCACAAAGTTTGCACAAAACAAGGAGAAAAATATTAACATTGGTTTAACACTATTTTTATTACTGCACCATATTGTTGTTCACATTCATATACTTCAGAATATAAAGATTTTTGTTTTCATAGTCTTTGGATGTTTCACAAATCCTACCAGAATTGGATGTGTGTGTGTATGTGTGTGCACACACATGGGGAGGGGGAGATAAAATTAAATTTTCTAGTCCATTAAAAAAATAGTCATGAGAACAATAAAAATAAGAGGACATTTTCACAATAAAGTGTAATGCTAGTCTTCCAAATGAATTGAGATTGGGCCCAGTCTTAGGTCACTGTGATTTCATAAAATACCAAAGAGTATTCATGACAAATAGGTGGGGAAACAATGGAAACAGTGACAAAATTTATCTTTTGGGGCTCCAAAATCCCTATAGATGGTGACTTCAGCCATGAAAATAAAAGACAC
Source organism: Antilocapra americana (assembly GCA_007570785.1). Taxonomy (NCBI): domain Eukaryota; kingdom Metazoa; phylum Chordata; class Mammalia; order Artiodactyla; family Antilocapridae; genus Antilocapra; species Antilocapra americana. The sequence continues at coordinate 9,804,463 of ML662449.1, read as the reverse complement.
TTGCTCCTTGGCAGAAAAGCTATGACCAACCTAGAAAGCATATTAAAAAGCAGAGACATTACTTTGCCAACAAAGGTCTATCTAGTCAAAGCTATGGTTTTTCCATACAAGCTATGGCTTGTATGGATGTGAGAGTTGGACTATAAAGAAAGCTGAGCACCGAAGAATTGATGCTTTTGAACTGTGGTGTTGGAGAAGACTCTTGAGAGTCCCTTGGACTTCAAGGAGATCCAAACAGTCAATCGTAAAGAAAATCAGTCCTGAATATTAATTGGAAGGACTGACGCTGATGCTGAAGCTGAAACTCCAATACTTTGGCCACCTGATGTGAAGAGACAACTCACTGGAAAATACTCTGGTACTGGGAAAGATTGAAGCCAGAAGGAGAAGGGGATGACAAAGGATGAGCTGGTTGGATGGCATCACTGACATGATGGACATGAGTTTGAGTAGGCTCTGGAAGTTGGTGATGGACAGGGAAGCCTGGTGGGCTGCAGTTCATGAGGTCACAAAGAGTCGGAAACGACTGAGCGATTGAAGTGAACTGAACTGCTCACCCAGTGTTGCACACTCCAATATCCAGAGGACAAAAGTAAGCACATATTAAAAATCTAAAGAATTGAATTTTTAGTTAAGGCCTCAGTGGAATTAGATACACTTCCTATATCATCTCCCTCTTTTCTTTCTTCCCCTCAAGCAGGAGTGTGAGACCCTAACATAAACCTAAATTTTTCATCATCTTAAAGGATACGCTGTTCTTCCTCTTAGACCATATTTTATACACTTTTTTAGCTGTGAGCAAAGATGGTTCACATTCCAGAGAAATGTCATTTTGGCCTTATCAGTGTCCATCACAGAAGTTGTTTAACTAGGTGGGATCAGGAGAATTAGGAGAGCCCTTTCTTAACACTACTCCTTTTGGGTTAAGGCAGATATTAATCATGTCTGATTTCTTACAAATGAAAAGGAAATAATCTCCTATGACATGTTATGCATTTTTTCTACCCTAAGGTGTTTCCCCTTAATTTTGGTGTTTATGTATTTGAAAGAGATGCTAGCAAGGTTGATGTTAGTTTGAAGAGGTCACATTTCTTCCCTAAACCAAATTCTAGTGAAAAAAAAAAAAACTACAGCTGTCTGATAAGGATCCTGCCTTTCATCCCCTCTCACCGAAGTCTAATTATCCTTGAATGACAAGCTTCAGGTACATGCCCATGTGATGAACTCATTCTTTTTCATCTTTTTTTTTTCCCCACTGTGAGTTTCAATCATTTTCCCCTGGTAAGTTGTGCCTTTGGCAAAACTGTGAGGCAGATAGGAAACACAGAGTCAGAGCCAACTTTCTCAGGCTTTGCCTTCAGAAAGTGAAACAAAAAGCTCATTCTGCAATTGAAGTACTTCTGGTCAACTCTTGAACTGCATTGGTTTCCAGCCATCACTCACCTGAGACTTCTCTTCCCATCATTGTGCTGATAAAAATCTCATTGTTGCCTGAGACTAACATAGATTGACCTCTCATGTACACATCTCCTCCAGTGGTTTGTCCTCAGAGTCATTCCACTGAAACAAGCTGAAATCTTTCCTATTGGACTCAATATTAACCCATCTTGCAGATTACGCCAATCCCCAGTTAAAATCTAGCAATGCAATGATCTATTGGCATTGTTAAAACCACTCCAAAACTTAAAATAGCAATGTATTCCTTTCTTTTGTGGTTCTGGGGTTTGATGAGGCCCATGAGCAATTCCAGCTTGGTGTCTTTCATGTGGCTGCCCCCAAATGACGAGAAAGCTGTTATCACAGAGGACTCAGCTGGGCTGAGCTATTTGTCCAAGATGATTCACTCCCACAGCTGGCAATTGATACTGGCTGTCAGCTGGGAGTTCAGCTGGGGCTTGCAACCAGACCGCCAACATGTGGCTTCTCCATGTGGTTTGGGCTCCTCATAGCATGGGGGCTTTGTTCTAAGACAGTATTCCAAGAGGCAGGAGACCAACTAGTGAAACAGCTGACAGCCAGTTAAGGTCTCTTGTGTGGAAATGATATGGTGTTACTTCCACCAGATTCAGTAGTTAAAGCAATCACATTGAAGAAGAGCATGAGTGACATGACCAAGTTTGGAAAATAGTTTTTCCAAAATAATATTAGACCTTAAAAACAATAAATAGCCTGTTAACTTTCCCTTAGGACAAAATCCCAGATAACCAGATTCAAATTCCAGTTTAACCTTTTTGGGAAGCTAGGGGGAAAAGAGCTCAACTCCTTTCACAAGGAACCTATAGTCTAGAAAAGAAGTTTCAGCTATTTTCTCAAAGGATTTAATCTGCCTGATGTTAGTATTATGCCATGCCTACACATTGCAGTGATTAATACGGTAATCTTAGGAGCCAGAATTCTAAATAATCGGGCCAAGCAGATGCAATATTAGTGGATTAATAGTTCAGTTGTTTGTGTGCAATGCAGAGTGGCAGAGAAAAGGAAGAAGGCTGGATGGGGGCTTCAGCTGTGAAGAAACTAGCAAGAAATCCATGTCTAAAGTCACAGGGCCTGTTGAAAAAAGATTTATTTCTTTTAAACTTCTCCAACCTTGACTGTGTTCATTTATAACATAAAATAGAAAGATGTAAAGCTAAAGTTTTTATATCATTGGAAGTTGTCAAATATGAAAGACTATTATATTCAATTATTATTTCATGTCTGGCTCTTTTACTGATGTGACAGTGATGTTGGAAGAGTAATGATGCTAAGACACAAATAATTCATCGATTATTATATACCTTTCATTAAATAAATTTCTAACCTTCATCTCAGCAAAATCACCCATTATGTTACTATACTCAAGAATTTTGCATAATTTATGAACTAATGCTAAATTTAACAACCTTTTGTGACTTGGAGCTTTATTTCAGTCTATTAATTTCAGTGTTGTATTCATTTCAGTTTTAGAAGTGTTGCTCTACTGTGGCAATAGCATCTTAAATTGCCAACAAAATTCTTACATTAACACTTAGATTTAGAAATAAGGTCAGAATTTTGTATATCATGCTTGAATATTTAACTGGATTTCTTATCATAAATTATTATTATCAAAAGTTTTTATAAATTATCTTAGCTTCTTCACACAGGTTATTAATACATATTGTAATTATATGTATTTTAAAATACACCTTTTAAAAAAGTACCTAGATTTACACACTAATAGAAGGAATTGGCATTATATTTTATGCATAGCACATATAGGGACATACACATGCATACACGTACATAAGAAAATCGTGACTTATTAAATACTGAAAAACATGCCTTCAACCATTATGTGCAAAGTTTCCTAATGCTGTACTCTTTTTCCAAAAACATTAAGTTGAAGGAATTGGAAATTGGAAAATGAGGAAAAGTAAGAAAATGGACACTTGGAAATGATACACTGTTATGCAAGAATCTATGGCATTCATCCTGACTTAGAGAAAGGATTTGATATGTTAATTTGCTTCTCTTCACTAAATGCTTTAGTTGCTCAAATACTTCTGTACTTGAAGCAGTGTCTCCTCTGAGGTCAGCATCAGTATTATTCACAAACCTTCCTGGCTTTCGGATGCAAACTGCTTTTTGTTTTAAAGCCGTAAGGAACAGACATGGAGACGTATTTTCCCTCTTGGAGCTTCAGTGGTGTTTGCAACAGTGGATTTGTAGGGTCAGCCTGGGCCAGTACTGGACATCAGATCCTGAGCAAAAGAATGCCCACGAGTCCCTCACCATATTTGATATGGTGTGTATTCGTGATATGCTAGTCCTTCCTAAGTGTGGAGCCCAGGGTAGGTGATCTTTCCAGGGTCCAAACATATTAGCTAAGAAGGTTTTGCTGTCCTTACATCTCATTACTCAGCTGCCTCATTGTTCATTCTCTAGATATTTCTCAGGTCCTCCTCTCTACAGTACACTGATTCCTTCTTCCCATGCATTTCTTTTAAAAACACTTTTTCTTCCTTATTTCTCTGACTCCCTTCCCTTTTCTTTCACTGCAACTTCTTTTTTTGAAATTAAGTTTTCTCAAGAAGTACATAGCATATTGTTTCTTAAAATGTTTGTGTGCTGAGGGGTGGGAGAGGGGAATGTATAAAAATTCAAAATGGAATATAGAAAAGTGAAATAATTTCGTCTTTACAGTCCTCCACATCCTTCTCAGATGAAATCACTGCTAAGACCTTAGTTTTTGTATTTCTGGGCCATTTTCTGAACATTTAAATAGTATGTATTTTTTAAACAAATGTAAATAATCAGGCACATATAGTTGTATAATTTATTCCTTTTTCGTTCAGCAATAAATAATGAATCTCTTTCCAGGTCAGAACTTTTAGTTTGTATGTAATATTTCATATTAAGAATGCAACATTTATTTATTTAACCCTTTCTGATAGTTGCAAATGTAGGTTTTCTCCAATTTGGGCTATTATTAAATATGCTTCAATAAATAACCTTGCACATTCATCTTTATGTACTTGCATATTATAGATGTATGCCTAGACTTGGAGCATGTGATTAAAAGAATATTTCAAAATTTGATAGGTTTACAAACTATCTTTTCAGAATTCACTTACACTCCTACACCAATATATGAAAAATATTTTTCTCTTCAATTTTTCTAATACAAATTGTAGTCAAATCTCTTTGAATTTTATTTTCCTTATTAACAGATTAAAAAAATAAAAGCGAGACTCTTTTGTCCCAATGTATATTTTCCTGATTCTCTAATGAGATTTAGCATCTATCCTTGTTTGCTGTTGTTGTTTAGTGGCTAAGTCGTGTCTGACTCTTTGAGAACCCATGGACTGTAGCCTGTCAAGCTCCTCTGTCCATGGGATGTTTCAGGCAAGAATATTGAAGTGGAATGTCATTTCCTTCTCTAGGGGATCTTCCAGATCCAGGGATCGAACCCATGTCTCCTGTACTGGGAGGCAGATTCTTTACCTCTTTAGCCAGCAGGGAAGACAGAGATAAAACTGTGTACATATGCAATTTATTGTTGTTGCTTTTCAGTTTCTAAGTTCTGTTCAACTCTTTGTGGTCCCATGGACTGTAGCACACCAGGCTTCCCAGTCCTTCACTATCTCCTGGAGTTTGCTCAGATTTGTGTCCATTGAGTCAGTGATGGTATCTAACCATCTCATCCTCTGCCACCCCTTTCTCCTTTTGCCTTCAATCTTTCCCAGTATCATGGTCTTTTCCAATGAGAAGGTTCTTCAACATCAGGTGGCCAAAATATTGGAGCTTCAGCTTCAGCATCAGTCTTTCCAATGAGTATTCAGGGTTGATTTCCTTTAGGATTGACTGGTTTGATTTTCTTGCAGAACCAAGGGACTCTTAAGAGTCTTCAAAACCACAATTTGAAAGCATCAATTCTTAGGTGCTAAGCCTTCTTTATGGGCCAGCTCACATCAATACATATGCAATAAATAGCTCTATTTCTATGCTTCATTTATGTATACTCTAATGGGTCAGACAGTAAAGAATCTGCCTGCAGTGCAAGAGACCCAGGCTTGATCCCTGGGTTGAAAAAATCTGCTGGAGAAGGAAATGTCTAACCCACTCCATTATTCTTGCCCGAGGAATTCCATGGACAGAGGAGCCTGGCAGGCTACAGTCTACGGGGTTGCAAAGAGTTAGACATCACTGCAGTGACTAACACTTTCACTTTCTTTCATTTTATGTTACTATCTATGCACAGATACATTTCTCACTCTATGTGTTGCTTTTGTCTTATTTATAATGTCTGTTTTTTATAGAAACTTTTACTTCATACACAAACTTATCAACTTTATTTTTTATGGCTTATAATTATTATTTTTTCTTAAAAAAGATATAATCTGCCACATTAATAGAAAAATTTCCCCTTTGTTTCTAGAAATTTTATTATTTTGTACATGTTTACTAGAAATTTAATCCATCCAAGTGTATTTTATATAATTATTAAACATTATAGTATTCCATATATTACAATTTAATTGTGTCAACACTTTTCATTAAATCTTATGTCTCTTAATTTACAATGGCATTTTTAGAACATTAAATTGCCATATTTATAAGAGTCTGAGATGCCTATTTAGTCCCACTGGTCTATTTGGTTAACAAATATTGTTTTAATTAGTGCAATGTTATCATTTATGTAAACATCCAAAAGTGTTCTCCCTTCCATTTTAATTTTTATTCCAAATTTTGATTATTCCTACCCATTTGCTTTTCCAAATATGTTTTGGAATTGAGCTTTCACATTAATAAGTGTTTCCACTGGATTTTTTCATGGAAATTTCATTGAATTTATAGTAGTCTGGATAATATTCTATGTTTATTATATCACTCATTTTACAATGAAATGTGAGATATCAGGTTGGGTTTTGTGAGTTTAGTGAGGTATAATTTTCTTTGTTTTGTTATCAGACATTGTCAAATATATTCTTATGTATATTATAGCTTTTGTTACTATGTTGAATTGTCTTAATTTTCCATGACATATTCTAGTTTTTATAAAAGAAAGTTTTGTTTGCTTATTTATATTTTATCCATCCACATTTTGAACTATCTTATAGATCCAATCATTTTTAGTTGATTTATCTTTACATTTTTTCAAAAAATAATTTTCCAAGTTTTTAATATATCATTTTCAAGCACATTGCAGAGGTGAAGTTTAATCAAAATCTATATACTCATCATTAACACCATACTATATTTGCTTTATCACACATTTTTAATCTATACATTTTCCCTATTTATGAATATAACTTGAATTTTGAAATATTTCTAAGTTCAGACATCAGTACATTTTCTCCTATAGACTTCATCATTCATGGCTTTAACTAGAGTTCTATATTTATTGATGCTTGTTGAAATTAAATTTGTATACAATGAAATACAGAAATCTTCAATGATTTGTATATTTTGAGTTTGACAAATGCACAAACATGTTGACAGAACCTTGTTACCTCCAAATTTCTCTCATTCACCTCCTTAGGCACTCTCTGTTCTCATCTTCCCAGAGGTAACCACTATTTTGATGGTGACAGGGAAAGTGGAATGAGGTTGATTACTTTAGAAATTAACACTCATTATGAGGTTTAAAGGAACAAGACATAGCCACTCAAAGATGCTAAGGAAACATGTAAGTGTAGAGGTCCTAAGACGAGACAGGAATAAGTTTGCTCTGTTGAAGGAAATGCTCAGTGTAGTGGAATAGGTGGTATAGGACAGAGCATGAGTTAAGGAGAAGAGTTAGACACCAGCTAGATTATGCAAAGCTTTATAGGCCACAGTGAACTTTGGATTTTATTCTAGGTGTGATAAAAGGAATAGTAGGATTTTAAACAGAATGGTAAAATTGAGTTATATTAAAATAGATGATTTGGGATACTATTTGCAGAGTAAGATTAACAACAAGGAGACTACTGAATAAGCCATTACAGGATTAGAAAAGACACGACAGTGGTTTGCATTAGGGGTTTGGTGGGCCAAATCTTTGAGGGCAATTATAAGACTCAAACATGACTCCTAAGACTTTTGCTTGAACAATTGAATGAATGCTACACATGTGACTGAGATAGAGAAAGACTGAGGACAGAAGCACAGCTGAAGAAGTAGGATGTGAATGTGTATGTTAAAAGATGGGTAGGAGGGAAAGAGACATATGTTTGGAAAGAGTCAAAGATGAGATCCGTACTAACATACAGCTGGAGGTGTCAAGGAGGCAGTTGGAAATATGAACCTGGAACTCAAGGAAGTGATCAGGGCTAAAGCTGAATGAATAGCTTAAAGATTAAGTCATAGAGTCAGATCAATTTGCATAGGGACTTAGTATAGATAAAGAGTTGGGGCCAAGACTGATCCTGGGGCAATGAACATACAGAAGAGGGCAGAGCAGAAGGAGCTTGCATTGGAAAGACCTGATAAAGGGAAATCAGGAGAAAGTAGAGTCAGATAAGACAAAAGGACACACGTTTCCAGAAGAAAGAAATGATCATATGTACTGACTACCTCTGAGATGTAGACTAGGATGAGAATTGGAAAGCTACCACTGTCTTTGGCCAAAGGATGGAGTTGATGATCTTAACAGGGAGAAATTCAAATCAGTGTTGATGATTGAAATTAAACTCAAAGGATTTGTCCAGTGAATGAAAAATGAAGAAGCAAAAATAACAAGTGGTTTTAGTTTATTTCAATGAAATACTCAGGAAAAAACCCATTAAGTTAGAAAATTTTTCATGATTCATACTTAGGTAACAAAAGACTGAGGAAACACAATCCATTATGTTTAATTAAGTGCGCAGACTCTGCACACTTTCTTTCCTTGGACTTTTCCAGGTTGATGGAGTAGATTAAGGATTTAAAGCAAACAAACAAATACAAACTTTGATCACTTTGAGTTGGTGTGAAGGATATTCCCATGTCTCTCTGGGTCTACCAAAAGTACATTGCTTCTATTGTGAAATATTGCATTGCTCATTAATTACCCTATTTGGGAAGTCATTCTTCACTTTTGAAACTTTCCCACCAGAAATCTTGGACATGATACAGGTCTTCACTTTGGTTCCATTAAGATTTTATTTTAATATGTCTAACCTTTTGTCTGATAAAGGTGATCCCCTCCTGCCCTTGTTCTACTTTCATCTTTAGTGTAGTGCCAAAAATGAGGTTTCTCATGCACAGTCTTATTACTGTTAGCAATTGTGTCCTATCAAGTGATTTTTCTGGCAGTCAGCAGCAAGATTTAAAAAATAAATAAATAAAAATGTTTCTTTCCACTTAGAACACCCCAAGAGGCTTGACCTAATATTTTGTGTCTTTTTTTTTTAATCAAAGATTTCAGGAAAATGAAATAGAAATACATGATCACTTTATAGCACTCTCCTTTCTTTACAAAATAAAGACATGCCAAAAATAGTGTCTCCTTCCCACTATCTCAATGATCTTAATGTGTGACTGATACTCATGGAGTGAATCTTGCACTAATCTTCTTGGATATATTAATTCATGTTTCCATCCAAACTCTTGATTCTGTTGAATAGAACTAAAATGGTAGGGGGAGAATAACATTTATGTTTTTAAAGGCTAGAGGGTCTAGCCTTTTTTTTAGGAAAAAGATCCATTGCAAACTCTGAAAAATGAACAAAGCCACACTTTTAAAGGAAGTTTTGATAAACTTTGTGAAAAAACGACACTAAATAGACATTTTACAACCTCATAATTTTGTGAAGAGCAATTACCACTTAGGTCTTTCCTGGATTATCTGTAAAACTGTGTTTGCCCAAGAGAAACATGGAGACATGGCTTTTCAGAGAGGTCTTTAAAGGCATTTAATTGTAGAGAACAGCAGTTCCTATTTGTCAAAAACTACCAATGTTATAGCATTTTCATACCATGAATTTCTTTCAGATTTCAGTAGCTGTTGCATCTACAAAAGAATTTACGCTTTGAAGAGTAACTGGCATTTTGGGTCATTGGGCAAATTTTCAAGAACTCTAAGTCTAAAACTGACTTGAACCCTGAAATTCTTATAAAAACCAGAATTCTGCCAGTACCACATTGAGAAAAAAGCTTGCCAGACTGAACATCAGTATAAGTAAATCAAGATTTGTATGTCCACAAGTTTAGTTGTGTTTAACTGAGTTAACAGTCACCTCAAATGAATCAAAAGAACACATTCCAAAAATGTAATTCTGGGGAACTTTACAAATTATTGTGCCATGTCCCAGTCATGTCTGTTAGATACACGGTAAAGTGAACCAGAAGGAATCAAGTCTGAAATCTTCCTGACATGAATATTGTGGTCAGAAATGTAACTCTGTGAAACCATTTCCTTCTAATTCTGGGTCAACCTTAATATGTTACAAGAGTTGATGTCACCCTTTATCTAGGAAATAATAAAGAAGTGGTTGTATCCACATCCCAGAGGAAGTCCAAAGGCAACTTTGAATTGCTTATAATGATTGCTTTCCATTGGTCTGAATGAATTAACAGCCTCCTTGGGGAATGATGTTCAGTCTAGGCCAAAAAGATAGAGAACTTTAAGCTTGTAGATGGAGAATGTGGCATGAATTAAAGAAAGGATGTCAGCAGATACCAAGATCTGCTGGAGGAGAAAGTCTTAGTCTAAGATATTTAGGGGCTGATTATCCAAGCTCTTTATCTTCTAGTTATTTTTTTTTCTTTCATGTAATAGGATATTTTATTAAGTTTATACCCTATGCCAGACTCTGTATTGATGCTAAATATGGATTTAACTCACTGGAATAGGTACAATAGATATTCTATGTTACAAATTAAAAACTTGAGACTAACAGATATTAAGAATCCTGTCATAGCAAGGTGCAGAACTTGGAATTTAGAACATAGGCATTGTAACTCTTAACTCATGGATTAAAAAAAACCAAAAAGCTAAAAACTTTTTTCCTGTTTATTTGTATTTATTGACTTACTTTTATTGCAATATAGTGGGTGTACAATATTATATAGGTTACAGGTGTACAATATAGGGATTCACAATTCTTAAAGGTTATATTCTATTTTTATTTATCATAAAATATTGGCTATATTTCTGTGTTGTACAATATATCTTTGTAGCTTATTTATTTTATACACAACTGTTTGTACTTCTTAATCTTCTACTCCTATATTGCCTCTCTTCCTCCCCTCTCCTCACTGGTAACCACTCTTCTGTTCTCTATATTTGTTCTCTATTTTGTACCTATATTCTGGTTCTTTTTTGTTGTTGTTGTTATATTCACTCTTAACCGTTAAGCTATGCCATTGCCTCTAACCTTAGGATTGGCCTGTGACTCAAAAAAAAAAAAAAAAAAAAGGAGACAAAACTTAAATCAATGAAGATAATGAATCAATTGTCTCCATTGAATACTGGCTTTGCATTTCCAATGACACATTTTTTTTCCCCTGCTTTCCATTATCAAAATGAATGAAATAGATATGCTCAGATTTTTGTTAAATTTGGAAAGCACCTGATTATTAGGGCAGTCTAGTGCAAACTATGTTATGATTGCTCTAGAAATTGTCATAGAATTTATGAAAACTTGAGTCAATAGATACTCACTAGCTATTATCTTTTTACTGTAAATTTGACAATTAGAAAAAAGTGTTAGAGATGAAGGCTTCTCACATAATCTTTATGCATGAGTAATTCCTGGAATAGACTCCAAGAAAGATAAAGGAGGATAATAGGATATAAGGGTATGAGAAATTTGAAAACTGTAGTATGTAAAAATTGATGAGAGAGTGAAATGCCAGAATATTCTATTCACACTATAAGCTTCTGGAGAAAAATAATCAGTGGGGATCAACTTGTCCAAGGTTATCCAATTGTTATTCCTGACTGAGCAATCTGGTATTTGAGATTTTATTGTGTTTATCAAAACTCTAACACTGTACTTAGAATATTCTCAATCAGCTTTACTTCATTCTTTGGAATCAGGGAGCAAGTCTACATTGTAGGACAAGTTACTCACAGACAATTCTTTCCTTTTATCAAATAGTCATTTATGAGGAATTTAGTTTTGATTAAGTCAAGGGTATTAAACATTTTTCCACTAAGAACTGCTATGGTTGACACTAAAACTTTGCTGAATGACACACAAATCCTCTCTCCATTTACTTTTTCACTCCAGTGTTTGAAAAGCTCATAATACCCAGCTCGGTCTTTGGTTCGCTGTCAAAAACATTCTTCTTCTGGCCAAAGATAGTAATAACTGTCATTTTACCAAAAGGTCATGATGCATTCTCATTCCCTTTTTTTGCTCTGGGAATAAAAACTTAGGCATTATGTTAGAGCCACTTACCTGACAGAGTAAGGATCAGAGAAAGCATAACAATCTAAAAAGAATTTTTCAAACAGTTATGCTTACCACTCTGCCACCAACACCGTACAAGAAGAGTTTTGTATTATCTTCAAAATCTATGAAGAGTGACCACCGTCACTTAGAAACCTTGTTGCTGTTATCCAGTCGCTAAGTCGTGTCTGACTCTTTGTGACCCTAGGGACTACATCCCACCAGGCTCCTCTGTCAATAGGATTTCCCAGGCAAGAATACTGGAATGGGTTGCTTTTTTATTCTTCAGAGGATCTTCCTGGGCCAGGGATTGAGCCCACGACTCCTATATTGGCAAGAAGATTCTTTACCACTGAGTCACCAGGAAAGCCCACGTAGAAATTTACATGTGACTTAGTATCTCAAATTCCAAGTCACCTAGAAATTTTTTTAAAGCTGTCCTGTCTTGTTTCTTGATGTTTGAAATAATAATTGACATGATTTCCTTTATCATACTTGCCCTAGGAGTATGAAAATTTGTAATTTATCATCCAAACTGGGACAGTAGTTTGAATAAAATGTGCACTATGAATAATTACACAGGTTCACATAAATGCTGTCACCTAAGATTGGAGCATTTGCCCTCACCAGGCTGAGGTCCTACTGTGGTTTCCTGAAGAAGGGGAAGTGACATAGAGGAAGAGATGGAGAGTTCCAAGGAGAGCCCTCTATGTGGCAATTTTGCTGGGTGCCGCCCTGTGTGTCAACCTGGGAAATTTGCTTCATTTGCACATGAAGCAATTAATGAAGATAGGAACTGAGAAGTTTTAAATATCAAAATATTTTGAAAAGCAATATTTATTCCTTTTCTGGAGAACTTTACGAGTATATTAAATAGCCCCGGTATTTCATTTCAGGTGTCTTCCTAGAGATGTCCAGATTTCAAATTCTAAGCTTTAGTTCAGTTTATCCAGACATGTTGGTTCTAAAAGTCCCACTGTTTATTTATTTCATGTACTTTCCCTCCTCACTTGAGGAACCTATTACTTCTTTCCTGGATTATAGCCTCTCTATAGGAATGGAGGAGTCTACAATACAATTATCCATAAGAAAGATTACTAGTTGGCATATTCCCAAGCCATACTCTTCCTCTTCTGTAGAATAAATGCTTTCTGCCCACAACAATGGGGACTTAGGTCACACTTATAGGTGACACAACTTAGATTTGCTCAAGGATGATTTTCATCAATATGCCAGCATATTGGAAAATTCAGCAGTGGCCACAGACTGGAAAAGATCAGTTTTCACAGTCCCAAAGAAAAGCAATGTCAAAGAATGCTCGAACTACTGCACAATTGCACTCATCTCACATGCTAGTAAAGTAATGTTAAAATTCTCCAAGCCAGGCTTCAGCAATATGTGAATCGCGAACTTCCAGATGTTCAAGATGGTTTTAGAAAAGGCAGAGGAACCAGAGATCAAATTGCCAGCATCTGCTGGATCATTGAAAAAGCAAGAGAGTTCCAGAAAAACATCTATTTCTGCTTTATTGACTATGGCAAAACCTTTGACTGTGTGGATCACAATAAACTGTGGAAAATTCTGAAAGAGATGGGAATACCAGACCATCTGACGTGCCTCTTGAGAAACCTGTGTGCAGGTCAGGAAGCAAGTTAGAACTGTACATGGAACAACAGACTGGTTCCAAATAGGAAAAGGAGTATGTCAAGGCTGTATATTGTCACCCTGCTTATTTAACGTCTATGCAGAGTATATCATGAGAAATGCTGGGCTGCAGGAAGCACAAGCTGGAATCAGGCTTGCCAGGAGAAATATCAGTAACCTCAGATATGCAGATGACACCACCCTTATGGCAGAAAGTGAAGAGGAACTAAAAAGCCTCATGATGAAAGTGAAAGAAGAGAGTGAAAAAGTTGGCTTAAAGCTCAACATTCAGAAAACTAAGATCATGACATCTGGTCCCATCACTTCATGGGAAATAGATGGGGAAACAGTGGAAACAGCATCAGACTTTATTTGGGGGGGCTCCAAAATCACTGCAGTTGGTGATTGCAGCAATGAAATTAAAAGACACTTACTCCTTGGAAGGAAAGTTATGACCAATATAGATAGCATATTGAAAAGCAGAGACATTACCTTGCCAACAAAGGTCCGTCTAGTCAAGGTTATGGTTTTTCCAGTAGTCATGTATGGATGTGAGAGTTGGATGGTGAAGAAAGCTGAGCACCAAAGAATTGATACTTTTGAACTGTGGTGTTGGAAAAGACTATTGAGAGTCCCTTGGACTGCAAGGAGATCCAACCAGTCCATCCTAAAGGAGATCAGTCCTGGGTGTTTATTGGAATGACTGATGTTGAAGCTGAAACTGCAGTACTTTGGCCACCTGATGCAAAGAGTTGACTCACTGGAAAAGACCTTAACGCTGGGAAGGATTGGGACAGGAGGAGAAGGGGATGACAGAGGATGAGATGGCTGGATGACATCACTGACTCGATGGACATGGGTTTGGGTAGACTTCGGGAGTTGGTGATGAACAAGAAGGCCTGATGTGCTGCAATTCATGGGGTCGCAAAGAGTCAGACATGACTGAGCGACTGAACTGAACTGAACTAAACTGATTTTCAACAAGAGGAATATTGACCTAAGCTGAACCAATCAGATTCTACTTTTTAGGAGTAGGGAGCCAGGGAGGATAATTGGTCCTTGTTAATTGCTTGTACTGAGTCAATGTGAAAAGAGATACAGTCTTTTTTGTTTTTGTTTTTGTCATTTGAATAGAGAAATCAATATGGTGTGAGAACAAGAAGAATAGAACAGATCATCCAAGAAAAACAGAAGTGGGGGGCCTTATGGAGAAAGATGCAGAAAATAACTGAAACTCCTGCTCTTCTGGCTGAAGTGTCTTCCCAATGACTCTCTTCTGTGTGCCCCAATTTTATCATCTCCATAGTACATATCAGCATTTGAAATGATCTTTTTAACTTATTTGGTAATATGTATATTTTTTAATCTCCTCCTTCTAGAAGGCAAGGACTTTAGTGTGTTCTTTGCTATCTCTCAAGCACCTGAAGCCACACTTAATATTTGTCGACCGAATGAATCCATTAATGAATATTTAAATTAATTTCTGTTTCTTGATGGTTCAAGAAGTGAGGCCCATAGAATGTGTGATATGGTCAGAAGGGAAATCAGAACATGGGGCATGATTGAAACAGCAGAGACATTGTGAAGAGTTCTTCACCAGGCTGAGGTCCTACTGTGGTTTCCTAAAACAGGAGGGGAAGTGACAGAGAGGAAGATGCTCCACAGGAGATAATTGGAGAGTTGGAAGATTAGCCCTCCATGTGGCAATTTTGCTGGATGTCTCCCTGTGTGTCAACCCAGCCAGCTGCCAGGGGAGCCTGAGAAAACAGAAGCTGGAGATAACAGAAGACTTGGTGCCTTTTCTAGCAAGTGCAAACTTTCACACCTGTTCAGCAATCGATCAAGAGGTTTATGGGCCTGCACTATTTACACTCTAATTAAAAAATCATAAAGCAAGTACCCTTTCAGGTTGCAGAAAACCAAACTCCAGAACTTTGACAGCCACAGCTGTTAATCAGTTACTTCTACTGATCCACCAGCCAACAATGCGATGAGGCACTTCCTGAGCCCCAGACAGCCTACAAAGCAGTGAGAGAAAAGTGGGACTGGCACCAGAGAACTGCCTCCACAGGTGGCCAGAAGCTTTCCAGGTAGGGCAGAGTCTCCATCTGGCGCTTGGGAAAATATTTTTGACACACCTAGTTGGCGGCTTGTGTTTTTCCCCTGTTCTCATGTGGAACTGAAGGCCATTTACCATTGTTAAAGCAAATTTGTGTGCCTGATGCACAGTGAGGCCAAACAAACTGAAATATTAGAGTCTGGAGCAGAGAAAGGTTTATTGCAGGGTTATGCAAGAAGACGGGTGGCTCCTGCTCTAAAAACCCCAGAGCTTCCCAAAGGGTTTCAGCAAAGCTCTTTTCAACATCAAGTGAAAGAGGGGTCTCACAGGATCTGTGATCAGCTTGTGCCAATTCTCTGACTGGCTAACAGTGAGGTAGCAGAGTGGTGTCACAGGGGTTAATATTATCAGTTGCTTAGGTTCCAGGAGACCTGGAGCTGTGTGCTGAGGGTCAAGTAGTTAACATTTTCAGTTTGTTGGAGAGGGGGAGATTTTTTTACATCTGCAAAACAAAAACTCAGAAAATATTCATCAAGTACTATTATAATATAGATATGGAGGTGGGATTAGGCACCTTGAGCAGTTCAGCCACTCAATCCCATCCACCTCCTTCAACCTCATAAACTGCAGCACACCAGGCTTCCCTGTCCGTCACTAACTCCCAGAGCCTACTCAAACTCATGTCTGTTGAGTCAGTGATGCCATCCAACCATCTCACTCTCTGTCGTCCCCTTCTCCTGCCTTCAATCTTTCCAAGCAACGGGGTCTTTCCCAATGAGTCAGTTCTTTGCATCTGGTGGCCAAAGTCTTGGAGTTTCAGCTTCAGCAGGATTAGTGATAGAGTATTCAAAGTGGGGGGGATAAATTACCAATGGAAGTGTCAGGTCCACAGTAAGCACCTGACAACTGAGCAAAGTTGAGGTTTACCTCCATCCTGCCCTTCGGGTGTTTCCCTTCTCCACTGTTGACTGCAAGTAGCCCAGGCTGGTTCTCGGTGCTCCTGCTCCTCTGCAGCCCCACCATCCTCTCTCTCACTGTCCCCTCACTTCTTTCTAACTCCAGGGCTCTTAGTCCAGCTACTGGAAAGGACAGACCTCTCCCCTCCAGGCTCCACTCCAGCGTGTTCTTCTCACTCGTCAGGTCACCCACCACCTTTGGCTAGCACCTCTGTATTTTGTTTGTAAAACACCCTTGCAGCACTTTTGTCCCTTTATCTCTTGCAGCACTTCTCACATTGACTAATGAGATGCTTAGACCTTTGTTTCCTTCTCTAATGTCTGTCCCTTTTGTCATGTTCTTAGCCCCACAAGGGCAAGTACCATCTCTCTTTTATTCACCACTGAACACACAGTAGCTAGAACAGGTTCTGGCCTACAGAAACTTAATTAATTTATTTTCTAATGAATGAGCATATAAACAAATGAATGAATGCCAAGAAATCACATTTTCCATGATGGAACTGTGGCCTTCCAAGATGACATCAAGGATGAAAGATCCAGAAAGAACTGGTCCATATTTTCTTTCCCTGACACTACCTAACCCAGGTTATACGATATAAAGTATGTTTCCTCTCTATCTCCTAAGCAGACTCGAATAGTGGGAATTTCAACAAATGTAGATAAGAGGACGAAGGTCATGTTTTGGCAGGTATTAACTTACACCACTTGGAAAATACTGCTGATTCCTTATCCTGTGTTCAGTAGCCCTGATTTTGAAAACTGCTTCTCATATGCATTAGAGAAAGCTATTTTACCTTTTTGGTTTTCTCACCAATCCAGTAAGAATGAACTGAGCTACTGTATCCAAAAGTCCTTTGTGAATGACCAGGAAGGAATGATTATTTCATGATTTTCATGACAGTCACGGTAAGGCTCCCTGTATTAGAAGGTGATGTGCGATGCCCTGTCTCCAAGCTGGGTCATTAGGTTCAAACAGTCTCCCATCTGCTTTCACCACTTGGCCAGAGTCATCTCTACTTGTTCCCTCTCTGGGAGTCTCCCTTGTTTTGTACTCTGACTCATGCTTGTTTTGGATTATGGGCATTTGATCACTTGTAGGAGGATGCTTCGGAGTCTTCTGAAAGTATCACTTGAAGGACTAATCCTGCCACCCTCCACTGTTCTTATTTCTTGGGCTGTATTGTTTTTATTAGCAAATTAACAAAGACCCAGTGAAATGTAATGGACTTCTACCTCCAAAGATATAGAAAGACCTATTCATTGCCGATTCAATACAAATACGACCACAGAAAGAAACCAGCTTTTATGGGCTCCCAGTCCCAGCCTGGATTCCGCTGGAGTTGGCACTTGTGAAAATATAAATCCTGGGGAGTCATTGGGTTGCAATAGGCTTCCCATTAAACACAGCAAAGAAACAGCTGATGTCTGAATTTACTAACTTCCTCTGAGGCAGTGAGAGGGTGATGTGTACAGTTAACAAGGGGAACACTCAGGTGTGTGAATTAAGGCTTGGAAGCAAAGTATGGGTTACAATCAGTGCATCCTATATTAGGTTGGAGTCATTATTTAACCAGCGCTTCCCAAAGATACTAGAAAGGAATCCCAAGCTTACCTGGGGCTTTCTGATTCTTCCTCCTCATTGACATAATGTAACAAAAATACCTGTACCTTGCCTCTTTTACAATTCTAGAATTTATAAGTAACGCTCGAGTGACCTTGTTCTCATGTGTGGTGGAAATAAAACTGATATTGTTATCTCATCTACATTAATATGAAACCCTGTCTAACAGAGAGATTGTAAGATTTATCAAAGATCACACAGTGAGTCACTGCTATAATCACAGTGCAAATGTTCACATTCTCATCTCCTTAGCAGCAGATGGTTTGTTCTCTACACTGGACTATCTCTTCAAATTCTCATCACATGCCTTCCTTTCCTGGTCTAATTCTGAGGAATACATACAGATTCACACAACACTCACATCCACTCTCCCATAGACACAGAGGCACACATCCTTTGACCGTTGAAAATTATCCCAAAGGCTCTATCTCCATAACCTACTCCATCTCATCCACTTATCTGTCTACCTGTCCCCTAGCCACAGTCCATCCATCTAGGATTGCCAGACTTAACAAATGAAACTATAGGACATCCAGGCAAATTAGAATTTCAGATAAACAACAATTTTTTAATATGAGGAAGTCCCATGCAACATTTAGGACATACATTTACTGAAATTCAAATTTCACTTTTACTGAAATTCAAATAGATGTCCCATATTTAATGCTTGGTATCTTCTACAAATAAGAATACAAGGCCCAGAGAGTTAAAGTAAATTGCTTGTATTTACCCAGTGACTGCACTGCAAAGTTTTAAAGAGAGAGTTTTCATGACTCTGCTTCAAATTGCAATCACCCCTCTCAAGAATTTCAGTTTCTTTGATGGATACATTAAGACTGCCATCTTCTGTGGCATTCTCTTTGGTCACTTTATTAAATGATTCTGGACTTTATGAGTATTGAGCAGTTTTTACCGATGACTTTCTCTTTGGAATGAGAAACCTTAGAAATAGATCTTTGCCAGGAAAGAAATGGTAAGGTCTGGGTTTGGAAGCAAGGGTTGGGATGCTCCTTTAATGAGATCTTTAGACTCTTGGTAGCTTAGATGGTAAAGAATCTGCCTGCAGTGCAGGAGATGCAGTTTGATCCCTGGGTTGGAAAGATCCCCTGGATAAGGGAATGGCTACCCACTCCAGTATTCTTGCCTAGAGAATTCCATAACAGAGGGGCCTGGCAAGCTAGGCTTATGCTACAGTCCATGGTATTACAAAGAATCAGACATTATTGAGTAACTAACACTTTCACTCAGAGTCTTAGCCTTGGCTAGGATTCTTGGCTTTGTCAAGAGAATCTGGGTCTCTTGATGGGGACCAGCTGCCAGGGTTTCTTTTGAACATGCTCCTGTCAACAATACCACTCATGGAAGCTGAGGAGATCTGTTGCTGACCTTGAGGTTTCTAGAAGCCTGGAGAGGGTCTTTGGGTGGCAGCTATTCTTCAGAAGTCTTCTACTCTTCAGGAGAGATCTCTGACCTTGAAATGTCTTGATGGTATTCAGGCCTCCTCAAGGCCTGGGAAAGATATCTGAGAGGCAGCTACTCCTTGGAATGGATCCCTTCCTCAGGAGTGCTCTCTGAATCTGAGGAAACTTCTTGCTTGTCTTTGGGACTTCTAAGGACCAGAAGGGCACCCTTTAGGCAAGCAGTTTCTTTAATACTGGAATTCTCAGAGCCTGAGAAGATCTGGTGGCAGAAGAAGGCAGAACCCACTAAAGTGTAGCCCTCAAGGTCAGAGCTTTCTGAACTTGAGGCTTGATGTACTATAAACCTTATGATAGACTAGAGGGACCCATGGAAGGTAGTGTCTCCATAGAAATGCACCCATGATAGCATAGATCTCTGGACCTGAGAAGGTGATTAGACTTTATTTCTCACTAAGGATGAAGCAGGACATCCAGTAGGTAGTGGCCCCACAGAAATACAGTCCCCATGACAAGTTTCTTCAGATACCTTTGGTCTTTAGACCTTTAGTCGTCAGAGATACTTCAGCCTCACACGTAGCTGGGAAGAGTGTCTGGGAGGTGACAGACAAGTGCCTTCCTGACTGGCTGTTGTTGTTCTGTCCCTAAGTTTGTATTTGACTCTTTGTGATTCCATGGACTATAGCATGCCAGATGCCCCGTCCTATAGTATCTCCCAGAATTTGCTCCAATTCATGTCCATTGAGTTGGTGATGTCATCCAACCATCTCATCCTCTGCTACCCCCTTCTCCTTTTGCCTTCAGTCTTTCCCAGCATCAGGGTCTTTTCCAGTGAGTTGGCTCTCCTCATCAAGTGGCCAAAGCATTGGAGTTTCAGCTTCACCATCACTCCTTCTAGTGAATATTCAGAATTGATTTCCTTTAGGATTGTCTGGTTTGATCTTGTTGAAGTTCATGGGACTCTGAGGAGTCTTTTCTAGCACTCTCTGAACCTGAGGAGATTTGTAGGACTTTAGGCTTTGGAAAAGATATTGGAAGAATATCAGCACCACAGAAAGGCCTCTCTCAATAGCCCACTGCTTGACCCCAAAAGAGGCTGGAATGAAGTCTGAGAGGCAACAGGTCCACAGAAACACCCCACCAACTTCTGTGCCCCCGGGCCTCAGGAAACCTGCTGCTCCACCATTGGCCTTATCAGGGGCCTCAGCCTGGCCCTGCTGTCTGGGAGGCCTTCCTCTTTTTACACACTGCCCTTGAAGCATAACATTCCAGCTTTGCTTTATGTCACACCGTTGGACACTTACAGCTCAGTCAAGGATATAAAAGTAGCTGTGGAGCCTATGTTTGTCGAGCCATGAAATAGGCCAGTTAAGCTGAGGCCCAGAGAGAGAGGCACTCTCTCTTCCCTGTCAAGTACCCAGAAGACAGAATGAATGGCTTATAGCCCTGCGGTTGCAGCTGCTGCTTCCTTCAGCCCTGGCTTCTCAAATCAGCTCTAGTCTGGATGGAGCCTTGACATTTTGCTCGGGATCCCCAGCTCTGCCCACATCAGGCCTGTCACAGATGTAGCAGCCTTGTTCTCCTAGAGCAGAGCCCTGACATTATTGTGACAAGTAATCCCTGTAGGGTGCAAGTTATTTATGTTTGTTAACAAATTGCATATGTATCTATTACAGCTAATTGACTCACCTAGAAGTGGACAGTGTAATGTCTTATGAAAGGAAACTTACAATAATAGCAGAAGACTTACTTTGGTACTGTGATATAGGCTTCTACATGGAGTATGATTTTTTTAAACTTGTTTTATTCAAGTATAGTTGATTTATAATGTATTAATTACTGCTATACAACAAAGTGATTCAGTTACACACACACACACACACACACACACACACACACACATTATTTTTCATATTCTTTTCCAGTATGGTTTATCAATGGATATTGAATATAGTTCTCCTGTTCACAGTTCAGTTGCTAAGTCATGTCTGATTCTTTGCCACCTCACAAACTGCATCATTCTTAGGCTTCTCTGTCCTCCACTATGTCCACTGTGCTCCACTAAGTTCATTTGTGTCATATTTTAGAGTTCACATGTAAGTGATATAATACAGTATTTCTAGTTCTCTTTCTGACTTACTTCACTTAGTATGATAATCTCTAGGTCCATCCATGTGCTGTGTAAATGACAATATTTCATTCTTTTTTATGACTGCACTCCATTGTATATATGAACTACATCTTCTTTATCCATTCACGAGCCAGTGGACATTTAGGTTGTTTCCATGACTTAGCTATTGTGAATAATGCTGCTATGAACATAGGGGTACATGTGTTTTTGAGTTTTGTCTGGATATATGCCCAGGAGAATAATCCCACTCCTGGGCATATATCCACTCCAGTCCAGTAGATTTCTGGACAATTCTACTTTTAGTTTTTACTGTTTCCATAGAGGCTCATCAGTTTACATTTCCACCATCACTGTAGATGATTTCCTTTTTCTCCACACCCTCTATATGGAGCATTGCACTGAATTCTCAAAAACACCCAAGGGCAGATGTTTTCAGCCTTAGCACTGTTGACTATTTTGGTCTTAATAGCCTTTGGTTGTGAGGAGTTTTATGCACTGCAGGATGTTTAGCAGCATTGCTAGTCTCTACCTCCAAGATTCCAATAACATTTCCCTGCCACTAACCCAGCTTTGACAACCAAAACTGTCTCCAGATATTGCCAAATGTCCCTTCAAAGACAAATGGCCTCAGCTAAGAACCAGTGTTCTAGAAGGATGGCACACTTGCTAGTCTCTTTTTATAAATCAGGAGATTTAGGCTTAAAAAATAAAGTATTTGCCCAGGTTCAGGCAGATTTCAAGGATAAAATGAGGCATTTGTAAAGTCTGAGCTCTCAACTACCACTCTACATATTAGAGAAGGATCATCTCTTTTAGTATATGTAGTCCTGCCAAGTTGCCCAAGATACTTCTGGCAGTTTCACAGTCTTTGGCTATTCATGGATGAATACAAGATTTTGTGTTTCTGAAGCCAAGATCACTGGGAGACAATGTCAGTTCACGCACCGCCTGTGTCTCCTTCAGAGAGTCTGGGGACTGTGAAAACATCCTTACTATTGTTTCTACCTGGAATCCGGGGGAAGCCTAACTTCCTCACACTCAGAGAACATTTTGTACAACCTGTTGGTAGGCTTGTTTAGTGCTTGGTGACTCACTTCCTAAGGCCTCAAGTACTTTTCATGCTATAACTGCTGTAGGGATCAAGGAACCGGCATTTGCCAAGCTCCTGGAGATACCAAACACTCGATTCTTCCACAGGACTTATCTTTCATTTGCCGACCAGAAAAAAAACAAAAAACACAAAACTAGTGGCTGGAACTCATCAATCATAACCAGTAAAAAAGCAAGGAGTTCTGGTTTAGAACGTGCATAAAGTCCCACCCTGATCTCTCACCTGTGTGTTGCTCTAGGTAAAGGGGAAAAGTCCCACTGAGGTTCTGAGTCCATATCGGCGGCAGTCACCTGTTTTTTGCTCAGGACTTGGTGAATCTGATTGGATGGATTTCTGGTTCTTCAGTATTCTGTGCCTCTCAAAACAGACTTTTGTTTAGCTTCATTTTCCTGGGTAATCGCAGCAGTGGTATTGCATTTATGCTCTAAAAACTAACTCTATTTCTCATAATTCCAGCTCAGGGAGTGGTTTGTACTTGTTGTTTCAAACTCATTTTCCTGCCAGCCTAATGCTGCCAATGCCTTTCTCATTATAGGTTCATTCATTAAATGTGTGTATTACCTCATGAAGTCTGTCTTTATCATAAACTGGTGAGATATGTCTTTATCATTGATAATCTGGCAAGTGGAGGCTTACTGAAACCCTCCAGATCCCATATCCATGCTCGACATTTGTTTTCAAAATTCTTATCCTAGGTATAAAGAGATAACCTCAATAGAAAGGCTAAACAGTTTGGTTAAAATACCCGCTGACCAGTGACTTTTGTTTGAAACATATTTATGCTTATTTAATACATGTTATGCTAACTCTTTAGGGTTAAGAGTTTAGTTTACATTTTCTGGAGGTATTTTAAACCATTTTGATGAATGTCTGGTGATTAGAGGAGAAAGGATGTGGGGAAAGAACAGGGAAAACAGAGACCCTGATTGTTCTGGACTTGACAATCTTACTCCTCAACTGTCCAGACGTTCATCTCTGGACTCCAGGATGGTGTATGGGGCCTCCTGCAATCTACCCCGGGTCCCCATGTGTCTATTTCATAAGAACCACCAAACAGCATGTGGTGGGCTCAGGAGATGCAGAGCTGTACTCTGATGACCAGTGTCCTGGTGACACATGGCAGAGTCCACCCTCCCACTGCTGGAAGTAGATCTCCGCTCTCATCTCGCCTAGCCAGGACTGTTCCTCCTATAAGAGTGATGTACCAGTCATGGGAAAACTCTCGTGCGGTTGCTTCTGTGGATTGCTTCAAGGAGACATCTCTGACCAAGGAGAAATCTACATTGCTTTTTATGAATAAACAAACATAAGGAACCAGTATCAGGTCCAAAAAGATGTCAGCAAGGCCCTTGGTGAGAAAGATATGTAATAACCTGGCAGGAAAATGCATGGGGCTATTTGTTGAAGTCCTGGCTGGATATTCTTCTCAACTCTTATTCCAAGCAGGTGGCCAGGGTTTTCTGCTCCACTGATGGGGTGGGGAGTAGGGTAGGGTGGGATTTGTTTTGGTGGCAGAGAGCAGAAGTTGCTTTAAAAAAACTTCCCTTCCATCTTTGTTTTTCTACTGAACGTGAACTACATGTAGCTATAATGCAGGGTAAGGGGAAGCCAAGGATCAGGAGCATAAGATGGAGGAGATCCTATTCCCTTCTTGGCATAGGTTGAGAAGCAGATGCTGTCTGGGCCAAGTGTGACCTTCACTTATCCTCCAGTAGTGCTGCCCTCAGGCAGGGTTCGCCTCTGTTATTTTTTTATTAATGTTTTTAAATTTCTTATTTTATTTTGGAGTATAGTTTATTAATAATATTGTGATATTTTCAGTTGTACAGCAAAGTGATTCACTTGCATACACAAACATATCTATTCTTTTTCAAATTCTTTTCCCATTTAGGTTGTCACACAATATTGAGCAGAGTTCCCTGTACTATACCTTGGGATCTTGTTGATTCTTCATTTAAAATGTAGCAGTGTGTACATGTGAGTCCTACACTCCTAAACTATCCTTCTCCCCACCCTTCTCCCCTGTAACCATAAGTTGGTGTTCAAAGTCAGTATCTGTTTCTCTTTTATAAATAAACTCATCTGTATAATTTCTTTTTAGGTTCTCAATATAAGTGATATCATACAATATTTCTGTTTCTCTGATTTACTTCACCCAGTATGACAATCTCTAGATCCATCTATGTTGCTGCAAATGCCATTATTGCATTTTTTTATACAATGCAATTGTGTATATGTATGGAATGGAATACCATTGTGTATATGTACCACATCTTTTTTTATCTATTCCTCTATCCATGGACATTTAGGTTGTTTCCTTGTCTTGACTATTGTAAGCAGTACTGCAATGAACGTTGGAGTACATGTATCCTTTTGAACCTTTTTTATTTTTCTGGATATATTTCCAGGAGTAGGACTGCAGGATCACACAGTAACTCTATTTTTAAGCAACCTCCATACTGTTCTCCATAGTCACTGTACCAATTTACATTCCCACCAACAGTGTAGGAGAGTTTCTTTCTCTTCACTTCTTCTCCAGCATTTGCTGTTTGTGGATTTTCTTGATGATGGCCATTTTGACTGGTATAAAGTGATATCTCATTATAGTTTTTATTGTATTTCTCTAATAATAAGCAATATTGAACATCTTTTCATGGTGCTTCTTAGCCATCTGTATGTCTTCTTTGAGAAGTGTCTATTTAGGTCTTTGGCCCATTTTTAAAAATTTTTTTTGATGATATTAAGCCACATGAACTTAATATCATGTTTGTCAATTTTGGAGACTAATCCCTTGTCAGTCACATAATCTGGAAACATTTTCTCCCATTCTGAGGATTTTGTTTTTTGTTGTGTTTATGGTTTCCATTGCTGTGCAAAAGCTTTTCAGTTTAATTTGGTCCCATTTTAAAAATTTTATTTTAATTTCCATTACTCTGAGAGAGGAGATCAAAAAGATACTGCTGCTATTTATGCTATAGGGTGTTTCTGCCTATATTCTCTTCTAAGAGTTGTAGTGTCCAATCTCACATTTAATCTCTTTAATCCATTTTGAGATTATTTTTCTGTATGGTGCTAAAAAATATTCTAATTCCATTGATTTTACATGCAGCTGTTCAGTGTTTCTAGTGCCATTTATTGAAGAGACTGTCTTTCCTCCATTGTGTAGTCTTGCTTCCTTTGGCATAGATCAATTGACCATAGGTGTGTAGGTTTACTTCTGGGCTTTCAATCCTATTCTATTGATCGATATTTCTATTTCTGTGCCAGAACTATACTGTTTTGATGACAATACCTTGATAGTATGAAGTCGGAGAGTCTGTTTCATCCAACTCTGTTTTTTTTCCTCAAGATTGGTTTGGCTATTCAGGATCTTTTATATCTCCATACAAATTTTAGGATTTAGTAAAAATCTTTAAAATGCCATTGGTAGTTTGATAGGGATTGCATTGAATCTGTAGACTGCTTTGGATAATATAGTCATTTTGACAATATGTTTCCAATCCAAGAATATGATATATCTCCATTTGTGTCATCTTTGATTTCTTTCATCAGCATCTTACAGTTTTCAGAATACAAGACTTTTGTCTCCTTAGGTAGGTCTTCTCCTAGGTAATTTATTCTTCTTGATGCAATGGTAAATGGGATTGCTTCTTAAATCACTCTTTCTGATCTTACATTGTTTCATATAGAAATGCAATACATTTCTGTGTATTAATTTTGTAACCTGCAACTTTACTAAATTCATTGATGAGCTCTAGCAGTTTTTTGCATGTAGAGGAGCATGTCATCTGCAAACAGTGACAGTTTAACTTCTTTGTTTCCATTTGAATTTCTTTTATTTCTTTTTCTCTGATTGCCATAGCTAGGACTTCCAAATCTATGTTGAATAAAAATGTTGAGAGTGGACATTCTTATTTTGTCCCTTAACTTAGAGGAAATGCTTTTAGCTTTTCAATATTGAGTATGATATAAGCTATAGGTTTGTCATATATGTCCCTTATTATGTTGAGGTACATTCCCTCTATGCCTACTTTCTGGAGAGTTTTTATCATAAATGGATGTTGAATTTTGTCAAAAGCTTTTTCAGCATCTGTTGAGATGATCATATGGTTTTATTCTTTTTTTTTTCACCACATTTATTCTTTTTTTTTTTTAATTTTCTTTACTTTATTGTGTTGGTTTTGCCATACAATGACATGAAACCGCCATGGGTTTACATATGCTCCCCCTCCAGAAACCCCCTCCCTCCTCCCTCCCGATTCCCTACCCCTGGGACATCTCGGTGCACCAGCCCCGAGCATCAACCCTGGGCTGGCGATTGATTTCACATATGATAATTAATATGTTTCAATGCCATTCTCCCATATCATCCCACCCTTACCCTCATCCACAGAGTACACGAGTCTGTTCTATACATCTGCGTTCCTTTTGCTGTCTCGCATGCAGGGTTCTCATTACCATCTTTCTAAATTCCATATATATGCATTAGTATACTGTATTGTTGTTTTTCCTTCTGGCTTACTTCACTCTGGATAATAGGCTCCAGTTCCGTCCACCTGAGTAGAACTGATTCAAATGAATTTTTTTTTAATGCTGAGTAATATTCCATTGTGTATATGTACCACCGCTTTCTTATCCATTCGTCAGTTGATGGGCATCTAGGTTGCTTCCATGTCCTGGCTATTGTAAACGATGTGGCGATGAACATTGGGGTACACGTGTCTCTTTCGATTCTGGTTTCCTCGGTGTGTATGCCCAGCAGTGGGATTGCTGGGTCATATGGCAGGTCTATTTGCAGTTTTTTAAGGAATCTCCACACTGTTTTCCATAGTGGCTGTACTAGTTTGCATTCCCACCAACAGTGTAAGAGGGTTCCCTTTTCTCCACATCCTCTCCAGCATTTATTGCTTATAGATTTTTGGATTGCAGCCATTCTGACTGGTGTAAAGTGGTACCTCATTGTGGTTTTGATTTGCATTTCTCTGATAATGAGTGATATTGAGCATCTTTTCATGGTTTTATTCTTTAATTTGTTGATGTGGTATAACACACTAAGGAGAAGGCAATGGTACTCCACTTCAGTACTCTTGCCTGGAAAATCCCATGGATGGAGGAGCCTGGTAGACTACAGTCCATGGGGTCACTAAGAGTTGGACACTATTGAGCGACTTCACTTTCACTTTTCACTTTCATGCTTTGGAGAAGGAAATGACAACCCACTCCAGTGTTCTTGCCTGGAGAATCCCAGGGATGGGGGAGCCTGGTGGGCTGCCATCTAGGGGGTCACACAGAGTCAGACACGACTGAGTGACTTAGCAGCAGCAGCAGCAGCAACAACACACTAATTGATTTGTAGATAAATCCCACTTGACCATGGTGTTTTGATTCTTTAATGTATTGTTGGATTCTGCTTGTTAGCATTTTATTGAGGATTTTTGTGTTTATGTTCAGCAGTGATACTGGCCTGTAATTTTCTTTTTTGTGGTATATTTGTCTGGTTTTGGTATTAGCGTAATGGTGGCCTCATAGCATTAGTTTGGTAGTGTTCCTTCCTCTATAACTTTTTGGAACAGTTTCAGAAGGATAGATGTTAACTCTTCTCTAAATGTTTGATACAGTGTGACTATAAAGCCAGCAGGCTCTGGACTTTCATTTGTTGGGAGGTTTTCAATCATAGTTTCAATTACAGTGCTTGTGACTGATCTGTTCAAATTTTCTATTTCTTCCTGGTTCAGTCTTGGGAGATTGTACATTTCTAATAATTTGTCTATTTCTTCCAGGTTGTCCATTTTATTGGCATACAATTGCTTGTAGTTGTCTCTTATGATCCTTTATATTTCTGTGGTAACTTCTCCCTTTTCATATCTAATTTTATTGATTTGAGTCTGCTTCCTCTTTTTCTTGATGAAAGTTTATCAATTCTGTTTAGTTTTTCAAAGAATCAGCTTTGAGTTTCACTGATCTTTGCTATTGCTTTGTCTCAGTTTTGTTCATTTCTCCTGTCATCTTTATAATTTCTTTCCTGTACAAATTTTAGGTTTTGTTTGTTCTTCTGTATCTAGTAGCTTTAGGTATAAAGTTAGATTGTTTATTTGAGTTTTTTTTTATTTCCTGAGACAAGATTGTATTGCTATAATCTTCCCTCTTAGAACTGCTTTTGCTAAATTCAGTAGATTTTGAATCATTGTGTTTTCATTTTCATTTGTCTCTAGGCATTTTTTTGATTTCCTCTTTAATTTTTTCAGTGATCCATTAGTTGTTTAGTAACATATTATTTAGCCTCCATGTACTTGTGTTTCTTAGCTGTGTTTTTTCTTATACTTTATTTCTAATCTCATAGAATTGTGATTAGAAAAAATGCCTGTTATGATTTCAATTTTCTTAAATTTAGTGAGGCTTGCTTGGGGTTCCAACATATGGTTAGTCCTGGAGAATGTTCCCTGTCTACTTGAGAAGAATCTGTTTTCTGCTGCTTGTGCAGTTCTTTCTGTAAGAGAATGAAGTGTTATGATGAAGGAAGGGAAGTAATGGGATGAACTGCCCAGACTCTGAAGCCAAGTATGTCTTAGTTAAAATCACAGCTCCTCATTGTGGAGTCACTGGGCCTTGTTCTACCCAGTTTTCTGTACCTCAGTTCAGTGATCTATATAAATTAGCAAAAATAATGAAATAATCTCCCAAAGTGAATATGAGGATTAAATGATTAAATGCATTCATGTAAGATACTTAGATACACATAGAGATCACCAGATGGTCAATACCGAAATCAGATTGATTATATTCTTTGCAGACAAAAATAGAGAAGCTCTACATGGTCAGCAAAAATAGAACTGGGAGCTGACTGTGGCTCAGATCATGAACTCCTTATTGCCAAATTCTGACTAAAATTGAAGAAAGTAGAGAAAACCACTAGACCATTCAGATATGACCTAAATCAAATCCCTTATGAATATACAGTGGAAGTGAGAAATAGATTTAAGAGATTAGATCTGATAGAGTACCTGATGAACTATGGAAGGAGGTTCATGACATTATACAGGAGACAGGGATCAAGACCATCCCCAAGAAAAAGAAACGCAGAAAAACAAAATGGCTGTCTGAGGAGGCCTTACAAATAGCTGCAAATAGAAGAGAAGCCAAAACAAAGGAGAAAGGGAAAGACATATCCATCTGAATGCAGAGTTCCAAAGAATAGCAAGGCGACATAAGAAAGCCTTCTTCAGTGATCAGTGAAAAGAAATAGAGGAAAAGAATAGAATGGAAAAGACTAGATGCTCTTCAAGAAAATTAGAGATACCAAGGTAACATCTCATGCAAAGATGGGCATAATAAAGGACATAAATGACATAGACCTAACAGAAGCAGAAGACATTAAGAAGAGGTGGCAAGAAAACATAGAAGAACTATACAAAAAAGATCTTCATGACCCAGATAATCATGATGGTGTGATCACTCACCTAGAGCTAGACATCCTGGAATGTGAAGTCAAGTGGTCCTTAGAAAGCATCACTATGAACAAAGCTAGTGGAGGTGATGCAATTCCAGTTGAGCTATTTCAAATCCTAAAAGATGATGCTGTGAAAGTGCTGTACTCAATACTCCAGCAAATTTGGAAAATTCAGCAGTGGCCACAGGACTGGAAAAGATCAGTTTTAATTCCAATCCCAAAGAAAAGCAATGCCAAAAAATGCTAAAATTACCACACAATTGCTCTCACCTCACACACTAGTAATGCTCAAAATTTTCCAAGCTAGGCTTCAACAATACATGAACCATGAACTTCCAGATGTTCAAGCTGGTTTTAGAAAAGGCAGAGGAACCAGAGATCAAATTGCCAACATCTGCTGGATCATCAAAAAAGCAAGAGAGTTCCAGAAAAAAACATCTATTTATACTTTATTGACTATGCCAAAGACTTTGACTGTGTGGATCACAATAAACTGTGGAAAATTCTGAAAGAGATGGGAATACCAGACCACTGACCTGCCTCTTGAGAAATCAGTATGTAGGTCAGGAAGCAAGAGTTAGAACTGGGCATGGAACAACACACTAGTTCCAAATAGGAAAAGGAGCACATCAAGGCTGTACGTTGTCACTCTGCTTATTTAACTTATATACAAAGTACATCATGAGGGATGCTGGACTGAAAGAAGCACAAGCTGGAATCAGGCTTGCCGGGAGAAATATCAATAACCTTAGATATGCAGATGACACTACCCTTATGGCAGAAAGTGAAGAAGAACTAAAGAGTCTCTTGATGAAAGTGAAAGATGAGAGTGAAAACGTTGGCTTAAAGCTCAACATTCAGAAAACTAAGATCATGGCATCCAGTTCCATCACTTCATGGGAAATAGATGGGGAAACAATGGAAACAGTGGCTGACTTTATTTTTTGGGGCTCCAAAATCCATGAAATTAAAAGACACTTACTCCTTGGAAGAAAAGTTATGCCCAACCTAGATAGCATATTAAAAAGCAGAGACATTACAAAGGTCCATCTAGTCAAGGCTATGGTTTTTCCAGTATTTGTGTATGAATGTGAGAGTTGGACTATAAAGAAAGCTGAGTGTCAAAGAACTGATGCTTTTGAACTGTGGTGTTGGAGAAGACTCTTGAGAGTCCCTTGGACTGCAAGGAGATCCAACCAGTCCATCCTAAAGGAGATAAGTCCTGGCTGTTCATTGGAAGGACTGGTGTTGAAGTTGAAACTCCAATACTTTGGCCACTTGACGTGAAGAGCAGACTCATTCGAAAAGAACCTGATGCTGCAAAAGATTGAAAGTGGGAGGAGAACGGGATGACAGAAGATGAGATGGTTGAATGGCATCACTGACTCGATGGAGATGAGTTTGGGTAGACTCTGGAAATTGGTGATGGACAGGGAAGTCTGGTGTGCTGCAGTTTATGTGATTGCAAATAATCAGACATGACTGAGAGTCTGAACTGAACTGAAGATACTTAGAATGATTCCTGGTGCATAGTGAGTCCTCCGTAAATATCAATTTCTACATATTATTCATGTTGGGCATCAACTGATAGTCTGTGGACAATTTAGCATAAGATTAGCAGAATCTTTTGCCTTCAAGGCCCTTATGTCTTTGGACATAGAGGATCCTCTGGCTGAAAAAAACCAGTCCTTCACCAATTTTCTGGGCTCTATATGAGCTTCCAGAATTCTAGAGAAGCAGTCTACCCACTCTACATAATCCTGAGTTAGAATTTTCCAACATTCTTGGAATACAGAACAGTAATTTAAATCTTTAGTACTTTAAAGGAAAGGAAAAGTAATGTGACATGTCTTGCGCATTTCAGTTTTATTGCATCAATCCACTAATAATGGGTCACTTGCCTATTCTCTTTTCATATAAAGCAAATTCAAGGTATCACTGAAGGAATTTACTGAATTACAGAAGAGCCTTATAATCCAGACAAATGCAATCTAGGAGATAGGCTACAGTGGAAGAGAGAAAAATAATTTTTCCAAGGAGGAGAGGAATAAGTGATATGAGGTAAGGAATAAGGGCCATTCACAGTCACAGTTATGTAAAAGGACAATATCTTCAACAAATGGTGTTAGGAAAACTAGATATTCACATTAAAAAGAATAAAGTTGAACTCCTACCTACCTTACACCATATACAAAATATTAACTCGAAATGGATTAAAGACCTAAACGTAATATCCAGAACTATAAGAAAACACAAGAAAAAGGCTTCATGGCATTGGATGTGACTGTAACTTCAAAACCACAAGCAACAAAGGCAAAAATAGACAAATTTACTAAATCAAATAAAAAAACTGCATATCAATGAATACCATCAGCAAAGTGAAAATAAAACCTATGGAGTGGAAGAAAATAATTGCAGATCATACGTCTGATAAAAGTTAATATCTAGAACACATAAAGCACTTCTACTGTTAGTTACTCAGCTTTGTCTGACTCTTTGTGGCCCCATGGACTATAGCCTGCCAGGCTACTCTGTCCATGGGGTTTCCCAGGCAAGAATACTGGAGTGGGTTGTCCTTCCTACTACTACTCAATAAAAAGATAATCTGATTAAAACTGAGCAAAACATTAGAATAGACATTTCTCCACAGAAAATATGGCCAATGAGCACATGAAAAGATGCTCAGCATAACTAATTATTACAGAAATGTCAATAAAAACCTTCAATAAGATACCACCCTACTCTTATTAGGACAGCTAGTTAAGAAGAAAAAAAAACAGAAAATAACAAATGCTGATGAGGATGTGGGAAATTGGAACCCTTGTGCACTATTGATGGAACTGTACAATAGTGTAGCTGCTATGGTAAACAGTGTGGTTATTCCTTAAATAACTAGAAATAGAACAACCATGTGATCCAGCAATCTCATATCTGGGTATATATGCAGAACTGGAAGTGGAGCTTGGAAGAGATATTTTCATAGCCATATTCGGATCAGCATTATCTGCAGTAGGCAAGAAGGAGAAATTGCCCAAGTTTTCACTGACAGGTGAATAAATTAAAAAAAGAAAAAAAAGAAAGATGGCATATACCCAAAATAGAATACTATTCAGCCTTAAAAAGGAATGAAATATTGTCTCATGCTGCAACATAATGCACTTTGAGGACATTTGTTGTTGTTGTTTTGTCTCTAAGTCATGTCTGACCTTTTTGCGACCCCATGGACAATAGCCTGCCAGGCTCCTCTACCCAAAGGATTCCCCAGGCAAGAACACTGGAGTGGGTTGCTATTTCTTTATGCTAAATGAAATTAACCAGCCACATAAATATGCGTACTCTATGCTTCCACTTATATGGGGTACTTAGCTTAGTCCAGTTCACAGAGACAGAAGGTAGAACAGTGGTTGCCAGGGGCTAGGGGAAGGAGGGAATGTGGAGTCATTCCTTGTATGTGTACTCTGTGAAAATGAAGACAGTACAGGATGTTTAGGGCAGGTCAGGAAGAACTTGGGATCCGGAGGCTGCTTTTTATTGCACTGCCTACCCTACCTGTCCACAGTCACTGAAAGAGGGATCCCCTGGGAGGGGATGTGCCTCCACTTGCTGGTTCCCAGCTTCAACAGAAGCTGTGTTGGAAGAGAGTGACTGACTAGTGGACAGCAGTCCGTGGGTGACCTTCCCAACAGTTGGGGAAATAACTCTTTCAATGATGTACCACCTAGAGATCATTGTGGGAAAAATAGCCATACCAAGTGTTTGGTGATTATAGCTGAGGCCATGCAGAGGAGTTATAGGTACAAATAGTGCTCTTACAACAGCAAAGGAAGAGACGCACAGGACTGATCTAAAGGCAAGCTGGAAGTGCCACACGAGTGCATCATCCTCCTTTCCTCTCCTCCCTCTCTCCCTCCCTCTTTCCTTCCCTCTGTACTGTCCTTCCTTTCTTTGTTTTTTGTTTTTTCCTTCCTTACTTCTTTCCTGCCCTTCCTTCCTCCTTTGCTCATCCCTTGCTCTAGAAATTAAACGACCTGCATTTCCTAACTGATCTTCCTACCTGTAGACTATCACAGTGGGCAGAGTTGTGCCAGGAATTAAACGCCATACTAACTGAGGTCTAGACATGTAGCTTCCCTGGCATGGACCATCAATCCCTCTGGCCCAGAGTGGTGGCCTGATAATTGTTAACGACTCAGTAGAGTCACATGAACAAAACGACTAAATGGAGAGATCACTAACATCTGTTACTCACTAAATTTAGGTAAATATCCCCTCTAATAACTTGCTAGTGGATATGAGGCTGGCTCTGTATATGTTATTTGAGCCTTCCTCCATTTTTCCTCCGAGATAACTCCATTTCCTGATGATATGAATGCAAACAAGCCAATGTTTACTTTTTCTTCAGAAGTAATTTTTGCTTAAGAACTAAGAGGGAGATTTCAGAGGTTTATTCAAAGTTTATATTTAAAGCCACAAAATTAAAAAGATAAAGCCTTATAGATTTTTAAGTCAAATAATTGAAAGGATTAGACATCATTTCTGATTTCTCATTTATTAGCTAATACAACACAATCAAATGTGGACATTAGCAAATATCCAAGTAAATTATAATTTTCATCTTTGTAATAGCATTTCATGCTCCCTTGGCATACTATAGGTTCTGACATTTGGGGTTATGAGTATTGATATTTTTCTTTTATTTGCAAGAAAAGAGAAGAAAGATAATTCTAGAACTGTCAGAATGTCACTCTCTGGTTTTCATTTTAAATAATAAGTAAAAGTAAATCCTTTTTATAATCTCTTAATATTCTCAAAATTACATCCAACTTGTCTTATTGGTATTCTTCAATTTAGCACTTTCTATTATTAAGTTAGGTGGGTGGGTGGGTGGGTCAGGCTCTTCTAGTTGATTTTAAATATTCTATTTATGATTAGTTGTGAAACCTGGGTATGGATTTCATACCCAGAGCTGGGTATGAATCTTGACTCTACCACTATGAGTCATGTGATCTTGGGCAGACACCTTATCTCTTTTTGCTTCTATAAAGTGGGAATACTGCTCACTTCATAAACATG
This sequence comes from Antilocapra americana, assembly GCA_007570785.1. Classification (NCBI taxonomy): domain Eukaryota; kingdom Metazoa; phylum Chordata; class Mammalia; order Artiodactyla; family Antilocapridae; genus Antilocapra; species Antilocapra americana. Next base: position 9,769,178 of record ML662449.1, on the reverse strand, counting down.
TGATGAGGATGTAAGTTGCTTAGTGTAATGTTTGGCGTGGCATAGGCATTACAGTAACAGTGACATTTTTGTTATTATTAAATAAAGGAATGAGACCAGATATTTCTGTAGGTCTCTTTCAGTGTTAAGATGCTATGGATTTATTTTCCAGACTAAATTGATCTAAGATTCAAGCAAATTTAAATAAGATCATTTGTGGAAGGGAATTAGCTAATTCCAAGTAGATTTAATTTAAAGAAAATTCTCTGACATTGAGTTTTAGAGGTGCATAAGGCAAATTTTAAGCCACTGTTCAAAACCAATTTCAAAGATTACCATTGAATGCCATATCACAAACACATATCCCATTAAAATGAAACATAGTCCACTTATTTAAAATTGCCCCTAAGCAAATAGTCATGCTTAAAAAAATTAATCCTGTTTCCGAAGTCATGACTTTACTTTTGGGGTTTTAGTTTGACTTAACCACAGAAACATAATCTTGTATACTGTGTATGCTCTTTACTCATATGTCCCTGTAACCATTGACTTATCTCTAGTATCCATGAGACCCCAGTGGAAAAATCAGCTTGGGAGATCCTAGTGAAAGGGAAAATATGAAAGGAAAAACAGACACTCATAGGCACACACAATTTTTGGAAGCTGAAATCATACCCAGGGAAGGCCTTTGATCTTCCTTGAACCCCAAATGGAGCAACCACAACCCAGGGTTCACAGTGTCCTATACAATGCCCCTGAGCACCTTACAACTCACCTTAAGACTCTAACAAAAGTCTTCGCAACTTGCTGTTGGACTTTCTCAAAGGCACAGCCGTTCTTTCTTGCTTTTAATGAAATTCCTTTCTATTTCTCCAGGTATGACTCCCCTTGGACCAGCAGGGCATATTTTCTCCTTGAGTTAGGACAGCTTATGACAAATAATGATGAGGAATCAATAGACAGGAGGGAAATATTGGGTGAGAGGCTGAATGAATCTCTGAGATAAATTATTGACCATAGGCATGGCTAGTTCTCCTTTCACTTATATGTTCGTATTCCATCTCACTAACAACCTGAAAGAAAATCAAATATTTTGTTTGGGGGCTTCACTAATATCAGCAACTTTTACTATCTTAATGGCATTTTTATTGATCTCAGCTTTAATGGGAGCTGTATATATTTGATGTTGGTCATTTAAAGTAGAGGTGAGTAATAGACTTCCCCACTGAGGATCATAAAGCAGCTCCTTGTCTGGCAAGTACGGGAAGCAAATAGAAGACAGCATTTAATCTACTGTTCTACTGCAGTTATCAAGGACTGAAATGAAAAAAAAAAAAATAAAATGTAAAGATTGGAACTTCCCCACCCCTGTGGTTCCCTCCCTTCCCATTTCCACCCCCCCAACTTCACCCCTCCCTATGCTGACTCCTAGGCACACTGGTCATCAGCAGACAAACAACAAAAGGCCATTGGCGCAATGACCTTGGCTGTGGCATCACGCACTGGAGGAAAGAAATGAAGCCATTAGACTGAGGCAGGAGAACAGGTTATAAATCAAGCCATTTCCAATAAGCTGCTGTAATGGCCATCCATCATTGCCAGGCCAGCACACAGCAGACCATGGAGACACTGGAGCTGCTAAAGCTGAGACATAAACAATAATAATCCAGGCTTGATGTTTCAGCCCTTCAGGAAATTTAGGGACATTTGCTTTTCTTTTGTTTGTCAGAGGTGATATTTAAAGCATAAGATGTAATAAATAGAGGAGTGCTGACACACTGAGACAGTTTACAAGCATTGCATTCTGGGTGTGATTAAAGGGAGAATCAAAAGTTGCATTCCAAAAATAGCCCCTGCTTCTGGAATAAAAGAGCTGACCCCAAACAAATAAACAAAACGTCACACTCTTTGTGGAGTGACAGCTAGATGTTTTTGGACTAGGTCTTATTGCTTTGAGAATTATAGCATTTTGTGTTATTGGGGTAAAGCACAGTAATCCTGGATCATGGTTTTGTTAGTAGAAGAAAAAGAGATCACTGAACAAGTGACTCAAGTTTATATTTGTAATCAGGTTGCAAGTGGTTAATTGGAATTAGGCATGCAGAAATTGTGTTTTTTTATATATAGTTGCTTTCTAAATGGATTTTTTGGTAGTGTCACATGGCATTTGGGATGTTAATTCCCCTACCAGGAATTGAACCCATGCCTTCTGCATTGGAAGCATGGCTCATTAACCACTGGACCACTAGGGAAGCCCTTAAGTTCTGCTTTTTAGTAATATCATATTGTTCACTTCCAGTGGAAAATTCACTTTGGCATGTGACCTTATGGTGAATATTTCAAAACAATGTTGTCAAAATTTTAAGTGCACTCAAGATTGTTTGCTGTGTCTTTGGGGGGAAATGCCAAGCAAAGAACTAGTTGTTCTAGAATGTCTGGGTTTTTCTGAGTCTTTAAAATGATTTCCTTAGGTTATTAGGGTTTTGTTTCAAAGCTGTGCCCATCAGATACAGCCATCAGCTCGTCTTTCCAGATCTCGCATTTCTGTTCTACAATGCTTGCCCATCTCTATCTTGATTTGATTATGCAAAATATCCAGTCCATATTTTTTTATGTTATGTGATATTCTCTGCTACAAATGATAATGCCAGTTTTAAAAAATATATTTCCAGTCATTAAAAGTAGCTAAAGGGGTTGGATGGTCCTAAAATTCGCAAGATGACCCTTATGAATTATGATGCTATTTCAAACCACTTGGTGATGTACTAGAATAAACTTGTCTCATACCAAAAGCCAAGAGCAACTAAAGTAAGCATAACTGAGAGGCGTGTTGTGACAATAACACAGTGTTCCAAAGAGCAAATTTTGGAAATAACATGAAAAAACTGCAACTTTATCAAATTGGTTGTTGTACTTTTAAAGCTCCAAATGTATGCACGTCTTTATGGGTGTTTGTATAATAGCTATAATGCAAATACAAGAAGAAAGTTAAAGTCTAATCAAATAATGTAGTAATTGAGGTAGAAATACATGATATATGGAAATGGCAATGCATTGCAACATAAATAAATCAGTTACAGCCAATAAGAAGACTCAGTCTCATTTACTGTCTTTTCCTCCTGAATTTAAGAGCCATAAGAAAGCAAAAGCTACACCTAGATTCTTATATACTTTGATGAGTTACCAGAATCAAAATAGAATGTTTTAATTACATTTTCAAAACTGAGTAGGGAAAGTGATGTGCTCTACAACAGGTCAATTCTGACAATAACCATTTTTCTTTCTCATTGAAAAATAGGACTGGAGATTGCATGTTTGGGAATTGATTAAAATAGCTGACGATGCTTAGGCAGATATTGGTTTGGCCAACCCAATACATTTGAAGGCCTGGCATATTTTGTCTCCAAGTTTTCCTGGGAAATTTGTCCAGAATGAGTTCATCTTTCCTGATAATTTTTTAAGGAATGACTTTTCTTAAAAGGAAATATGTCCTCTGACTTTCCTAGTATGAAGGCAGAAACTATCCAGCTACTAGACAGGGGAACTTGAAATGGATTTCTTTGCCATGTGTTTATGGCATCCTATCAAATATACCCCCTCAGCTAAATGAGGAAGTCTAAGGGGGATTGTCCCAGACTTCTCAAGAAAGTCAGCATTAATGTTTAATGGTTTGCCTAAATATTCTTATAATTGAGCATCTGAGGATGTTTTAATACAAATGTAATAGATTTGTTTTCTCATGAGCTGCTATTTGAATAGTCATTTATAATAAATATTTATAAGTGTTTATAAATAAAATATTAATTGCCTGAAATGACATTTTAATGTGGTCCTAACCATCAGTGACATGTTGCACAGCATGAGGCTGCCTCACAAAAGATTTTGGAAGTTCTGACCCAGGATCAGGACCACTGAGGTGGCTGACAGGACGGTCAAGGGTGCGATCGGGGCGTGGGGTGCAGCAGTCAGTCTTGCACAGAAGCAAAGTTCCTCCAGATGTTACTGTTGGAAACACAAAACCACAGTCAACTCAACAGTCTCCCTCCCTTCCTGCTACATAGACTCTACTGGAAATGGGAACATCTCGAGCGTTACTAATGCTTTACATAATCGAAGATTCCATCGTTCTCTACAGGACACTTGTTCCAAGGCCTCCAGCTCTTTTTTCTCTGACCCTGTGGGTGTGAGACCTTTCAGAAGAAAAAGGACAAGCCTTGACTGATAGCCAAGCTGATCACAGATTGTGTAACTAGTGGTCCTAGGCCAAGACCTAGTGGTTGGATTATGAAATAGCGATAAGGAGATAGGAAGAAAAGACTATAAACAGTCTCTACTAAGCTTTATTCTGGATAAGAAAGGGAAGAAAAGGATAATGATAGCCTGTTGGAATTTTTTTTTTAGACTGAGTATCTGTCTCTTATCCACCTGCCCAGGAGCAAATGGAACCTCGATGGGCCTCGAAAACTCCATCTGTGAACTAGGAAAATGAATGCATGCTGTTCACATATTTTTGGGAACACTAATGAGAGCAACAGTTTATTTTTATTTATTCATTAATTGATGCAATTCATAAACTTCCACCATCTGCTACAAAGATTCAATTAACTAATTGTCATATTTCAGTTTGCAAGTATAATATATTATTACAGAAGTGCTACCATGGAAGGGACCGATGGGTGTGAGAGCAAGGTTGAATTATTTTTTCTTGGAAGATCCTATCACACTTTTGCCTCACACTTACCTTTGAGCAAATTGGAATTTTGTGAATCTTCTGTATTATGTAAAGGGAAGTTTACCCAGTGGGCAAAGACAGACTTTGGTTATTGGCTTAGCTTTGGTGTGTACCATCTGGTGCCTTGGAGGACTGTTCTAGTGTCTCTGAGCCTCACATGAAAAAGTTGAATTTTATGCTGTTCCTGGTAGGAATTTTAATAATACCTTGCAATTATGTAGATTTTTATTATTTAAAACATGATTTTGGTTACGGTATTTAACTTGATTATTTAAAAAGCCATCTGAAAAGTAGGGAATGCAGGTAGGTCTTGTAAACCCTAATTTGACAATTTTTGAGAGCCACGATGCTCAGAAGAATCAAGATACTTCCGTGGATTCAGTAGCACTACTGGGTGACCGACCAAGGATTGCAATTTGGGCTTCCCGTTTGGGGGGACAGGGGAGGTGGCATTTTATTTATTTTCAGGTAACATTGTTTGTTCTAATTAAAGAGCATACTTCAAATGAATATTTTCTAAGTAAGTGGTTTCCAAAAACTCTTTCAGGTTAAACCTCCTCAATTTCTAATGGATTCCAATGTCATTGGATCACTTCTGTGGCAGAGTGCTCTGAAAGGCATTCTTGTTTCTATAGGTCTTTGAAATAAAGGGTCCTCTTCTTTGCCCTAAACATGGCAGCATTTGTTATCAGAGAGGCAATTCAGTTGACAATAAGGGTCTGAGAAAAAGATGGATGTAGAAAAGTTAGAAGTATGCAGCCTTAATTTGACATCCTTGTGGTTACAGTTGAGAAGGCTGGCATTATGAGGACTTGAAAATGTTTTTAGCTGTTACTAAACCTTATTTTTACAATTAATTTCTTATGAGTGGAGTCCCAGTATTCAATGTGTAATCTTCCAATTGTATTGTATCAAGTTTCATAAAAGAAGGCAGTAGACACACAGATACCTGTTGCACAGAGTCCCCTAGAAACCAATCGTCTGTGTGGTGCTCTATGAAATTTTGTTTTGATTAGGTTGTTACATCTGGGACAGAACTGCAAATAGTGTTTGGCAGAGGAAAAACGTGGGTCTGTATAATGCTGAGATTAGAGTCTGTCCAATAATACAAGCATGTCAGCTGGGACAGGTCCTTGTATTTATAGAGGAAAGGCCACTGAGTGAGGATTCATCATACAGGTTCAAGGGAGGTAGTGCCAATTACTTTGGGACCTTTTGTGATAACACTGGATGGACCACTGAGAAAGAGCCATGTTTAATCTATTTCCTACTTAAATGGACAAAGAACTAGTAAATACAATATGAAATCATCCCATTTGGGCAGAAAGCAGAAGGGATGAAGATGGGCAAAAATGATCGCTGCAGAGCCTCTACGCTTTTAATTTTTGTAATCCTATGATGTGAGAGTCTAGTTAAGAGGGTGACTGCTCGGTGCCTTATGCAACTCTTTCAGATAACAAATTATATGGCTTAAACTGCCACGCAGAAGGAGAAAGTAAGAAGTGAGGGAGTAAAATGGGTTCTTGAATTACTGGTTTGAGCAAAGGCATGTTCTCAGTGGTAGATTAAACTCTGAAGTCTTATGTATTTGTTATCCTATAGCAGAATGACTTCCCAATCAATTAGCTTCTCAATCAAAGATGGTGTAGTTGTGAGGGTATCAGAGAACCAGGCAGAAACACTGTGTGTAAAATAATCACACGCTAAAGGAGGATTCACTAAATTTGGTGCTCATACATTGTGCATGAGGCTGTTTGTAACAGGTTGGATAATCCCTCAGATTTACAGATCTAATAAGCATCATTGACAGATCCTGCATATGACCACAGGTGGGAACAGCTGGTGGGTACTTGCCAAGAGCAACACATTTCACCAGCTGCCAGCAGAGCTTGCCAAAGTGGGGTCACCATGGAGCAGCTGGTCTTGTGGATAGGAAGCTAAAAACCTGTCACTAGTACTTCCCAATTGTCACTTGCTAACTAATGTCCCGTAGGTCTTAACAAAACAGGGAGGAACATAGAAAAGTTCAGCCATTATTCTGAGCATCTCAATGTCCAGAAAAAGTCTTTGGCCAACAAGAGGGCTGTTATTCTGTGGAGATGCCCCTGCACAGTTATCACCGTCAGCATCAATCTGATTTTATTAACTGTGGCCTCTTTTACAAGGGTGAACCATCCAATTACTAAAGAAACTCCGAGTATGAGAAATTAAGAGATGTCCAAAGTGATGGTTTGCCTTTGTAGTGTAATTGTGGTTCTTTGAAAGAAGTTGGATTTTCTAAGTTTAAATAATTAGCTTAAACCTCACTGTAATATGGCATAAGTGTAAGACCTATGTGTGCTGCAGAAAAGCAGAAAATTGCTTTATATAGCATACTCATTATATGTTTTACATCTCCTCCTCCTTACCAGGTCCTCCTGCTTAAGGATTTCTCTCCTAAGACTTCGTAATATAGATATTCCATCCAAACTGAGTCAATCGATGATTGCAATAAAGAACAGAACTTGCATGCCTATAATTAACAAGATGTCTTGCATTCTATTAATGACCAATGCACATTATGAAGCACATTAAGAATGCATCCCTTGTTTCTACTTGACTGAGATGTTGCTTATTTTTATTTCATAGAAATTTATATAAAGCATTCCGAGCTGACCTCTTTTATGATGAATTACTTTGGTAGAACAGAAGGAAGAGCAGAGAGTCAGCCACCTCTCTTTGCCAATGAAGCCATCGTATCAGAAGTTTATACAATACTGACCCTAACAATAACACTAATAAGTTGTTTCCATTTTAAGTGTACGTCTCTATTGGGATTTTTTTTTTCTTCATTCTACTCCCTCTGCTTTGATTATTGACTGAGTTTTTATGAAACCAGACATTGCAAAAAGCTCTATTGCCTGCTAGTCCTCCACATCCAGGCAAGAGTCACATGAGTTTCCTCAAACACGCCTAGGATTTGACCCTCATTGTCTACGCTTCCCTCCCTCCTTTTCATAATAAAATCCTTTGAGTTTCAGCTGGCTGTCATGGCTCTCTTAGAAACTACATTTCCCAGGCTTCCTTGTAGCTCCATGTTTTTAGGTTCAACCAATGGGATGTGAGTGAAAGTGATTTGTACAACTTCTAGGTCGTGTTGTGCAAAAAGGAAATGGCTTATATAAGGTCCATCTCTCTTCTTCCTTTCCTGTGGGCTGAAACATGGCCCTCATGTTGGCAACTGCTGGAAAATGGCAAAAATAAGGAATATGAAACTCAACTGACCTTATGGAGTGAAGAAGCCTACTGGGTCCAGACTGCCCACTTACATCTGGACAGAGAAATAAACATATTGCTATCTTGTTTGAGTCATTATATTTTAGCCTCTTTATTACAACAACTTAGCTTGAAGCCTTCACTAATATATTCCTTCCTCTTCCCTGTCTTCATACCTTTGTTCCTGTTATTCTCTCTCCCTGGAATGTCCTTAGCTATCTAGTGACCATCTAGGGACAGATCATATAATCCTCCCTCTGACTCCCCTACATGAGTGCAGAATTTTTCATGGCTTCATTTTATTCTTATTAAACTCCTATTACAGTGGATTCTGAAGAATTTGCTGTGTCATGTCTTCCCAATTAGGCTGTTAAGTTTCTCAGGATGAAGGGAGATGCCCTTCTACACTACATCTTGGATCTTCAATGTATATTGGTTGAAAGAATAATTATTATAGCAATAATAAAAACAGTAATAATAATGATGGTGACAGGCATTTTTAAGCTGTACTCTTTATAGATTTCATAGACTGTTTTTTAAATAATTTTAAAGGTCAATATGCTTCCCACTTCTGGGTATATGTTCAAAGGAATAAAGTCAGCATCTTGATTTCCATGTTTGTTGCAGCATTACTCACAATGGCAAAGGTCTGAAAACAACCTAGGTATCCATCAACAGATAAACAGATAAGAAGTCTCTCTCTCTCTATCTATCTCTCTCTCTCTCACACACACACACACACACACACATACACACACTGGAATATTCTTTAACCTTAAAAAGAAGGAAATCCTATCATTTGCAATAATATGAATGAATCTGGAAAACATTAAGCTAAGTGAAATAAGCCAGACATAGAAAGACAAATATGGTATGATTTCTATTTATATGTAGAATCTAAAATTTTCAAACTTATAGAAGCAGAGAGAAGAATATTGGTTACCAGGGCCTTGGCAGTAGGACAAATGTTGGTTAAAGTGTAAATTTCAGATGTGCTAGAGGTCTAATGTACAGCATGGTGACTATAGTTAAGACTGTAGGGTCGCCTGAAATTTGCTAAGAGTAGATCTTAACTGTTTTCGCTAAAAAGGATGATGCCTCTGTGAGGTGGTAGATATTAATTGACTTCATTGTGGTAAGCATTTCACATTTCTCTCTATCAAAAAAAAAAAGTGAAAGTATTAGTCTCACAGTTGTGTCTGACTCTTTGTGACCCCATGGTCTATAGCTCACCAGGCTCCTCTGTCCATGAACTCTCCAGGCAAGAATATTGGAGTGGGTAGCAATTCCCTTTTCCAGGGGATCTTTCCAACCCTTAAATATATACAATTTTTATTTGTCAATTATATCTCAAGAGGGCTTGAGAAAAAAAAATGTGTTACCATTTAGAATGCTTTTGGGAAGTTTCATAACTTTTTATGCTAAATTGTAAAATGAAGCAGTTTGCTTAGGTTATATAAAGCATTCCATACAGAGTGGCAGCTGCAGATGAATTTTGTGTGTTTTTGTTTGTGTGTGTGTGGTTGTTTCTTTATTTTGGGATTCATATTTTAGTTCTCCATAGAGGTTGGTGATGTGTATAAATGTATGCCCTCAAAATATCCCAGGCTTAGTTGTCATATGTTTAGGCTTTTCTCTTGTGCATTAAATATGAATCAAGCAGGTCTTGAGAGGCTTATGGCTTTACTAATTATGGTCTATATGCTGAAATGGCAGTGGACTTGGGATTTCAAATATAGAGTGAAGATAGAGGCAGAGCTATGAAGCAGTGCTTTGAAGAGATGATACCAATCTTTATAGGAAATCCACTGCAACTGTATGGATGGATGGGTTCTGGCTGTCAAGTATCCAGAAATGGAAATTCTTGTCTAAGGCTTATTGATGTGTTCATCCCTTACCATTTTCCTGGGCATGACTGCTAATGCAGGGGTAGATATGGCTATGCAGAATTCAAAGGTATTTTTAAAGCTGGAATGTGACACAGAACTTCAGTTAGAGATCTAGTGCTGGGGAGCCTTAGAGATGCATTTGTTAATAAGTAGAATGTCAGTTATGAGATGAGACAGTAACACCAGGCGTAAGAGGAACCACTAACAAGATGCTGCTTCCCACATCAATGGTGCTATGCCTGTGGAAGGGAACACATCCATTTAATGCTGATGGTGTCACTGAAGTTAGAGGTAGTTATAAGCAGGGATTTGGGGGGCTTCTAGGCTAATTGATGTTCTGGAAGAAGTTGTTAAAGGTGACTGGTGAAATTCAGGGCACACGATGAATCTGATGATCACTCGGAGAACTGAATGGATTGCAGTGAGCAGCCAGAGTGATTATGATGGGATGTTGGCCTCTCCTTCTGGAAAATAGGGTCACTTTGGTACAATGAATATCCCCTGGGATTTCTGGAATTTAGTCAGACACCGCTGAGAACAGACATCTGTCTGCTACTTATCCAAGTTCAGCTTAGCCCCATCTGCTGTGTGTTGGTTTTAACAGTTTGGGCAGAGATTTCTTTGTTGGAGTGGCCTCTTCCAGCTGTTTCAGAGCTTCTCCCCTCTGGTTCTGATGTCTAAAGTGTATATAAGGCAGAACTAGAGATCATGGAGGTGATAACATTTCAAATGCATGCTCAAGCGCATGTGGGCTCAGCTTCCAATTTTGACAGAGCCACTCCTGGCTGGGCATTGATTTGTGCTCAGTCACTCAGTCATGTCCAACTCCTTGCAACCCTGTGGACGATAGCCTGTAGGCTTCCTCTGTCTGTGGGATTCTCCAGGTAAGAATATTGGAGTGGGTTGCCATTTCCTCCTCCAGGGAATCTTCCCAACCCCAAGAAGAACTCATGTCTCCTGTATCTCCTGCATTGGTAGGCAGATTCTTTACCACTGAGCCACCTAGGAAACCCACTTCTGACTGTAGACTGAAGTTTATCTTCTCAACTGAATTGGCTTCTGTGAAGTAGTGATTCCAAGCATTGACTCTAAATTGAAGTGTCCATGTCAAAATCTAATGATATAGTAGTTCATAATAGTGTCTGAGATATCAAGAATGTAAAATTGAATTGGAGAAGGTTTGGGGTAGACCTAACCTTCAAGGATGAAAATGTCCCCTCCATAGCCTCAGATTGAACTTATCTCTGAGAAGACTATAGTTGATGTAGAGAAACAGTAAGCCTGATAGACTGCAAGCATCCCTAGGTGGCTTTAATCATGCACAGGGATTCCCACTCCATGTCTCTGGGTTCCTTGCCTGACTGTGGAGATGCTATGGCTGTACAACACACTCCCACCCCTTCCCACCGGCCAAGGTTTCAAACTTATCTTTTTGTTTGACCTATTCCATCTAGGGCTTTCTGAATGATGGATGAGGACAAAACTCAAGCTGTTGAGTAGCTTAGGAAATCACAAAGTGGGATGCTTCAGATTAGGGATCGTCTTTGACTATGTTTATTAGCATAGGAAGCCAACAGGAATTTCCTGGCACAAAAAACAAATTCTCATGGCCCAAGACACATCTAGAATACAGGCTTCCATTTGTCTTCACTGTTAAAAAAAAATCAGAATGAGCTTGTATTTAGCCTGAGTCTTGAGCTTTGTGGAAAAAGAAGCTCTGTGAAGTTTGTCCAGGAGCCTGCGATTCATCGGGGGCTAGAAGTCATCCTGAAGAGTGAGTACAGTGGAGCCGAGGGACAGCTTCCTGTTCTAAAGGAAGGGTGAAGAGGCCCCCGCAATAGAGCTGGAGGGCCTAAAGAACTCTTGGAAAATGCTTCCTCAGGCCAAAGGCCTTGGCTTTGGACTCAGACAGCCACTTTCCTGCTTGGCAAAAAAAGGAGAACCCCCAGAAATCAGGCCTGTGGTTATCTGGAAAAGAATTGCTAACTTTTTCCATCCATCAGGCAGTATGTGCTTGGTATGTGCATCAGTCTATGTGTTCTGTATGCATTATTTCATAAAATTCTCACCCATCTTATGAAGTGGGTGCTCCTATTACTATTATTATTTAAACTCCATTATATAGATAAGAAAACTGAGGTACAGGGGTTTAAAAAAAAACTAACTAGGAGCATATAGATGCTGAGAAACAGAGATAGAATTTAAACACAAGAAGTTTATGTGGAATCTAAAAGATACAACAAACTAGTGAATATAAGAATAAAGAAGCAGACTCACAAGAGAAAACCAGTAGTTGGGAGGGAAGAAGGAGCATTACAGGGGTAAGGGATTAAAAGGTAAAAACTACTAGGTATAAATTAAACTACAAAGATATATTATACAATACAGGAAATACAGCAAATATCTTATAACTATAAATAGAGTATAAGCTTTAAAATTTTGAATCAGTGTTATATATCTATAACTTATATAATATTGTATAGCAACTGCACTTCAATTTTTAAAAAGTGCAAGAAGTTTGATGCCAAAGTGCATGCATGCTTAGTCGCCCAATGGTGTTCAACTCTTTGTAACCCCATGGCCTGTAGCCTGCCAGGCTCCTCTGTCCATGGAATTTTGTAGGCAAGAATACTGGAATGGGTTACCATTTCCTTTTCCAGGGGATCTTCCCAACCCAGGAATCAAACAAGTGTCTCCTATATTGAAGGCAGATTCTTTACCTGCTTAGCCAATAAGGAACCCTCACTGTAGCTGCCTGGCCCCATTTTCCTTCTCTGGCATCTAGATGAAGTTTGTTGACACACTAGGAGATATGCTAGGAGGTAAGTCATGTCCCAAGGTGTGCTTCGAAGATGATACCTGATTTTATAATTTCCTGGGACCTTGATGATTTGGTCTTGGTGGTAGTGAAGGAAGGGCATGAAGGCACAGACAGTTTGTGGGGTTCTCTGTGAATCACTTTTTATAACTATTCTCTTGGTCTATTTTCTTACTTTCTCTTAAATTGCCTTCTATCTCATTTCTTGGATGTGATGAACTGGGTCAAACCGATAGGAACGTCACCTACCTAACTCGATTCACTCTCTCCTCCCCATCCATACCCATGTCTATGTGACCCCTGCCATCTGAGTCAGATGAGATCATCCTATTCCTTAAGATGCATCATCCATGGATTAAGAGACTTTACATTTCATGCTCCTTGACTTGGCACACCACACCCTCCATGATAAGAGCCCACTGACCAGTCTAGGTCGATGTACCATGGTTCCCCTCTTCCTCGCTCACTCCACACTCACTTTCATCCCTCTATTCCAATCAGATTGAAGCATGTCAGCATAGCATGGCATCCACACCCCCATGAAGAGCCATGTGACTCTCCTCCATGCAATTTGCATACACACACTTCCACTACTCCCACCCCCAACATCTTTTATGAGGCTGTTACTTATGTCTTAATATCAAATCAAAAATTATCTCATCTTTTGCTTTAAAGCCTTTAGGGCTGACCAGTGCATCTGGCCATCTCCCAGGCAGCACCTTAGGAAGAAGACAAGAGGTTCTCTACCCTCATTAGGAAATAGCATAAGCATTATGAACTTGACCAAAAAAAGATTATCTGAGTCTCAGTGTCCTCATCCATAAGATGGGTCTACTAATCCTTATCAAATTGAGTTGTTAGGAAGGGCAAATGTTGTAGAATGTAAAAAGCACTTGGCTCAATGCCAAGCACAGTGCTTACTCTGTGAAGAGAAGTGATGTTTGTTATCAATGTTCTAGTTATCATCCTACTCATCTCACTGTTGGGTAACTGCTGACCCACGTGGATGTCTTTTTTCTAGATATACACTTCTTGAGGATACTGTCTGTGTAATTGGTTTTATATCCCAGCACCTGGCACAGTGCCTGCCATGTAACAGGTGCTCAATAAACACTTATTGGATGAATTATAACCCAATTATCTGCCATCTGCTTTGTCCGAAGCCACATATTAGCAGTATCTAGTCTAGTGCTCCCCTATTCCATCCTTCCATCTGCTTTTATGTTTGGAGAAAGGGGAATTTGGCTTCCCTCTCCTCCTACTATCAATTCACACTGGTCCTGCCACTCTGTTCTCACTGGCTCCCAATGTTCCTAGCCAGGATACCTTGGGTTTCAGAGAATCTGACTGCGAGGTACCCTCCTGGAAACGTAGGATTACTGATTTACCTCAAAGTGATGCTGCTGACACCATGCTAACCCCAAAGCAGCTGTGATGTGTGGAGACTGCAGTCCTCTTTCCTGCTCCATTACAGTAGTGAGCACTTCATACACACTAACTCCCTGACAGTGTCACTAACACAGACCATTGTAAGAAACACTTAGTCAATAAGGGTGTGAGAGTGACAAAGGGAGCTTGTTTTGTGGCATATGGGACAACAGTAGACATTATCACTCCTGAAGTTGATGGACTCCTTTCTCGAGGATGGGTGTTTCTCTTAGGAATCAGCTGACTGACACACCGCAAAGGGGAGGTTGCTCACCTTTCTATATAACTATCCACACTTCTTCAAGCCCAAAGTTTCTCCTGTGCTCTTCAGAGAGAATTCTCCAATTCCTACTCATGAATAGTCCTTCCTAACTAAAAGGACCATCAATATGCTTTTCTAACTTCAAGAGCAGTCTCTGCTCAAAATCCTACCTTTAGTAACTCAAACAATTGGAAGAAGGTTTGAAATTACATGTTTTCTTTAAAGACTTTGAATATCTTAGAACAAATGTTAAACAATCTCTCTAAATGGAGAGGACATAAAAAATGCATTTTATCTTTGTGCAGAGTCAACTCCAGGATCAAAGTATCCTTTTCTCTTTCCTCCCTTTCCCTCCCCTTCTCTCCTTCCCTTTTTCTTCCTTTTCTTTCCTTTCCTTGCTCATGTCTTGTAAGCCATAGCATCTACAAGAAGCAGGGCATAGATGAAGATATGAAAATGGATCCACTTCAACTGGCCCCTTCTTCTCATCAGTGCATGTAGGTGGGTTCTATGGCCTAAGTTTTCCAGGAAGCCACAGGTAGCCAATACTGCTGACTTCAGCAAAGAATAATTCCCTTTTCTTTGGATCGTCCCTGCTCACTTGCCATCCTCTGGCTTTTTGACTCCTCTGAGAGTTCTTTACTTTTTTTTTTTTTTTAGAGTCTGTTCTTCCAGGTTTCAGCCATTCCATTTCATTTCGGTGGTGGGAGACAATTCAAATCCTGTAGCCAGAGCATTCCCAGGACAATCAGACACCTCATCCTGAAAAATGATTTTCTGCTAGAAGACCATCTGAATAATCAAGATGGTCTTTCAATTGAGGGTTGGTCAAACTCCCTCTTCTGCTACCCTAGTGTGGAATATGCCTTGCCCTGGAGGTGGGCAGTATCAGTCAGGAATAAATCAATCTTTGATATCCTCAACTAGAAAGCCAAAATAGGACTTTTGCCTCTCTCCTCCTGGTGGACCTCCCTTGATAGACCTGGGTCAGGTCAAGTGCCTGGATCGTGCTCCAAGCAAAATACCCAATGAGATACTAAAGCTTTGAGAGAGGATGGATTAAGAAATGGCAGCACACTCCAGTATTCTTGCCTGGAAGGTTCCATGGACAGAAGAGCCTGGTGAGCTACAGCCCATGGGGTTACAAAGAATCAGACATGACTGAGCAGCTTAGCACACATGCATGAACACATGGAAAGCAAACTTGATTATTCCTGCTGCTACCATTCTTAGGACTTTCGTTGAAAGAAGGTGACAATATGGTCCCAACCTAGAGATCAGCTGGAAGGAATTTATTTCTGGCTAATGTACAATTTAACATGTTACAAAAAGTAAGAATAATAACTCAAGGAACTTCTTCTCTGAAAAGTGATTTTTAAGAGTCCAAGATTTTCAAAAGGCTGACCATGGGCTGGAGAGGGGAGCATGGCTGAGCTGAATGTTGAGAGAGACACCTAGTGCGGAAGCAAATGCTCTGGAGAGCTGCTCTCTGTACGGTAGATTAAGTACAGTGCAAACTCAATAATCAGAACATCCTTTATTTGAACTGTCCCATTATTCAAATGACTCCCCGAAGCCAATTTCCTTTACCTTGTATGCTCTGACGTGCTGAAATTGAAATTTTCTCTCATTCTTCCTTTTTAGAAAAATATCTGCAAACTGTATTAGTCAAACTGAAGACTTTTGAGCTCTGGTTTGTTCAGATAATTGAGTTCCCCATATAGTCTTGAGTCTAACACCTGATGGTAGCCTTGCTTATAGGCTCCCCATCAGATGGAAGGGGCTTCCCTGGTGGCTCAGCGGTAGAGAATATGCCTGCCAAAGCAGGAGATGCAGGTTCGATCCCTAGGTCAGGAAGATCCTCTGGAGAAGGAAATGGCAACCCACTCCAGTATATCTTGCCTGGGAACCCACAGACAGAGGAGTCTGGTGGACTATGGTCCATGGGGTCACAAAGAGTCAGACATGATTTAATGACTAAACAGTAACAATCAGCTGGAAAATAGATAGGAAAAGGGACATGGCCAGCAAGTAGGACTGCATGAAGAGAATGAGTTTCCATCCATACAGTCTTGTGCATGATTACAATCAATCAGTAAGTCCTCTACTTACTGAACTTACTCATACAGTTGACCGGATGTAAAAGAATAGCATCTGGAGGTTAGTGTTCATGTGCATTTAAACCCTAACTGTCCCACCTACTCTGTGACCTTAAGCTGGTTACTTAATCTCCTTGAGCTTCAAATTCCCCAATTGTAAATTTTTAAAAAAAGTAATAACCTCATACATGTCATTGAAGCTGACAATAAATGAAATATAGTGGATGCTTGAATGACACAGGTGAAATACAGGTGTCTATTTATTTGTGAATCTTTTCCAATAGTAATACTATAGTGCTATATGATCTGTGATTGTTGATTCCATAGATGTAAAGGAAACTTAGGTGCTGAGGAACCAGGCATATATGGAGGGCCCAGTGTAACTTATATGCGAATTTTCAACTATACAAAGTGTTGGCACCCCTAACCCCTTCATTGTTCAAGCGTTAACTCTATATGTACTTAACAAGGACTGGAGACCTAGTAAGAGCTTAATAAATGAGCTATCACTACTGAATTCCAAGAAGAATTCAAATAAGTATGAGATCTTGGCACTTCAATCAGAGGGTTTGAAAACTATTTGGAAAGTCACCAAATAGCACAACCAAGCAACAGAATACAAACACATACACATAAACAAAACAGATCACAGAAACAGGATCCATGTATAATGAAGCCAAGTAGCCCAGGTTCAAACCCTGGTTTTGGCACTTTTGAGTTATATGAACATGGAAAAGTCACTTAACATCTCAATATGTCAGTGATCTTATATTCTATAGTAATATCTATGTCATAGAGTTTGGGGATTGATTAAGTAAGTTAACATGTATGCAATGTGCTTGGAACAGTGCCTGGCATGTAAAGAGTGTCAGCAATATAATATAGCATTAATGTTAGTAGTTCAGAAAGGACACATATATGGGAAACAGGGGCAAAAAAAAGAGGTATTGGGTTCTCAGAAATAGAACATGATCTGGAGGGTGAATCACACACAGGTGGGAAGGAAAAAGAACATTCTATAATTGGAAAGGCATGAGATTTCTTTGGCTGATATTTAATGTACTCTCACCTTTATTACTGTCCCTGGGAAGGGACTTTTCCCCTCAACAAAAGCCAGTGCTATGGCAATGCTGTTTCCCAACTAAGCTCTCCAGTAAATGGTGCTTTCACCTCATTTGTAAGTAAACTGAGCAGTCCAGGGATGTCCTTATGTTTGTAATTTAGCGTAATATTAGTCTCTCAATCGTGTCCAACTCTGTGATCCCATGGATTATAGACCTCCAGGCTCCTCTGTCCATGGAATTTTCCAGGCAAGAATACTGGAGTGGGTGGCCATTCCCTTCTCCAGGGGATCTTTCTGACCCAGGGATTGAACCCAGGTCTCCAGCATTGCAGGCAGATTCTTTACTGTCTGAGCCAGCAGGGAAGCCTCCATTTGTAACTTAGGAGATTGTAAACTACTATCCTCTGAAAACGGTCTCCATATTAAGTTTGGAGGACCAATTTCCTCCCGCCTCACCTCTGACAGCTCTTGCTCGGTCTCTTTGCCTAGCTCCTTAGACTGAGTCTGCCACTGGGATGCTGGTGGCCCTTGTGGCTCTGCCTTTCTTTCTCCCTTAGCTCCATGTGTTTATTTTCTATGAATAAATGCATTCATCCTCATGACTCTACTGCCACCAAATGTAGAAATATCTTACACTAATATTTTCAGATTTAACATCACTCTGCACTTCCAAACTCATCTGGTTATACTGAAGGCAGTAAAACAATAGTCGAAGCTGAAATTATTATGGAAAACATCTATCTCTTCTTCCTTCCACCTGTTCAACAATGTTCTTCTTTTCCTTCATAGTATTGGTAACATCATCACTTTCCGCCTGTCTCTACTAGAATTCTGACACCTCCATTCCCACAGCCATGTATTCAATCACTGAATGCCTCAACCTCAGAAACTTCCCAAGCTCATTTTCTCTTTTTCCATGTTTCTGCCACTGCATTGGCAGCTCTCTCCTTGGCTTAGAAGCTGTCCTTCCACATGTCTCTCCCCACTGTCTGCCCTTCTTCACACAGCTGCTGGTGTTGGCTTCTTGGAAAGCAAATCTGTAATTGTCACTCTTTTTTTCCAACACTTATCTTGGCTCTCCATTGCTTGGGGATTAAGTTCAGATACTTCTGGTCTGTCTTCTTTGTTCAGACTGGTGTCTCAGGCCAACTATAATAGAAACTGGTACTGGGATCTTTGCTTTAATAGAACCCTACACTTTTTAACTTCTTGTTTCAAACAATGTCATAAATCAGAAATGATCATAGCACAGGACATAAAGAAACAAATGACCTTGTCTATTTTGTGAAAAGCATAGGCTATAAGGTACCCAAAGTATAATGTGGTTTATTTGAATTGACTCCTTATGTGTTGGTGTTTGGGCTTCCCTGGTGGTTCAACAGTAAAGAATCCGCCTGCCAGTGCAGGAGCCACAGGAGACATGACTTCGATCCTTGGGTCAGGAAGATCTCCTGGAGGAGGAAATGGCAACCCATTCGAGTATTCTTGACTGGAGAATCCCATGGACAGAGGAGCCTGGCAGACCATGGTCCACAGTGTTGCAAATAGCTGGACACAACTGAAGCAGCTGAGTATGAGAGCATGTGTAGATGTTTATTCTTCCCTTTGTTTTTTTTTTTTTCAATTTTCTTTACTTTATTGTGTTGGTTTTGCCATACAATGACATGAAACCGCCATGGGTTTACATATGCTCCCCCTCCAGAACCCCCCTCCCTTTGTTTTGGTTTAAGTTGAAAGAGGGGGGATGTTACTGACTGACCTAAGTGAATAGGCCAAGAGATGACAGAGGCTGTAGTCCAAGCAGTTGAATTTGTAGAACTTTGTCTCCAACTCTGGGCTCTGTTTTCATCGGCTTCATTTCAGTCTCAGACGGGTTTTCTCTGTGTGGCTCCAAGATGGCACCTGTAGTCCTGAGCCTGTAGTAGTCACGTAACTCATGATCCTATAGACACAAAGAGAATCTTCCTGATTGGCCAAACCTGGGTCACAAATCACGAAGTTCTAGGCTAGGTCTGCTCATAATCAAACCAAATGGATTGAGAGCATTTTTTTTTTTTTCTTTTTTGGAGTGGGTGCAGAAGCTGGGGAGGGGGAGAATATGATTTCCCAGTGAAACAGACAAATTCTATATGCCCACAAATTTGATATGCTCAATATACATATTTTTCTTCATCTATTATGCTGAAATGCCTACAGAAAATCTTTCAGATATTCAGGCATGAAGGATAGAGCTCATAGAAATGAGAAAGATTAAAGACAAAGGTTCCTGACCTAGTGAACAAAAGTGGCAGAAAGTTTTTCCAAAATGGCATTCTGGTAACAACCTCAACAAAAGGACCACTACAGCTTTGAACCTGAATTTGACTTTCTTCAGTGTGTCTAAATCTCCAGGATCATGACCCAGAATGTTCCCACAGATTTAGCAATAATGCTTAATTTCTTAAAGCAGGTATGATTGAAAGTACTCTGTTCTGAGGCCACTCCTAAGTTCACTATCGTATGTCAGATCATAGGTAACAACTGCTGGTTCAGAAAGTAAGAGCTCTACAGAAAAGGGTTTCCCTTTGGGGTTTTCATTTAGCTCATTCAGTCTTCAGAGATTCTAGAAACTCCAGAGAAGCCACTGCCCCCCTTTGTGGGAGATAGAGCGCAGAGGTAATGCAGAGATTGTCTGCTATGTAAATTGATGACAGCAGGAGTGAATCTCTCATAGACCAATAGTCAGATCGAATCATGTTAAAGTGAGAGGTAACAAGGGAGGAGGAATGATCATTTGTAAAGAGAAAAGCATTGAAGGGCCCTTTTGCCTGGCAAACATAAATACCCTGAAGAATAGAAAACTGTGGGTGGATGTAGGGCCTGCTTATAGTGAATCCTACATCAGGCATTTGTAGGTGATATAAAACTCTGATGTGCTGTAAAAATTTATATCACTCCCCCAAATGATCTACTGGTAGAACATATAAATTTTGCAGAAACTGTTAAAGCTGTCATAAAACCTCATTGCTACAGATATAGTAGGTGTTTCAGAAATACACACCAAAGCAGAGATTTGTAATCATTTCAGTGCAGTTCATAAAAAAAGCACATTGTGTTTCAACATCTGAGAAATCACAAAGATTCCCTTCTTCCCAAGCCTTGTTTTATCTTATTTTGCATACTTAAAAAAGAGACAAGCAGAGACAAATAAACAGTCTAAATATTTAAGTGCAGACTTTTTTAATATGCCTGTGTTGTTAGAATGGTGAGAGCCAATGATAATTTCTTTCCCAAGTTCACATAGAGTTGTTGACTCCGTTTAATAATAGTAGATCTTATTCAGGCTGAACAAACTGATCCCTGTGGGGGGAATGGCAGCAATAAATCAATGCCCCAGATGTAATCTTGGTGTATAGAATGCAGAGAGAGATTTGGGTGCATAATGGTGCTGGTTTGTCAATTGTCATTCAGACACAGGCTACATCAGAAAGGGCTTGTGGGAACCTGATAAGAGTTGGTCAAAAGTGGGTCATAAATCACAGAGAGGCAGGATTCTGCTGAGTTCACACACACACACACTTTCTGGAGTGAAAAAAAGGGGTAGATCTGCAATTTACTGCTTATCATATCTGCTAGAAGTTTCAGAATACAAAAACCTGACCTTCAATGAATGAACGCCCTGGTTGACGACCTGCTTCTGTCAAGGAAATATGGTACCCCAGTCACTGAAAGCTGGAAGCCCTCTGATGACCTATTCAACAAGCCTTTGATGGTGAACCAGGCAGAAGTGAGTTTCATTCACAAGCATCTCCTTCTTGAACAAGGAGGGGATGGTACTTATTGAAAGAAACCTGGTATTTAACTCTGGAGGAACAAATGGACCCAAGGGATCATATGGACCCCACACTTGTTCAGTGCTTGTTAACTTTCTTCAGATCACTGAACTGCAACCTCCTCTCAAAGGATAGGGGAGGGAGGAGGAAGAGTCAAAGGGAACAGAAAGATGAGGAACCAAGGAAGTTGCTGCAGCCCCAGGAAGGTGGTACAACTTTCCCAGGCAAAGGAAGAATCACTTGGAGAAGAGGAGTAAAAATTAGTGCAAGTCTACTATGCTTTACCCTAAGAGTTGCAATATTTCTGTCTCATATTTCTGCCACAGAAAGGGTTGAAAACATTGACCTTTTTTTTTTTACTGAAGCATTTTGAAAATTAATTTATATGTGATCCTAGTCTCAGTAGAGGATGATTCCTCTCTAGTTAAAAGTGCATAGGAAAACAATAAATCTTTGCAACTTTAAGATATGTAAAGTAAGTCAATATTCCAAAATTCTTCACATTCTCTCCTTGCTCCCTGAAAGAGTGAATCTACATTTTCCTTAAAATACTCTTCCCTGAATTAAATATGTTCTGTGTGGATCTGAGTTTTACTAGAAGTCTACAAGAAGTTTAAAAATTGTTTGTTAGCTAAAAGAAGGCACCAAAGAAAGTCATTTCAAGCTTGGATTTGTAATTTCAAACCTAGTTTATAAAATATATCAACTGTTTTATACTTGTGCAAATGAAAAAAAACTTTATTCTTTCAACAAATATTGGTTATTTAGCTATTGTGTAGCAGATACTCTCATAGATGATAACTATTAGCAATGAACTAGATAACAGAAATTCCTGCCTTGGTGAAGCCTACAGTTTAATTGGGAGAATACAGATAACTAAGTAACTACAGTATATAGTCTGTCAAGGCAATAGATGCTATACAGAAAAGAATCAGAGCAGGATCTAGAGAGTTCTGGGGTGAGTGTAGGTGAAGAGAAGGCTGTATATATTATTTAAATTTGAAATACTTCCCAATGGCAAGTAATTTAAAATTCCTCGATCACACCTTTCAGCCATGATAACAACAACTAGAATTGAAAGTGATCCATCAGAATTTCATCTCTTTGATGTGCTCTTTTCTACCTGTCAGTGGACAGAGCTATAGAATGGCCAACAGGCCAGGAAAACCAAAACAATATTGGCTGATCAAGTCAGCTTGTTTCACTACCCATTAAAGCACCTCTTAAAGACAATATTGATAAGTGTGTATAGATGAAAATATTAATGTTACCAGGTACACATCAGTTACTAAGTCTCAAAGGATACAGGACACTCCTACTCTCTTTGCTGTACAATAGTTCTTTTTTCTCTCTCTTAGCATCTTGGCAAAAGTAATAAGATTCAGGTCCTATTCTTAATTCTATCAATCTGGGCTTTGTTACTGTCTTCCACTATTTGAGGAAACACTAGATAATGTTTCTTGGTATAGAGTATTTTGAAAGCTTATGAAAGACTACTTGGCTGGTTCATGATGACCACATCTATTTTTCACTCAATTCTCTGGAAGGAATTGTAACAGGTGGTAGCAATTGTGATGCTTTGGCTGAAGTAACAAAAACCAGCTCCCAGTGGCTTGCACAACAAGGACTCTCTAGGACTCACAGAACTGGGTGTCCACAAATTGGTGGACCATCAAATGTCATGCCTACCACCTTCATTTCTCTCCACTTTTTCAGCTCCACTCTGCTCCTTGTGCTGCTCATTTTGTCTTGTGACCTCAAGATAATTGTGATCATAAAGGGTTTAGATGGGGAAAAGGAGTGGAGTGGGGAGGAGAGAGACAGAGAAAGAGAGAGTGGAAGAGGGCATGGATTTCCCTCAAGTGCCCAGAATTTTCTCCCTCAAAACTTCTGGAAGACCAATTTATCTGTCCATTGCCTTAATTCAGCCAATCTCTAAGTTAACTTCAAGCAAAACCATTGCATAATTGACTTTGACTCAACAGAGCCTATCTCTTGATGGCAGGGACCTGAATCTTATGAAGGTGTCTCAGACCACAACATTATGATTTGCCTGTAATAGATACCCAGTTATATAATCTATTCATTCATTAATTTAATTAATTCACTTATTTAAAGTATATATCAAGCACCTACACTTTTCCAGTTCTCAGAACAAAGGATTTATCAGTTACAAAATTATCAGTGAAAAATCAATATGTTCCTGTCCTCATGGAACTTAAACTCCACTGGGGAAGAGGATATACAGTAAAGAAATAAGCCAATCAAATGACAGCGTTTGGTGAAATCTGCATGCTTGGTTTCAACTGTGTCTGACTCTTTGTGACCCCATGGACTATAGTCCTCCAGACTCTCTCCATCTATGTAATTTTCCAAGAAAGAATACTGGAATGGGTTGCCATTTCCTACTGCATTTTTGAAATCTAGTGATCTTAAAAGTGTAACTCAGTTCACAAGAACTGACAATTAGTGGGAGATTCACGAGTGTCTTTCTAAACCAGAGGTGAGCTGAATACCTCTCTTCTACAGACCTAGCTGAAATATAAGATGCTCTAACAGGTACAGAACATAGTACAGTTTCATGTTCAAATCTCCACACTTCTGTTTTTTTTTTTTTAATTCTGCTTATTCAGATCTTGTTGGCCCTCACCTACACTTGTAGGTTTGGAGTCATTATTTCTTGCCTCTTGAGTCTTTATAATTTGCTGCTTTTTAAGCCTTTCCTTGTCTGTGAATACTTCTCACTTACTTCTGGATGAATTGGATGATTTAGCCATATTCCCGTTCTTCCAGAATGGTGTTAGGACCACAGAAGATGCTCTGCTGCTTCATTTAATATACAGTGTTTGTAGTTCGTAGCATAATTAATCTCATGGATTGGAAAATTGAGATCCTATGAATCAAACAATTGTTCAGTGTTATACAGATAGAAGGTACCAGAGACAAGATTCAAGATCCACGCTCAAGCTCCTCTTGAGCAAATCTAATGTGAAATTCAACCTCTGTTTGCAAATGATTCGTATCATGTTAAGTGTGCCCCTCTTATGACTGTAGAAACCATGTTAAATATCTCTTCTTTATTCCTCACACTTCTAGTACCTAACACTGTCCTGAGAGTATAGTAAAATCTGCTAATTGATAAATGACTGAGGGCAGAGGGCCTCTCCTTTGTGTAAAAGCAACATAATGTCAACCTAGGAATACTATTCTTCAAACAGAAAAGTAAACAGCTATTTTTAATCAGGTGACAGTTAAGATATCAAATAATAAGTGAATTTACTCTGGTGGCTATGCAGATAGATATTAACGTGGCATCAAAGCATTTCCCGTCAGTTATGTGGGCACACATTGGTTCTAAACATGACATCGTAGAAGCATCAAGGCCTTTAAAAATAGTGATTAGGGAGCAACATGGATCATCATTTTAGAATTACCCTTCTTCATGTTTTAAAGTACAACTGTTACCAACAATCATAACAACTCAAGTTTATGGTCAGAAAGAGATTGTACTGAGCAGTTGCTGTGCTGCCTGATACTCATGTGGGATCCAGAGATCATCAATCTGCCTCTGCCATTCAAATAATGCACACCCACTACAAATGCTGCTTGGAATTTATGCCATCCATGAATAGTCATTCATTCGGATGACCAACACCTCCCTCAACCAAAATTAAAAAATAAAATATTTCATATAATTCAGTATGATTTAGTACATATAAACATGGTAATCATAAATCAAGAGAATTTCGCCAACAGGAAAAGCATAATTTTCCCAGATCCATTTTAGAAATCTAAACAGTTCATGCTCTTGCCCCCAACTATCATGGGATCATGAAGTTGTGATGTATGGGAACATGGAAAAGTGTGTGCAACCATCCCTCTCCCCTTTGCAAGGCCTCCTTTCAACAAGTCCAGATGCAGGAAAGAAATGTTAGAGACCTGCAGAATAGCTTCTAACAATTTGCTTGTTTTTAAATTATAAAATTGAATTATATGTTTCACATGTTATTTTTTGCTTATTGATGGTGTCTTAAAAAAATTATCAGAATATTGTAGTTTTACAATATGTTAGTTTCTATTGTACAGCAAAGTGAATCAACTATACATGTACACAAATTCCCTCTTTTTTTGGATTTCCTTCCCAGTTAGGTTACCACAGAGCACTGAGTAGAGTTCCCTGTGCTATTCAGCAGTTTCTTGTTACTTATCTGTTTATGCATAGTATCAATGGTGTATATATATATATTCCCCAACAAAATTGTGTTTAAGGACTAGCAGGGAAATACCTGCTGAAGCAAACAGAACCTGAGATGTAAAACCACTGAAATACACTAGGAGATTCTCTCTTATTCACATAACAGATAAGCCGGATGTTCTTTTTTCATGGTGATGATGTTCCTTCATCCATGGAAACACTTGTTAGTTCAACAACCAAGGCTGGTTGAGGCTCTAACATTTGTAACACAAGCTCTCCAAAGCGTCTGTGGTGTATTCCATCCTAGTCATCCTGAAAATCTTGGAGAAGCATGTGCAGAAACTGTCTGAAAGTGGTTTCCATCACTTCCCTTCACATGGCATTGCCTAGGACTCTGTCCCATAGTGAACCTAGCTTCTAGGGAGGCTAAGAACACAGCTGTGGCTGTGTGCTTAGAGAGAAAAGAAGAATGTGTCTTTTGGTGAACAGTGGCTCTCCCTGTTTCAGCGATAAATATTATTTCTCTACAGAAACTTTTCCCAGAGTTATCCTACATCTTGCTTCTCAGTTCCTAACAGTTCCTTCCTACTGCTTCTCTAAATTCAGTATTTATTTTGTACAAAGTTAAAACTTAGAAGAAGGTAGTCAAAAGGTAAAAAATTCCAGTTATAATTAAGTACTAGGATATAATGTGGAATCTGATGACTGTAGTTAACATTTCTGCATAATATATACAGAGTAAATTCTAAGGGTTCTCAACACAAGGGAATTTCTTTTCCTTTTCTATTTTTTTGGGGGGTATATGAGATGATGAATATTAACTAAACTTACAGTGACAATCATGTCACAATATATATAAGTCAAATAACTGTATTGTATAATTTGAACTTGTACAGTGCTCTATTTCAATTATATCTCAATAAAACTGGGAAAAAAAGATTAAGAAGAGAAGAAAGAACAGAGAAGAAAGTGATTGACACACTTCTTTTTCTGTTGATGCCTAGAAATGTCCTCTAGCCTTTATGGACACAATGCTGAAGACTATTTTATTTGACGAGAAACAGAAAAACAAGGTCTTTGTGATGATTACCCATCATTTACAAGAAACATTCCATTGGCCTTTGGTCTTCTCATCTCTTCCCTAAATGTCAATGAACTTCTCTCAGAAGCCTTACGTGCAGATCAATAACTGTCTCCACAGTTTACCTCTGAATGTTCCCCCTCCCTCAGCCTAAAATGAGTTAATCAATTCACTCTAGCAATCTTTGTCATCATAATAGATATGCATGTGCAATATTTTGGGAAATTTTCTCTCTCATAGTTTGCTGCAAGTATACTAAGTTTGCTTATAAAAGGTCTCACAAATCCTCTGCCTAGCTCACTTCACCTTTGCACAGTAGAACTGACATCAAATCAAATTAATTTCCATGTCTGTGAATAAGTGAAATTGTGAGATGGATTTCTAAAGTAAAACAATTTACCTGAGACTCTTTATGTACGTTCAGTTCAGTTTAGTTCAGTCACTCAGTTGTGTCCGACTCTTTGAGACCCCATGAACCACAGCACTCCAGGCCTTCCTGTCCATCACCAACTCCTGGAATCTACCCAAACTCATCTCCATCAAGTTGGTGATGCCATCCAACAAACTCATCCTCTGTTGCCATCTTCTCCTCCTGCCCTCAAGCTTTTCCAGCATCAGGGTCTTTTCCAATGAGTCAACTCTTCACATGAGGTGGCCAAAATATTGGCGTTTCAGCTTCAACATCAGTCCTTCCAACGAACACCCAGGATTGATCTCCTTTAGGATAGACTGGTGGGACCTCCTTGCAGTCCAAGGGACTCTCAAGAGTCTTCTCCAACACCACAGTTCAAAAGCATTAATTTTTCAGTACTCAGCTTTCTTTATAGTCCAGCTCTCACATCCATACATGACGACTGGAAAAACCATAGCCTTGACTAGACAGACCTTTGTTGGCAAACTAATGTCTCTGCTTTTAAATATGCTATTTAGGTTGGTCATAATTTCCTTCCAAGGAGTAAGAGTCTTTTAATTTCATGGCTGCAGTCACCATCTGCAACTGTTTCCACTGTTTCCCCATCTATTTCCCATGAAGTGGTGGGACAAGATGTCATGATCTTAGTTTTCTGAATATTGATCTTTAAGCCAACTTTTTCATTCTCCTCTTTCACTTTCATCAAGAGGCTTTTTAGTTCCTCTTCACTTTCTTCTGTAAGGGTGGTGTTGTCTGCATATCTGAGGTTATTGGTATTTCTCCTGGCAATCTTGATTCCAGCTTGTGCTTCATCCAGCCCAGCATTTCTCATGATATAGTCTGCATATAAGTTAAATAAGCAGAGCAACAATATACAGCCTTGATGTACTCCTTTTCCTATTTGGAACTAGTGTGTTGTTCCATGTCCAGTTCTAACTCTTGCTTCCTGACCTGCATACTGATTTCTCAAGAGACAGGTAAGATGGTCTGGTATTCTCATCTCTTTCAGAATTTTCCACAGATTATTGTGATCCACACAGTCAAAGGCCTTGGCACAGTCAATAAAGCAGAAATAGATGTTTTTCTGGAACTCTCTTGCTTTTGCGATGATCCATCAGATGTTGGCAATTTGATCTCTGGTTCCTCTGCCTTTTCTAAAACCATCTTGAATATCTAAAAGTTCACAGTTTACATATTCCTGAAGCCTGGCTTGGAGAATTTTAAGCATTACTTTACTAGCATGTGAGATGAGTGCAACTGTGTGGTAGTTCAAGCATTCTTTGGCATGACCTTTTTTATGTACGTTAGAGAACATAGATCCAATCAGAGACTTGAGGTACACTCTAAGGGAGTCCCTGAAGATTCAACCAGAGTTTCCTAAGATAAAAGAGTTAATTTCAGACAGAAAGACAAGAACTAGATTATATCATGTATATCTAGAACCTAAAAATGCCAAACTTGTGAAGACAGAGGGTAAACAATAGTTGCCAGGGGACAGAGGATTGGGAATAGAAGAGATGCTGTTTAAGGGTACAAACTTAAAACCAGTAGTAAATTATCTGTAGAGGTCTAATGCACAGTATTGTGAATATAGATAAAAATATTGTATTCTAACCATCAAACTTTCAAAGAGACTACTATTCATTATTTCAACCACTAAAAAGGAAGGATAATTGTATAATGTAGTGGAGATGCTAGTTATCCCTACAATGATAATCATATTATAATATATAAATGCTATCCATGTTACATATAAGGTGTTGGGAGCTGTAAATTTACTCAATGTTGTATGTCAAATACATTCCAATACAAGTTTTCAAAAATACATTTTTAAATTGTTAATGTCAGTATACCATTAAACTGTGTTTGAATGCCCTGTTGATTTAAAGTGTAGCACATTGGCCCATTGAAGAGCCTCTGTATTTTATGTACTTTTGCACCTATGTTACTCATATTAGGGAGGAAATGTCCCACTCCCAGGACTTTGAAATTCATCAAATAAATATAAAATCATAATCCTGACATTTTTGGAGGACTCTACTTCATTTTGGTGTTTCTGAATTCACAGGAAAACTTTCCTATGAGTTTGCCTACCCTATTTTTCACTAAAATTTCTTTCTCTCTTTTCCTCTTTCTATTGAATTTCTCTCTTTTCTTTCCTTTAATGTATGAGGGCTAGAATTGGTCCTGATCAAGAACAAAGCAGAAGCAAGAGAATCCCTTGAAACATTTCATTCCCACCACCCACTTCCCCTGCACCGAAACTGTCCCCAAGGAGAAAAAAAAAAAAAAAAGATAAGGAAGGCACCTTGCTACTGTTCTTGGGGAAGAATTAGAAGAAGAGGTGGGATGCAGGCTTTACCTTCAAGGTGGGGTAGACTGGCAGCAGTGTCAAGGACAATCTTACGGTATTTTTTTAGACTTGAGCAATTTTGTTCAAAGGAAATAAGATAATGGACCAAGTGGCAGCAGGATATATACATAGCAACCTGCAACCAGCAGCTTATCTTTTTTGTCCATTCCCTTTTCTTCCTTTTTCCTCCCTCCCTCTCCTTTTTTTTTCTTTGTTTTCCTTTTTTCTCTCCTTCTTTTGTCCTTGCAGTCTTTCTTATATCATTTCAAATTTAAAATATTTCAGTTTTATTTTCCCATTAAAACAGTTATTTTATGGCATTTACATTTATTTACATATTACAGATGATGCTAATATTATGATTTATATGATATGTATGTAAATATATTTTAGAGGGACCATGGAAGATTGCTTAGGGCACTTCTGGAAAAAAGTGACAATCACCTCTGCTCACATTCTTTTGGTCAGTGAATAGTTTAAATCACTATTCTTATTGCCTATATATGACTCCTCTCAGTTTATACGAGTATATTTTCCAAATTATCCAACATGTTTAGTATTTGTAGCAGAATCATGTCTTGTGAGCCTGTTACTTTTATCAATGAAGTTTTTTCCCTTACTGAAGTATATAGTTTAGTAGTCTTTTCATTGATGGCCCATGTGTGGGAAAATATTTATCTCACCCTCATTCAAGAAAAATAAAGTTTTTGTTTGTGTGAAGAAATATCCTGGAAAGAAGTAAGATTTGAAAAAAAAAAGTTCACAATTAGATACAACAGGATGGAAACTAATACAAAAAAGGAGAAATCTTAGAGAAATTGAAAGATAAAAGACAGATCATCTTTACCTGAATGACAGATCAACAGTGTGGCTGTCGTTGTTCAGTCGCTAGGTTGTGTCTGACTTTGTGTGACCCCTTGTGTGACCCCATGGACTGTAGCACACTAGATTCCTCGGTCCTCCACTATGCCCCGGAATTTACTCAAATTCAAGTCCATGGGGTCAGTGGTGCTATCTAACAGATTCCCCATTTAAAAAAATAGAGGAAATTATATGAAGGAAACTCTCTGCAATATTTCTGCAACATGTCTATGAATATAAAATTATTCCAAATTGAAAGCTTAATTTTAAAATGCTCTAAAAGTAATAATAATGTTAAAGCTAGTCAGAAAAAAAAAAAGAATGACTATCTTTAAGATGCTAAGGGAAACAAATCCCATACTAGAACTCTATATTGAAATAAAAATGAAAACTTTATTTTTTTTGAATGAGGGTGAGATAAATATTTTCCCCAAGGAGATTTTAGGCTGGCCACCCCCTTTCCATCTCCCTCTTCCTCTTCAAATATGTGCAGATGGCAGCAACATGATGGATCCCAGGATGGTAGCTTTTATACCATACAACTAATGTCAGGAAGATCTCCAACTCTCAGTAAATATGTTATCAAGACATTTATATTAAATAGTACAGGTATTCTTCTCCAGCTGTCTCCCAGACTCCAGTATTTAAGGAATTATTGAATCAAAACATGTCATCATGGTGGGATGATGGTTATGGTCTTCCCATAACAGCATATGAAACAGTTATGGTTTCAAAACTTGAGGATCCCATTTCTTCATTATAATTTGATGATCTCATTCTTAAACTGGTAAACATTATTAAACAATAGGGCATTGTAATGGAAGCTTTGGAGTTTTATATTAGAAAACCCCAAGTTGAAATATGGGCTCTTTCACTTGATACTAGCATAAGCCTGGGCAAATTACATGCCCACTCTGAACCTTACACATTTCTAAAATGAGAATAATAGTCCCTATATTTTTAGGAATGGTGATTAAATTATTACATAAATGTAATAATGTGCTCGACATTTTAGAGATACTCAATCTTTTCTGGGCTCTATGGGCATCTTTAAGGTAGTGACCTTGTATTAAAATATAAGTGAATGAATGGATGAGTAAATGAATACGTCTGTGGAATCAGTGTGCAAAATCTTTCTAAACTCAAAAAACACCATTTGAGGCCCTTCCCTGGTGGTCCAGTGGCTAAGACTCTGTGCTACTAATGCAGGGAGCGTAGGTTCGATCCCTGGTCAGGGAACTAGATCCCATATGCCAAAACTAAGACCTGGCACAGTCAAATTTAAAAAAAAAGAAAAAAACCCCACCACTTGATATGTTAATGGTCCCAAATGAGAAAAATATTAGCAGCAAAATAAAGCAATTTGGTCCAAAACCATCACAAAATATACCAACAGTTATGACCTTTTCAGAGCCACAAAGTCATTTGCTAAATAACACCTGTTTCTGCAAACACCAGTGCAGAACTCCCCAGGGAAACAAGAAATGCACACTTTGGGTACTATATTTTACACTGTCCTCTTTGTTGCCCTAGTATAAGGATCCAGATAGAGATAATCGGAGAGAGAACCCAAAAGTCTAGAAAAAGTGTACTCCACCTCATCGTCAACCCCCTGCAAAAAAAAAAAAAAAACCTAGAATATCAAGTCAAAAACCTTAAGGTAATTAAAGTCGATTAAAACAAAAAACATCCTTAGCCAAATGTTCTGATCATTAGGACTTGCTTTCTTAACATCAGCTGTAATGTAGAAGTTCAGATTGAGGCATAAGAGAAAGCTGCCAGGATTTCTCAAGCCTGTATTTTTATTTCTGTGTCATTATTTGAGTGTAGAATACTTTTAAACATATCTTCAATGATAATTTTTTCCAGATATGATTTGTTCCTTTAAATACATATTTTGAAGATATTTTCCACATTCTGACCTGTGATTTCATTCTACTCGGGGCCAGCTGCTTTCCCGTAGACTGAAACTCTGACATTTATAATGGAATTGAACAGTGAAACAGGATTCACTTCACAAAAATGCTGCTGTGACATGAACTTTACAGGACCTTCCTTTGAACAAGGGAGGCCTGTTTTAACATTGCCTTGATACTATTTCATGGCAGAAGTGGAAGCAACAAAAACACAATAGCTGGGTCTCTGCATAAACGAAGCCACACCATTTTTCTTTTTTAAAATAATTTATTTATTTTTATTGAAATATAGTTGATTTAATATGTTGTGTTGGTTTCAAGTGTATAGGTGAGCTATATATATATATATATATATATATTCAGATTAAGATTCTTTTCCCATATAGGTTATTGTAAAATATTGAGTGTGAATCCCTGTGCTATAATGTAGGTCCTTGGTGAGTATCTATTTTACATGTAATGGTATGTATCTGTTAATCCTGTGCTCCTAATTTATCCCTTCCCACCACCATTCTGCTTTGGTAACCATAAATTGGTTTTCTATGTCTGTGAGTCCATTTTTGTTTTGTAAGTAAGTGCGTTTGTATCTTTTTTTTTTTAGATTCTACATATAATCCACATATGATATTTGTCTTTGTCTGTCTTATTTCACTTAGTATGATCATCTCTAGGTTCATCCAGCATATCATTTTTCTATGGTGGAGACACAATCATAAAATGATGGCAAATTTTCAGCATTTCGCCTTTTACTCTTTGGTAAGTAAGATTCTCTGTATCTCTGTATGCTTATAGAGGAGAATATTTTTATATTCTGCCAAGACATATAGGCGATCCAGTCTCCTCCTCATTAAACCCTCTCCAAGTCTTCCAGAGTTCCTGAATCGCTGGCTCTGCTACTGCTTCCAAGTAGCTAATGTGATGTTATTTTACAACACTGCCAGAGCTGCTTTCCCTCCAACAAGAATCTTACTAGCTTTACCATTTGGCAGCCTGTAGCATGTTAAAAAAAAAAAAAATCCATAAACCAGATGGCGGAAATATAGAGTAATGTTTGGGAAACCCAGGTTATAAATATGTGCATGTTGGGAAAAGGGCAAAAAGTTGAGGTAAAGCAGCTGATGCAGCTTTCGGGCTGGGCTCCAATTGGGAATTTTTAGACGGGTGCCCTGAGAGATGTCTATATGTTTATTTTCTATTGTATTTTTCCCCTTCAGGCTCAGGAAGAAACCACAGAAGCTCACTCATTTTCCCACACTAGAAACCAAACTGAATCCTGACTTGGAAGCTTTCATCAAGGTTTTATCTGCAAAACGTATATTCTTCTGCTGAAGTGAGAGAAGGTCAATCACTCGAACATCACTTTCAAGTGAAGTAAGGCTGAAATGAAAATCTAAGTTAACCAAGAAGGAACAAAGGTGATTTATAAGCACGGTTTGTGGGTGTGTTGACCGGAGTTGGGGGTGAGTGGACAGGTGAGATGCAGTTAAAACAATCAGGGCACAAAATGATTGGGCTTCCCTGATGGCTCAGACGGTAGAGTCCACCTGCAGAGTGGGAGATCTGGGTTCGATCCCTGGATCCGGAAGATGCCCTGGAGAAGGGAATGGCTACCCACTCCAGTATTCTTGCCTGGAGATTTTGATGGATAGAGGAGCCTGGTGAGCTACAGTCCATGGGGTTGCAGAGAGTCAGACAAGACTGACTGGCTAACACACACACACACACACAAAATGATTGCTACAGTAACTTTAGTTAAGGTGCATCACCATACACAGTTACAAATGTTTTGTGTCATGAGGTCTGTTTTAAAAAATTGTATTGGAGTATAGTTGCTTTACAATGTTACATTAATTTCTATAGTATGGCAAAGTGTGCTATATGTATATGTACATGTACTATACATATATATGCATATGTACTATATGTATACATATACTCCCCTTTTTAAAAATTTCCTTCCCATTTCAAATCACTCTGTTGTACACCTATTCATAAAGCAATATTATATGTCAATTACATCTCAATTAAAAATTCTAAAAGAAAAAAGAGTGCAACTTTACACATGTGAATGTGTGTTTATGTGTGTGTAGAGGGAGTAACACACATATGTATAGATTATTGCATTCATATGCATAGCAAGACCTTTTCATGCAGCAGCTGAGGCCTTCAAGAGTCACATTATCACCACCATTGATTATCTTGAGCCATCAAAGGGTTGCTCACTAATCTTCTTGTCACGGCTACTATGGCTATATGGTGTGGTCTTCAGGCACTGCGGATGGACAGTTAAATTGATGTAACCTTCCTTCTTGGGATATATGCCCTTCCATAGCACCAGCCCTGCAGTCAGATACACAAAAGACTCACAAGCAACTGCATTATTTACATCCTTGCCCTCACCACCTTAAGGAAATGGAAAATTTTGTGACATGTTAGCTGTAGTGGCAGGCATACAGCCCACGGGGGACAGTAAGGAGCTTAGCTATATTCATTGCTCTCTTTGTCTCCAAGCACTCCTGAGATCTCACCCAAGTCTTCCTGGGGACTCTGTGTATCTCCCTTCATTGCTGCACCTTCTGGCCTCTGCCACTGTCTGACAGAGGTGGCTGTGGATGAATCTTATTTTTCTCATGACCTCAGCAACACTAGTATAATATCACTGGACCTCTTCCTATAGCTGCTGAATAGAAGCAAAGAGAAAAATCTTCTTCCCACTGGTCTTTCATCTTTATCGGTGAAGTTCAAACAGGCAAGCCTCTTTAGTACTCATAGAGTACGCTTTCAGCCTCTTTAGTACTCATAGAGGCAAGTATATTTCACTGTTTCCTTCTTTAATCTTTTTGTGTCCTTCCTCTCCTTCTTGGGGTTAATCACCAATGTCAAAGGATGTGATAGGGACAAAATTCAAGTAGCAAGGGCTATGGCCATGGTCAATTTCATCTATCCTATTGAACCTCCCACCACAGCCCAATCACCTCCACCTTCCCAAGGACAGGGTGTTCAGAAAGTTATTATTAAGTGGTTCTCTGGGATCTTCTCTGGAGATAAGCCATAAACTCCAAGAGCCTGCCAAGATAATCCTCCACAAATTGGAGATAATCCTCAAATTTTCAAGTGATTTTATAGTTTAAGCTTTTACTCTTGCATCCTTTCCATGTAAATATTCCTTACAGTGGTTCCATGTTATTATTTAGAGCTCACCGTGATGAAGAGATAGACAGCCTTACATAAACTTACATATTATTTATATCAATAAATCATAAGTGGTTATTTACATTAGCTGAAAAAATGGATATTGTAATTTTAGAATGTTTATAGAGATCAACTCTCTTGAATATCAAGAAAAGAACCAGCAATCTTCAGTTCTCATGAGATTCTCTAGAACTCTTTTAATAGCTTAAACAGGTATTCAAAACCCACTGTCATTTGGCTCTGTTTTACTCTGCCTTTTGAATTGTCTCAGTAAGATAAGCCTTGGTATGGATTGAATTGTGCCCCTCCCCCCAATTTATATTTTGAAGCTCTAACTCCCAATGCAATATTTGGAGGTACAGCTTGTAGAAGGTAAGTAAATTAAAGGAAGTTGTAAGAGTGGAGCCCTGAGCTAACTGATAAGTGTCCTTCTAAGCGGGGACACCAGAGAGTTCTCTCCTCCCCCCGACTCTCTCTTCTTCCTTTCACATGCCACAGAGGAAAAGCCATGTGAGGTTCCAGCTAGAAGTCAGGTGTCCTTCAGCCGAAAAGGGAGTTCTCATCAGAAACCAACTCTGTTGGACCTTGATCATGTACTTATAGCCCCCAGAATTGTGAGAATATAAATTTCCCATGATAAGCCATCCAGTCTATGGTGTTTTATTGTGGCAGCCCAAACAAAATAATATAAGCCCATCAAAATGGACCTGGTATCTAGTTCCACCAAACCAGTTTTCCTCCAAGCAAAGCACAAACAAACAAACAAAAAAACACACATGCCAATCTGTTTTTGTGAAAACAGAGGAGAGAGAGAGGACCTAAGGGCTCGAGAGAAGTGGGTAAAGTGGGCTCTAGAAGACATTTCATGTGATACTCTATTCAGACGCAAAATACAAAAGCAGAGAAAGTCAAATAACCTGGAGTGGGGGAGGGAGTTAATTTATCAAACTTATGAATATTATTTTAGAGCCAAACGCAAGTTTCTTTTCTTTTTTTTTTTGCCTGAGAATGGTTTCTTTTTGTTTACAAAATGCAAGTCTGGCCCTATCTTGCAGTTCATTTATAGCTATGGACTTTGGATCTGTAGGAGGACTTTCTAGCCAGAAGTTTTCCACTTTCCTTGCAAATATTTCCATCCTGGCTTGAAAGAAGACAGAAGATTTTCAGGCTTTTATCTGTGTAAGAACAAAAACATCTCTTTCCTAAGGAATTGGATTCTTTATTTTCTGCATTGTATCTTCTTCCTTGGTTTCTTTACCATCATGTTTTCATGCCATGATTTTTCAGTCTTTCTGTTGCAATCTCTTTTGTTTTAGCTCTAAGAACTTTCCTATATACTATTACTATATTACTTTCAGTTCAGTTCAGTTGCTTAGTAGTGTCTGACTCTTTGTGACCTGGTGGACTGCAGCACACCAGGCTTCCCTGTGCATCACCAACTTCCAGAGCTTGCTCAAACCCATGTCCACCGAGTTGGTGATGCCATCCAACCATCCAACTATATTACTTCTATTACTTCTATATTACAACTATATTACTTCATCCAACTATATGACTTTAGTTGTATGAATTTATCTTTCTGTGTGTAGATTAATCACAAATCTATATTATCATCTTGATCTTGCTTATAAATTCAAGATCCATAAATCCAAGTGACTTCTAGGTATTTCTTATAGAATATTACACATAGTCATCTCTTATATCTCATATCTAAAATAGAAGAAGTCATTGTTTTTACCCCAAAACCATTCTACGTCATGTATTCAAAACTCTATTGCCTCATCTATACAGATTTCTCAACCAAATCAAAGACACATTCAGCTTGTCTCTCTCCTTGGCTCCCTCCAGTCTCATGCTCTATAATTTAGTCACTTATCAGATCCCTTTGTTCCCACAGCAGATATGAGTCTTAAGACTTGACAGTCCATGTTCTTCAACCATCACTGTCACCGCCTTAGGGAAGATTTTCTTAGTGTAGTGTCTGCAGTCCCACAATCTCTTGGTTCATCTCCCAGCCTCAATACCACTAGTGCAGGGTTTTTCCAGATTCAGAGTCACACTTTGAGTCTCCATAGGCTTTCATCCTGAGCCGTCTCTCAAAATTATCTTATCAAAGTTGCCAATTATGCCTCAGATATAAAATCCAATGGGTTCTTTTCTGTCATCTTTACCTTGGCCTCTCGTTAGCATATAATGCTGTTTATTACTTTTTTTCATTAAAGTCTCTACTAGCAGGTCTTGGACTAGATTTCCCTGGTTGGTTTTCTATTTTCTTATAACTTCTGCCCATCTCCATTGTTGACTCTTCACAGTGACTTTGACATTGACTAGATGTAGTCTCTTTAGTTTGTTGTTTAATCTCTAGGATGCTTTTCCTTTAGGGACTAGCTTGCTTGACATGAATATTATTCATAGTAGCATATAACATGTAAGTTACTCTGCTTTGAAAATATTTTTTCTCCAAAATTTGCTATTATGAAAAACCTTGGGAAGAGCTTCTTTATTTACACATTTTGTAAGTCTTGGTGGCTCAGACAGTAAAGCATCTGCCAGCAATGTGGGAGACTCAGATACAGTCCTTGGGTCAAGAAGATCCCTTGGAGAAGGGAATGGATACCCACTCCAGTATTTTGCCTGGAGAATTTCATGGACAGAGGAGCCTGGCGGGCTACAGTCAATGGGGTCACAGAGTCAGACACAACTAAGCAACTACCTATTTCATTTCTTTTACAAATTCCTAGAAGAGAAATTTAAGCCTCAAAGATGTATTTTTAAACATGTTGTAATGCATGGTTTTGCTGAATATCCCCACTAGAAGAAAATGAACCAACTAATACTCTTATCAACAGTTTAGGAGAATGACTTTTTCCCAGTTCCTTCATCATTAGCAGAACCTTTTATATCTGATATTGTGACAAGTAAAAGCAAACAAAAACAAGGGGTCTTTTGTTATTTTATATTTCTCATGTTTTCAGGCCTTTTATTTATTTTTTATTTTTTATTTTATTTTTTTTTTTTATTATTGTTTTTGCCATACATTGTCATGATATCACCATGGGTTTACATATGCTTCCCCTCCGGGTCCCCCCTCCCTCCTCCTTCCCCACCGGGAAATCTCGCTGCACCAGTCCCGAGCATCAATCCTGGGCTGGCGATTGATTAGACACATGACAATTAACATGCTTCAATGCCCTTCTCCCATATCATCCCACCCTTACCCTCATCCACAAAGTCCACAAGTCTATTCTATACATCTGTGTTCCTTTTGTTGTCTCCCATGTTGGGTTCTCATTACTGTCTTTCTAAATTCCATATATATGTGTTAATATACTGTATTGTTG
>ML662449.1:9478872-9705490 GCA_007570785.1 Antilocapra americana | reverse complement strand
TAACATGTTTCAATGCCATTCTCCCATATCATCCCACCCTTACCCTCATCCACAGAGTCCACGAGTCTATTCTATACATCTGCGTTGCTTTTGCTGTCTCGCATGCTGGGTTCTCGTTACCGTCTTTCTAAATTCCATATATATGCGTTAGTATACTGTATTGTTGTTTTTGCTTCTGGCTTACTTCACTCTGGATAATGGGCTCCAGTTCCATCCACCTGAGCAGAACTGTTTCAAATGAATTTTTTTTAATGCTGAGTAATATTCCATTGTGTATATGTACCACAGCTTTCTTATCCATTCGTCAGTTGATGGGCATCTAGGTTGCTTCCATGTCCTGGATATTGTAAATAAAGTAGCGATGAACATTGGGGTACATGTGGCTCTTTCAATTCTGGTTTCCTCGGTGTATATGCCCAGCAGTGGGATTGCTGGGTCATATGGCATGTCTATTTGCTGTTTTTTAAGGAACCTCCACACTGTTTTCTTGATGAAAGTGAAAGAGGAGAGTGTAAACGTTGGTTTAGAGCTCAACATTCAGAAAACTAAGATCATGGCATCCGGTCCCATCACTTTATGGGAAATAGATGGGGAAACAGTAGAAACAGTGGCTAACTTTATCTTTTTGGGCTCCAAAATCCCTGCAGATGGTGACTGCAGCCATGAAATTAACAGATGCTTACTCCTTGGAAGGAAAGTTATGACCAACCTAGATAGTATATTAGAAAGCAGAGACATTACTTTGCCAACACAGGTCCGTCTAGTCAAGGCTACGGTTTTTCCAGTGGTCATGTATGGATGTGAGAGTTGGACTATAAAGAAAGCTGAGCAGTGAAGAATTGATGCTTTTGAACTGTGATGTTGGAGAAGACTCTTGAGGGTCCTTTGGACTGCAAGGAAATCCAACCAGTGCATCCTAAAGGAGATCAGTCCTGGGTGTCCATTGGAAGGACTGATGTTGAAGTTGAAACTCCAATACTTTGGCCACCTCATGCAAAGAGTTGACTCGTTGGAAAAGACCCTGATGCTGGGAAGGATTGGGGGCAAGAGAAGAAGGGGACGACAGAGGATGAGATGGCTTGATGGCATCACCAACTCGATGGACATGAGATTGAGTAAACTCTGGGAGTTGGTGATGGACAGGAAGGCCTGATGTGCTGCAACTCATGGTGTTGCAAAGACTCGGACATGACTGAGTGACAGAACTGACTGATTGACTGATACATATAAACAGAATGGAATATTACTCAGTCAATCCACTGTTTGCTGGTACAATTTCTTTGCTCCTGCTCCTTTCTGCCTCTAGAAGTCTGTTGTTTTGTTCTGCTCCTTGGTACTCCTTTCTATGTGCTGGTTGGTGCAATCTGATTCAAAGACAGTACAATGAAGAAAATAAGATCTTTAAAATGTACTCAGTTGAATTTTTTTTTTAACAAAAGAATCCTTCCAAGAGATAAACATATGCAAAAGAGATAGAAATCATCATCTGGGTCTCATCTTTTTTTTTTTTTTTTTATTAGTTTTGCCATACAGTGACATGATATCGCCATGGGTTTACATATGCTCCTCCTCCAGAACCCCCCTCCCTCCTCCCTCCCTCCTCCCTCCCCCCGGGAAATCTCGATGCACCAGCCGCGAGCATCAATCCTGGGCTGGCGATTGATTTCACATATGATAATTAACATGTTTCAATGCCATTCTCCCATATCATCCCACCCTTGCCCTCATCCACAGAGTCCACGATTCTGTTCTATACATCTGCGTTCCTTTTGCTGTCTCACATGCTGGGTTCTCGTTACCGTCTTTCTAAATTCCATATATATG
Source organism: Antilocapra americana (assembly GCA_007570785.1). NCBI lineage: Eukaryota > Metazoa > Chordata > Mammalia > Artiodactyla > Antilocapridae > Antilocapra > Antilocapra americana. The sequence continues at coordinate 9,703,666 of ML662449.1, read as the reverse complement.
CGTTAGTATACTGTATTGTTGTTTTTGCTTCTGGCTTACTTCACTCTGGATAATGGGCTCCAGTTCCGTCCACCTGAGTAGAACTGATTCAAATGAATTTTTTTTTAATGCTGAGTAATATTCCATTGTGTATATGTACCACAGCTTTCTTATCCATTCGTCAGTTGATGGGCATCTAGGTTGTTTCCATGTCCTGGCTATTGTAAACAATGCAGCGATGAACATTGGGGTACACATGTCTCTTTCAATTCTGGTTTCCTCGGTGTATATGCCCAGCAGTGGGATTGCCGGGTCATATGGCAGGTCTATTTGCAGCTTTTTAAGGAACCTCCTCACTGTTTTCCATAGTGGCTGTACTAGTTTGCATTCCCACCAACAGTGTAAGAGAGTTCCCTTTTCTCCACATCTTCTCCAGCATTTATTGCTTGTAGATTTTTGGATTGCAGCCATTCTGACTGGTGTAAAGTGATATCTCATTGTGGTTTTGATTTGCATTTCTCTGATAATGAGTGATGTTGAGCATCTTTTCATGTGTTTGTTAGCCATTTTTATGTCTTCTTTGGAGAAATGTCTGTTAAGTTCTTTGGCCCACTTTTTCATTGGGTCGTTTATTTTTCTAAAATGGAGCTGCAGGAGTTGCTTGTATATTTTTGAGATTAATTGTTTGTCCGTTGCTTCATTGGCTATTGTTTTCTCCCATTCTGAAGGCTGCCTTTTCACCTTGCTTTTAGTTTCCTTTGTTGTGCAGAAGCTTTTAATTTTAATTAGGTCCCATTTGTTTATTCGTGCTTTTATTTCCAATATTCTGGGAGGTGGGTCATGGAGGATCCCGCTTTGGTTTATGTCGGAGAGTGTTTTGCCTATGTTATCCTCTAGGAGTTTTATAGTTTCTGGTCTTATGCTTAGATCTTTGATCCATTTTGAGTTAATCTTTGTGTATGGTGTTAGAAAGTGTTCTAGTTTCATTCTTTTACAAGTGGCTGTCCAGTTTTCCCAACACCGCTTGTTAAAGAGGTTGTCTTTTCTCCATTGTATATTCTTGCCTCCTTTGTCAAAGATAAGGTGTCCATAGATGCATGGATTTATCTCTGGGCTTTCTATTTTGTTCCATTGATCTATATTTCTGTCTTTGTGCCAGTACCATACTGTCTTAACTTTAACCTGCCCCATCAGACATGGAGAAAAACATATCACCTGAACTTATAAATCACACATTGAAGATAGCTACTTTCAAGTATTCAGACTTCGCTGAAAGGCAAATGTTTATATTAAGCCCATAAAGAAACTTTTCATTCTAATGTATGCATCACTTCTGATCAAACTGGACTTTCTGTGGAAACATTATGTTTGATTTGTGGTTTATCCTTTATTTGCATTGTAGTTATTTTGGTTTACATTGTCAAACATAAATATTTTCTTCTTTTAAGAATAATCTATTATGTAATTGAAAATAAGAATAGGGGAAGGGGAAATTGGCAAATTCCTTAGTGCCCAGCACCCCACAGTTTCTTAATCTAGTCCTGGCAGGTTTTGGCTAAGAACACTATTTTTGTAATGTTATAAAACTAGGCTATATGATACTGCATAATTAGTGTTGTGCACCAAGACCCATAATTGTAATTATTAGCATTGATAGATTTACGTTTAACATATGAAGTCAAAGAGCAACCAAGTCCATGACTAATTGTCTCACATATTTGGCTTAGAATGTCAATATTTCAGACTAGGAAACACAGGCAATTGCCAAATTGTGTCATAGAGAAAGGCAAGTGTTTGGTGTCAGCTGCTGAGTTCAAGGATCATGTGATCAAACTTAAAGAACTTTCCTTATATCTCAGTGCTATTGTGCTGTGTGTGTGCCAAGTCTCAACTAGCCAGCCAGTTAAATAATATCAAAACTCCAGACTACATCTAATTTGCTTTATTTCAAGAGTGAACCTGTTTTGAACAAGTCTTAACTTTCTTTTTAATATTTCTATGCCTGCAAACCTTTTACTATAATTAGAAAAGTTCTAGCATGGGAGACATGAGGAGAGGTTGTCTTTGGCTGGCCTCCGGTGTTTTATACAAAGCTCACTGAGGGTCTGCTACAAAATATTGTCTGTTGTCTGAGTTGCTGGCTCTTTCTGCTCTTTGGGAGCCACAGGGATATAGGACATGAATTTGATGTCTGCTGAGTTCTCTCCAAAAAGATTTTGTTGAGCTCTTAATAAAGAAATCACATCAACAGTAATTCCAACTCCTAAAAACAAAATCCAAACCTGGAAAATGTCATGGGTATAAATTGTTCATTGCAGCATTTGAGACAGAATTTGGGGACAGCAGTACAAAGAGAAGGACACAGAAGAGCATTTCAGGAAAAAATGAAAGGTAGGCTTAGTTTATCAGGATGGCCACTGACCCACAGCTTCATTACGTTACTGGGCTGGTTGCCAAACTGCCAGAGAAAGCCAACAGTTGGGCCAGGAGATCTAAACTTGCTTTCAAAGTCATAAGATTAGAAATAGAAAACTAAATGTACTGGTTAAGAGCTTGGACTCTAGAGTCAGACAGATTTAGGCCTAACTATAACACTTACTAGTTATGTTGATAATGAAAAAGTTGCTTAACCTTTCTAAGCTGAAGTTTCCTTCTTTTTCCTTATCCAAGATTGAAATAATAGTATTGATCTCATTTATTAGTTAACATTTTATGGTAAGGTGAAGCTATTTATTCATCTATATCAGTATAAACATGCAGATTCCTATTTTATTCCAATTATTATGATTCACTATTATATGTATTTATTGGTATACTGAAACTGTCCCAGATTTAGCCAATGAGGACTCCTTCAAGAAAATATCTACATTCTTTTGACATGATTTTATCATTGTTTAAGCCTTTCCTTACTTTCTGGTCCCCAGAGTTATTTCAGTATATCTAGTTTTCCCTCGAATAAGTCATTTTTTTTTTCAGCAGTCCTAGTAAACAGAAACCAACAATTGGGTGATAAGTACGCTATTGCTACTGGGTTGCCACTACCTTAGTCTCCCTTAGTGGACAGCACTAAGAAATAGTATGTATTGTAGAGAATACTAAGCTCTTCATTTCCAATACAAAGCTACAGGCTTTATTTTACTTTCTTCCTTTCTGTATTCCTATCTCCTATTCTGATGGTGAGAACACTGACTCCTAGTATCCTCAACATAATTACTTGCATGTGCAAGTCCCTATGTGTAACAAACATCTGAATCTGCTGAGTGCTTTCTTGCTCAAGTTCCTTTTTAATGTGTACACTCATCAATTCAGTTCAGTCACTCAGTCGTGCAGGACTCTGTGACCCCATGAACTGCAGCACACCAGGATTCCCTGTCCATCACCAACTCCCAGAGCTTATTCAAACTTGTGTCCATTGAGTCGCTGATGCCATCCAGCGATCTCATCCTCTGTCATCCCCTTCTCCTCCTTCCTTCAATCTTTCCCAACATCAGGGTCTTTTCCAATGAGTCAGATCTTCACATCAGGTGGCCAAAAGATTGGAGTTTCAGCTTCAGTATTAGTCCTTCCAATGATTATTCAGGACTGCTTTCCTTTAGGATTGACTGGCTGGAACTCCTTGCAGTCCAAGAGACTCTCAAGAGTGTTCTCCAACACCACAGTTCAAAATCATCAGTTCTTCAGTGCTCAGCTTTCTTTATGGTCCAACTCTTACATGCATACATGACTACTGGAAAAACCATAGCTTTAACTAGACAGACCTTTGGTGGCAAAGTCATGTCTCTGCTTTTTAATATGCTGTCTAGGATGGTCATAACGTTTCTTCCAAGGAGCAAGCATCTTTTAATTTCAAGGCTGCAGTCACCATCTGCAGTGATTGTGGAGCCCCAAAAATAAAGTCTGTCACTGTTTCCATTGTTTTTCAGTCTATTTGCCGTGGAGTGATGGGATTGGATGCCATGATCTTAGTTTCTGAATGTTGAGTTTTAAGTCAACTTTTTCATTCTCCTCTTTCACTTTCTTTTTTTCTTTTTTTTTTTTTTTTTCCTTTTGGTAGCTTTTATTTTATTTATTTATTTATTTTTTTAGTTAGTTTTGCCATACAATGACATGATATCACCATGGGTCTACATATGCTCCCCCTTTCACTTTCATTGAGAGGCTCTTTAGTTCTTCTTTGCTTTCTGCCATGAAGGTTGTGCCATCTGCATATTTGAGGTTATTGATATTTCTCCTGGGAATTTTGATTCCAGCTTGTGCTTTGTCCATCCTAGCATTTTGCTTGATATATTCTGCATATAAGTTAAATAAGCAGGGTGACAATATACAGCCTTGACGTACTCCTTTCCCAATTTGGAAACAGTCTGTTGCTCCATGTCCAGTTCTAGTTGTTGCTTCTTGACCTGCATATGGATTTCTCAGAAGGCACATCAAGTGGTCTGGTTTTCCCATTGCTTTAAGAATTTTCCGCAGTTTGTTGTGATCCACACAGTCAAAGTCTGTGACGTAGTCATTAAAGCAGAAGTAGATGTTTTTCTGGAACTCTCTCGCTTTTTTGATGATTCAACGAATGTTGGCGACTTGATCTTTGCTCCTCTGCCTTTTCTAAATCCAGCTTGAACATCTGGAAGCTCATAGCTTATGTACTGTTAAAGCCTGGCTTGGAAAATTTTGGACATTACTTTGCTAGTTTGTGAAATGAGGGCAATCGTGAGGCAGTTTAAACATTTTTGGGCACCACCTTTCTTTGGAAATGAAATTAAAACTGACTTTTCTAGTCCTGTGGCCACTGCTGAATTTTCCAAATTCACTGGCATATTGAGTGCAGCACTGCCACAGCATCATCTTCTAGAATTTGAAATCGCTCAAGTGGAATTCCATCACCTCCACTAGCTTTGTTCGTAGTGATGCTTTCTAAAGCCCACTTGACTTCACATTCCAGGATGTCTGGCTCTAGGTGAGTGACCACACCACTGTGATTATCTGGGTCGTGAAGATCTTTTTTGTACAGTTCTTCTGTGTATTCCTGCCACCTCTTCTTATATCTTCTGCTTCTATTAGGTCCATACCATTTCTGTCCTTTATTGCGCCCATCTTTGCATGAAATATTCCCTTGGTATCTCTAATTTTCTTGAAGACATCTCTAGTCTTTCCCATTCTATTGTTTCCTCTATTTCTTTGCACTGATTGCTGAGGAAGGCTTTCTTATCTCTCCTTGCTATTCTTTGGAACTCTGCATTTAAATAGGTATATCTTTCCATTTTTCCTTTGTGTTTAGCTTTTCTTCTTTCCTCAGCTATTTGTAAGGCCTCCTCAGACCACTGTTTTGCCCTTTTGCATTTCTTTTTCTTGGGGATGGTCTTGATCACTGCCTCTTGTACAATGTCACGAACTTCTGTCCATAGTTTTCAGGTACTCTGCCTATCATATCTAAACTCTTGAATCTATTTGTCACTTCCACTTCCGGTGGAAGTGTGTACTCATATGCCCACATAATGACTGCTTCTTTCTCATCTCCCTTGGGTCTAGATTTTCAATTTAAAAGAAGGGAAGAAAGGAAAGAAGCAGGGACAGACAAAGGGAGAGAAGAAGGGAATGAGGAAAGAAAGGAAGAAAGAGTAGGAAGAGAGAAAAAAGAAAATGTTTCTAAATAGGATTCAATATGTCCTCACAAACATCTGAGCTGGGATAAAGTGTAGATAGTAATGATTTAGTTCTTATTAGTATAAAATGGGCAAGACTTGGGCTTTCAATGAAGTAAATAAAAAAGTGAGAAATGCTATAAAAGGGAGAGATGAGAAACATAAAAAGAGAGAGACACAGAAACAAAGAGAGATATAAAGCAAAATAGAACAAGCTACCCAGAGCCAATACTTTTAAGCCTTAGCCTTAATAGAAGTGTGAGTATCAAAAGTAGAAATTACTAAAGGGAAACTGGAACAAAACCTTTGAATTGTGGAGCCTTAAGAGAAAGGTTTGGGCTTCCCTCATGGCTCAGACAGTGAAAAACACTCCTGCAATCCATGAGACCTGGGTTGGGAAGATCCCCAGGAAAAGGGAATGGCTACCCCCTCCAATATTGCTGCCTGGATAATTCCATGGACGGAGGAGCCTGGCAAGCTACAATTGAGATCACAAAGAGTCAGACATGACTGAGAAACTAACATTTTCACTTCATTTTTCAAGAAGAAAAAGGTTGTGTTGATCTTCTAGAAAAGAACACATTTACATTGAAACTAATTCCCTAGTGGTCCAGTGGTTGAGAATTCACCTGCCAATGCAGAAGACATGGGTTGCATCCTTGGTACGGGAAGATCCCACATGCCATGTGGCAACTCAGCCCCTGCAATTACCTGAGCACCCTAGATCCCGTACTCTGCAATAAGAAAAGTCACCATAATGAGAAGCCCAAGCACCACAACTAGAGAGTAGCCCCTGCTCACTGCAACTAGAGAAAACCCATGTGTATCAATGAAGACTCAGCACAGCCGGAAACAAAAACTAAAATAAATAAATATTTTAAAATACTATTATACTCTTTCAAATCACTCTGTTTCATTATTCAATCTATTTTCTTTCACTTCCTTTGCAAGATATACTTGGAAATATGTATATCTCAGAAATACATGTAAGTTTTGGCTCTCTACCAAAATTTCAGAATTACTGTTTCTGAAATATGGTTGATTTACAATATTATATTAGGTTCAAGTGTAGGACATATTAATTTGATAATTTTATAGTTTATACTCCATTTAAAGTTGTTACAAAACAAAGCCTATTTTTCCCTATGCTATATAATGTATCCTGTTGCTTGTCTATTTTATTCACAGTAATCTGTTCATCTTAATTCCATACCACCATCCTGTCCCTCCCTTGTTCCCTGTCCTCACTGGTAAGCATGAGTTTTTTCTCTGTATCTGTGAGTTGGCACCTATTTGCTTTATACTTTTATTTGTTTTGTTTTTTAGATTCCACGTATAAATGGTAATCTATAGTATTTGTCTTTCTCTGACTTATTTCACTAAATGCAATATTTTCTAAGTCCATCCACATTGCTGCAACTGCCAGAATTTTATTCTATTTTATGGCTGAGTAATGTTCCATTGTACTTACATAACCACGTCTTCTTTATCCACTCATCTGTTGATGGAGACTTAGGTTGCGTTCATGTCTTCGTTATTAGAAAAAAATGGTGCTATGAACATTGTGATGTGTGTATCTTTTCAAATTAATTTTTTTTCTTGATATATACCTGGGAGTGAAATTATTGGATCATAAGGTAATTCTATTTGCAATTTTTTGAGGAAACTTCATACTGTTTTCCATAATACCTATACCAATTTCCATTTCCATGAACATTATTCTAGGGTTCCCTTTTCTCCACATCCTTGCCAACATTTGCTACTTGTGGCCTTTTTGATGTTATTCATTCTAATGGGTGTGAAGTGATATCTCATTGTGGTTTTGATTTGCATTTCTCTTATGATTAGTGATGTTGAGTATCTTTTCATGTGACTGTTGGCCATCTGTTTGTCTTTTTTGGAAAAACATTTATTCATGTCTTCTGCCCACTCTTTTAGTTGGGTTGTTTGGTTTTTTGGTATTGAGATGTGTGAGCTATTTATCATTTGCAAATATCTACACCCATTCAGTAGGTTGTCTTTTTGTTTTGTTAATGGTTTCCTTTGCTGTGCAAAAGCTTTTAAGTTTAATTAGGTTCTGTTGTTTTTTGCTTTTATTTCTATTGCCTTAAGAGACAGGTCAGAAAAAAATGATCATTGTCAAGGAGATTACTGTCTATGTTCTCATCTAGGAGTTTTATGGTTTCAGGTTTTACATTTAGGTCTTTAACCATTTTGAGTTTATACTTGTATACAGTGTGAAGAAATGTTCTAATCCCATTTTTTTTTAATATAGCCATCCAGATTTCCCAGTACTATTTTTTCTCCAACGTAACTTTTTGCATCCTTTGTTGTAAATTAATTGACTATAGGTGCATTTATTTCTAGGCTCTTTATTCTGTTCCATTGATATGTTTGACTGTTTTGAGCCAGTATCATGTTGTTTTGATTCAGTTCAGTTCAGTTCAGTCGCTCAGTCGTGTCCAACTCTTTGCGACCCCATGGACCGCAGCACGCCAGGCCTCCCTGTCCATCACCAGCTCCCAGAGTTTACTCTAACTCATGTCCATTGAGTCAGTGATGCCATGCAACCATCTCATCCTCTGTCATCCCCTTTTCCTCCCACCTTGAATATATTTCTAAATAAAGTATTTGTTTGAGAATTTGAGAGTAATACTTTTATTTGTTTACTGAAAGATGTTTTGTTTGTGTTTTTTTCTCCTCAAAAGGAATTTTATATTTAACCTTCAGAAAATTATTTTGACCGGTTTATGCTTTAAATGGGCTTCCCTGGTGGCTCTACCTGCAATGCAGGAGACCTGAGTTCAATCTCTGGGTAGGAAAGATCCCCTGGAGAAGGAATGTCTATACACTCCAGTATTCTTGCCTGGAAAAGTCCATGGATAGAGAAGCCTGGCAGGCTATAGTTCATGGGGTTGCGAAGAGTCAGACATGACTCAGTGACTGTCATTCACTCACATACTTTATATATTCAGTAGAACCATTACCAAAAGTTATATAGAACAGATAGATTTAACAGATGGATTTTAAAGCAAATTAGAGAAATCTTGGCTATTTTACTAGCCAAAGATCATTTGCTACTAAATATGTCATCATTTCCTGTTGGGCTACAACCATGGGGTCACAAAGAGTTGGGCATGACTGAGTGACTAAGTACATGCCATCATTATCCTCATTTTGTTGAATATATATCAAATTTTTTGGCCATACTTCATGGCTTGTGGGATCTCAGTTCCTTGATTAGAGGTTGAACTTATGCTGTTAACAGTAAAACATGAAGTCCTAACCACTGGATGACTAGGGAAGTTCCTATCTATGGATTTCCATTGAGATATTTGTAGATAATAAAAGGCTAAGAATAGCCTAAGGTGAGCCTGTTTGAACTTTGGAGGTAGCTGAAAGAGATCTTGGTCTTAACCCTTGCCTGCAATATATACTCAGAAAAATAAAATTTTCCAACCCAAATATAACCATAAGCCATTGTGTAGCTTTAAGAGTATGCTTCTTCTAACTCCTAACTGTGATTAAGCATTGGTTATTGTGGTTCCTGGAAATATCTTACTGCTTTACTGGCAACCTTTAAAAAGATCTACCTGCTTTTCTTTAGAAAAAAAAAAAAGAAAGAAATTGATCCCTTGAAACATCTTAGTATACACTTTAAGACTTTATAGTTTTTTAAGTTATATATAATCTTTTTAAAGTCAATCTCCATTTTTCAGAAGAATTAATTGTTTATTTTGGCAGTCAAAAGAGTGCCCTACACATATTAGAATCTATATCTACCAGAACTTCTCTCTGTGACTTGAAATTTATATTTGCATTATTTGATCATAATCTTTCTCAGTGTTATTTGATTTCCCTTCCATCCTTTGGTCTGAATTGGGAGGACTGAGATTATTAAATTATTTGAGTAACTTGTGTGTGTATGTCTTAGTCATTCAGTCCAAAAGTGTGTCCAACTCTTTGCAACCCCATGGATGGTCAAGCAGTTGCTTAGGTCACAGGAGTTCTCATGGGGGTTGGTGGCTAGAGCAGCAGGAAATACAGTGTTCTAGAAGGGTAAGGCAACCAGTACTGGCCAATATACTCCAGTATTCTTGCCTTGAGGACTCCCTCTCTGATAGAGAAGCCTGACAGGCCACAGTCTACAGAATTGCAAAGAGCTGAACATGACCGAAGTGACCCTACATGCATAGATGCAAGACTTTTTTTTTTTTTTTTTTTGCCTGTGGCAGCTCTGCATTACTTTGCTAGTGTGTGAAATAGGGGCAATTGTGCAGCAGTTTGAACATTTTTTGGCAATACTTTTCTTTGGAATTGGAATGAAAACTGACCTTTTCCAGTTCTGTGGCCACTGATGAATTTTCCAAATTTGCTGGAGTATTGAGTGCAGCACTTTCACATCATCTTTTAGGATTTGAAACAGTTCAACTGGAATTCTATCACCTCCACTAGCTTTGTTTCTAGTGATGCTTCCTAAGGTCCACTTGACTTTGCATTCCAGGATGTATGGCTTTAGGTGACTGATCACACCATTGTGATTATCTGGGTCATGAAGATCTTTTTTGTAGAGTTCTTCTGTGTATTCTTGCCACCTCTTGTCAATATCTTCTGCTTCTGTTAGGTCTCTGCCATTTCTGTCCTTTATTGAGCCCATCTTTGCATGAAATATTCCCTTGGTATCTCTAATTTTCTTGAAGAGATCTCTAGTCTTTCCCATTCTATTGTTTTCCTCTATTTCTTTGCATTGATCACTGAGGAAGGCTTTCTTATCTCTCCTTGCTACTCTGGAACTCTGCATTCAAATGGGTATATCTTTCCCTTTTTCCTTTGCATTTAGCTTCTCTTCTTTTCTCAGCTATTTGTAAGGCCACCTCAGACAACCATTTTGCCTGTTTACATTTCTTTTTCTTGGGGATGGTCTTGATCACTGCCTCCTGTACAATGTCACAAGCCTCTACCCATAGTACTTCAAGTACTCTGTCTATCAGATCTAACCCCTTGAATCTATTTGTCACTTCCACTGTATAACCGTAAAGGGTTTGATTTCTATCATACCTGAATGGTCTAGTGGTTTTCCCTACTTTCTTCAATATAAGTCTGAATTTGGCAATAAGGAGTTCATGATCTGAGCCACAGTCAGCTCCCGGTCTTGTTTTTGCTGACCTGTATAGAGCTTCTCCATCTTTGGCTGCAAAGAATATAATCAATCTGATTTCGGTATTGACCATCTGGTGATGTCCATGTGTAGAGTCTTCTCTTGTGTAGTTGGAAGAGGCTGTTTTCTATGACCAGTGTGTTCACTGTAGTTTTGCATTTTCCAGAATATCAAATAAATCAAATTACATAGTACGTTACCTTTTGGTTCTCAATTTTTTCACTAAGCAAAGTGAATCTGAGATTCGTCCACTGTTGTGTGATTCAACATTTTGTTCCATTTCATTGCTAAATAGTTAAGCAGTCAACTGTTTGGATGCAGCACAGTGCTTTCATCCATTCACTAGTTGAAAAACATCTGAGTAGTTTCCAATTTGGGGGCAATTACAGCTAGATATTCACATTAAGGTATGTTTTTGAACCTAAGTAATTTTTCCTTTGAGGTAATCAACTGTGAGTAAAAACTCTAGGTAAAATGAAAAATGTATGTTTAAACTTCATTTAAAAAGTTGTCAATATTGTTTTATATAGTACCAATTTACACTGTATATTTGTGCATAATGAATTTTTTTTCTATACATATTATTTTTCCACCTTATGTATGAAATTTCCCCTGGTTTCACAACTTCATCAGCACTTGATTTTGCATGTTTTTCTTTTCTTTTTTGCAGTGCTATTAGGTGTGTAGTGTTATCTCATTGCAGTTTTTTTAAATTTCAGTTCAGTTCAGTCGCTAAGTCGTGTCCGACTCTTTGCCACCCCATGGACTGCAGCACGCCAGGCCTCCCTGTCCATCACCAGCCCCTGGAGTCTGCCCAAACTCGTGTCCATTGAGTCAGAGATGCCATCCAACCATCTCATCCTCTGTCATCCCCTTCTTTTCCCACCTTCCATCTTTCCCAGCATCAGGGTCTTTTCAAATGAGTCAGCTCTTCACATGAGGTGGCCAAAGTATTGAAGTTTCAGTTTCAACATCAGTCCTTCCAGTGAATATTCAGGACTGATTTACTTTAGGATGGACTGGTTGGATCTCCTTGCAGTCCAAGGAACTCTCAGAAATCTTCTCCAACACCACAGTTCAAAAGCATCAGTTCTTCGGTGCTCAGCTTTCTTTATAGTCCAACTCTCACATCCATGTGAGGACTTAATTCTGGGCTTGGTATTCTGCTCCATGGGTCTGTATGTCTATCTTTATGTCAGTACCACATTGTTTTGATAGTTGTCAGTTTATAGTAAGTTTTGAAAGCAGAGTGTTCCAGCAATATGTTCTTTTACAAGGTGATTTTGACTATTCTTTGAGACTCCTTATGAATTTTAGGATGGATTTAAGCATCATTGGGATTTTGATAGGGATTGCTTTGAATCTGTGTATCATTTTGAGTACTAATGACATCTTAGCATTATTAAATCTTCCAACTCATGAACATGGGATACATTTTTATCTATGTCTTTCTATTTATGATTTTTTCTCTCCAGTATTCTCTGAAATATAGATGCATTGGTCTCCCGACACTCTCAGCTCTATCTCTCCAACTCAAGGAGTCCCTCTCGGGTTTGCCTATTTTTCTTTCTTGTCCCACAGCCTAGAAAGCCTCTCAAGGTAGAAAGTTGGGCACTTCTAGAGTTCACCTTGGGTGTTGCTCATCACTCAGGGGTTACTGATATTTTCACCTGTATTCAGTGTCACTGTATGTAAATCACTGTATAATATATTTTCATAACTTTTGATTGGTTTAGGTAGATTGATGAATCTTATCTCTGTTATTATCAGAGTCAGAAACTTCAATTTTAAATCAGGGTACCTTTCCAGCCATAAAAAATCTCAGAGATTGACTCTTTCCTGGATGTTAGAAAGTCTATCCTACCTTGGTACCACTCTGATGCCCTCAATTAGAATTTCTTAGTATTTTTCCCCAGCATTTTTTTTCTCTTTTCTTCTCAGCATTCTTTTTTCCTTTTGCCATAAGAGATTTTGGTCTAAGATGAACTAGTTCACCATCACTGAAAGCCAAATACCTATTGTTCAATGAATTTCTGATCTTCACAATGAATTTTACCATTACCAAATTCTTGCTGTTTTCTAAATCATTGCACTGACTGATCTTTCTACCCATAGTTGCAGAAGTTCAGCAGACACTCCTTTAATATTAATAACAACTCTGTGTAAGGCATTGTATAAAGCAGTGTGAGAGTTACAAAATGATAGAAGACTCTGTTCCTACTCACATAGATTTTTAAGTTCCAAAAAGTCATAATTAATTTAGAGTAGAGATATGTATATAGCAACATCATGTACCTCAATAATATTAAAGGCACTTAAGTGCCCCCCAAAATATATGATATTAAAATATTTGTAACAATGCTTGCACTTCAGTTGTCAAGGTAAACTTTTGTTATTTTTATGTATAAATAGAGCCATTAATAAATCAAATCAAATCATCAGACTGTTTCCCTAGCTTGAATATCCTCAAACAAAATTAAAGACTTGTAAGATGCAGCAAATCTTATAAAGTAAAGCTTTCATTTCTTCCAACTACTTCATTTATTCATATACTATGAATGGTGAACATCTGCAATGTTGTTCTAGATCCTAAAGTAACAATGAACACTGAGACAAATAAAACAGACAAAATTAGAATAAATTAATGCACAGATATATGCAATGCTGCTGTGCTGTGCTATAAGGTACCTTCTTTGTGACCCTATGGACTGTAGCATGCCAGGCTGATATGCAGTAGTTAGTACCAAAAATAAAACTTTAAATGGGAAGACAAAAGAGGATTTTTTAAATTTAATTTCAGTTCAATTAAAAGAACACTCATCAAATTATATTTGCAAACTCATACAAATGCATGCACATATATATACACAAACAGGTACTCATAAATATGGTAAACAGAAGAACAAGGATGCACAAAAAGAAATCACAAAAGAAATTGGTTATTGGATCTCTGTGTCATATGAGATACTGAAGTAAGTATCTGTGAAGGCTTAGGAATAGATAGGTTAGCATTTTTTTTTAAATGAATCCAAGTTTTAAGATACAACTTAAAACAATTTCAAATATCTTTATAAATGAGATGAAAGGAAAAACAAATTCAATTTGACTCTCAGGAAATAATCTATTGACACTGATGAATGGGTTTGAAAGCTGAGGAATTGTTCTTTTGTGGACTACACTTTCACCTAGATACTTCACTCGCCCAAAGTTGGTCAATGGTTCATCAATAAATGAACCTCCCCACCACCCAAAAGTTACCTGTAGGGAAAGGGCACCAAACACCACTGGGGACTGAATGCATTGGAGCTTGAGGCCTCTCAGAGGATCTCATCATGTCCATATTTCTGTTAGGACACAATCAGAATTGCAGATTCTTTTCCTGAACACGTCATGATTAACTCAGAGACCAGGACTACAGTTTACAAGTAACTTTTAATTTTTGATAATTAAAAGCATCTTCCTCTTCCCCCTCTTGACCTTGAGAAAAGTCAAGAAGATAATTTGGTCAGAGCTGTCTGATCCCAATCTTCAAGTAACATAACAGTTCTCTATGTTTTCATCCATATGTGTCTCAAACTGTACTGCGCAGGGCTTCCCTCGCAATTATGATTTGTTGAAAAAAAATAGTGAATTGTCTTTCAAAAGTATTTTGGGTATCAGAATTATGAGGATACTTTTCTTGTATGAAGATTATTCAGTTATAGGACTTTAATTTCAAGTTGGATATTCCATTCAAAGAATGAAAAGTTTTTAATAGCCATGATTTCGTAAAAATATTACTTTCATGTTATACTCATATCCCATTTTTCCAGTCTACTCTTAGGTTTGAGAAAAATGAATACAATGGCCTTAATGTGTTCAGAGATTGCCCTAAGTACCTATATAGGAAAAGCAATCTCTCATCTGATATATACATGCATACATGCTATATGGCTCTATGGATATATGCCTATGTATATGTGTGTGTCTATGAGTGTATATATAGAGAGGTTCTGGTTCACTACATTCATTGTGAAGCCAGATAAAGTGTGACAAGGAATTCATAATGTTCAGACATTCATTTAAACAAATTCTTCATTCCATAAACATTGCCTCAGCTTTCAAACATAAATAAGGAAAGATGAACTATTCATATCCTCTCTCCAGATGTTTTGTGTTTTGAGACTGCATATCACAGCTGGACCAGTGATCTCTGAATCCTGGGAAACAGAGAACTCTGTAGTTCAACTTTAATAGGGAAAAGGTTCTCTGGCTGAGAGGTGAAAGCAGGTGGACTCCATGTTCTGCATTTTTTCACTCATGGAGCCAAATTCTTCATTAAGCAGTAGGTGACAGGGGAATTGCCACAGCTATTATTTCTTAAATGCATTTAAAAAATTCTTAAGCAGAGAGTTTAGATTTCTGATATTATTTGTTTATGTCTTAGGCTAAATACTGACAAAAGACATATACAAAATTCATGAAATTAATGCTTGATTTCTAAGACCTATATATAGTCATGCTATTAATGAACCTTGCTAAAATTAGCCTTTGAGGTTATAAAGTCCAAATATACCCATTACTCAGTGAGTTAGAGTATCTGATTAAGGCAGCTAGAACTTCATATAAGACTTCCCTGTAGCTAAAATGGTAAAGAATCTGCCTGCGATGCAGGAGACAGGGTTCAATCCCTGGCTTGGGAAGTTCCTCTGGAGAAGGGAATGGCAAATCCACTCCAGTATTCTAGCCAGGAGAATTCCATGGACAGAGAAGTCTGACAGGCTATAGTCCATGGGGTCACAAAGAGTCGGCCATGACTGAATGATTAACACACACACAACTTCATGTAAGGAGCTGAAATACTCTCTTGGGAAAGGATTTGCCCCTTAAAGTTCTTGGGATAGTGGCTAAGAAAACTCTCAGATTACCAAAGTAATTATGAAATTGCCCTTCTCCTTCAAAAGGGAGAAGAGTTAATATTAGGGGTGTGGAGGAATATCTAGTCTTCTAAAGGGTCCAGAAAGATCAGTCATTTTGAGGAAGGCTGAAAGATGGCAGAAAAACCTCACTGGGCTATTTGGTAGAAGAACTGTAAGCTTTCTTTTCCCAGTTCGACAAAGCATTAAAATCTCTAGAGTGTCTGATCAAAATGCAGATTATTCAATTTACACCAGACCTACTGGATCAACATCTCAAGAGATGAAGCTTTGAATTTTCATTTTCAACAAACTTCACTGGTAATTACTATACTTAAAAAGAAAAAACAACTTAGTAACTACTGGAATCAGAAAAACAGAGATGTCAAGTGAGAATTTGGGAAAAGAAATCAGTACACTGGAATAATGTGACTATATCTTCAATAAAGTAGACTCAAATTATGAAATGTTGGATGAGCAAGGGTTTCTTGTGGAAAGCAGTGAAATAACTGAGTTCTGCTAGCTAATTTTTACAGTGCCCAATCAGTCCATGTGACTGAAAAAAAAGTTGTCATTGAACTCACAATAAAAAATATTTAGGTTCATATTTGTAAAAAAAACAAAGTGTTCTCTAATATGAATCTGCTATCTTCATAGGAAAAACAGTTAAGTGATGATAACCTAATTTTTCCTTGATAGTGGAAGATCTTGCACTTTCTCCTGGTCATAATTATGATCATCAGTTTACATTTGCAGTCAACATAGGAGTAGGTGTTAATTAAATACATTAGGACTTGGGCTAAATGCATGTTGATATCTACACCGGGTGGTGTTAGTGATAAAGAACACACGTGAAAAAGCAAGAGTCATAAGGGATGCAGGTTTGATCCTTGGATTTGGAAGATCCCTGGAGGAGGGCATAGCTACCCATTTCAGTGGGAGAATCCCATGCCTGGAGAATCCCATGGACAGAGGAGCCTGGCAGGCTAAAATCATAGGGTCGCAAAGAGTCAGACACAACTGAAGCAACTTAGCACCCACAGTATTCTCAGAGAGCAAATGGCTTCAGTGAGGTAATAGCAGATATCAAAAATGCTGATTGAAGTCTGGATTTCCACAACCATAGAGAATGTGGATAGGGCAAGACTGAGCTTCTGTCAAGTTGTCCAAACTCCAAAGTATTCATAGAACTGGGTTGATGAAAAGGTGACAAGGATGCCATAGCACCTGAGCACTGAACATAGTTTCCCACTAATTTGGAATATAAATAAAATATTTTCTTGTCCTTATTTTGCTGTTCATAGCACTTCTAAGCACTATACCAACTAGTGATTATCTAAAAATAGCTCAGAACATGCCTTCGATTAATGTATGTGTGCCTCTGTGAATATGTGTGTGTGTTTGTGTGAACTAAATTCTTGATAATGTTTGGAAAGAGAATAGTTTGGTTCATTGAAGAGACCAATAATTTAACGAGCCTCAGACCATGCATTCTTTCTTCTTTGCTCACATTTTGCTGCCTATTATTCAGAATACCTTTATTAGGCTGAGGGGATTCCCGGATAGCTCAGTTGCTAAAAAAGCCACCTTCAATTCAGGAGACCCCAGTTCAATCCCTGAGTTGGGAAGATCCGCCAGAAAAGGGAAAGGCTACCCACTCTAGTATTCTTGGGCTTCTCTTGTGGCTCAGCTGGTAAAGAATCTGCCTGTAATGTGGGAGACCTGGGTTCACTCCCTAAGTTGGGGAGATCCCCTGGAGAAGGGAAAGGCTACCCACTCCAGTATTCTGGCCTGGAGAATTCCATGGACTATACAAAGAGTTGGACATGCAAAGAGTTGGACAAGACTGAGCAACTTTCACTTCACTTCACTCACTTATTAGGATGAAGGATGTGTCCTTTTACTATCATAAAAAAGAGGACTCAAGGCTGAATAAAAGATAATAGCACAAGGAATTATCACTGAATAAAAAGAATCCAAATCTGTGGCATCAAATTATTCCTTATTAATTTTTTTTGAAATGGAGTATATTTCACTGTTTTTTTTTAGTTTTAAAAGAATGTTCCTTTAAAGAAAGTTTTGAAAAAATGGAACAGTAAAGATTATAAAAAGTAAAATAGAATTAATAATTATAATAAACCTTTTAAGCCTATTATCTTGAAGATTAATATTGAAAGTCCTGGTAAATATATTTTCAGAATTGTTCTGTGCATTCAAACACATATATTCAATAGTTGTATTTTTATTATCTACAAAAATGGGGTCATTTTTTAATTTGATAACAAATGAATGGTATTAACAACTTTTGACCTACAAAAACAAGAATTTCATATGATTCAATTCTATGATTCAATCTGTTCCTCTTCTCTTTAAAGTATATCATGAAAAATATATCATGTGTATATTTGCAGAGTAAATTGTAATTTTGCATGATTTCCATTATGTGGGATTTATTAACTGATCCTTTGTCATTAGACATTTAAATTTTATTTTTTTCCTGTTCCTAATACTGCTTCCATAAACCTTCTTATAGCTAAATCTATTCAATGTACTTCCGTGTCCCCCTATTGAGGGACATATTTTCATAAGTGGAATTCTTAGATGAAACGATACGCACAAGTTTATATTTATAGTGTTCTATTTTTCTACAAATATTCTGTGATGTTGTTTACTTCCCAAGGCTGTATCTACACACAGAAATGGATTTTGTTATTCCCTACTTGTACTAACAAGGGACAGGGAGGCCTACATGCTGCAATCCATGGGTTTCGAAGAGTTGGACACAACTTGATGTCCGAACCACAACAACTTATACTAGCTAGTATCATGTTGAATGCAATAAAATGTTTAGAAAAAAGCTTTAAAAATGACTTTTTAAATGTTGCTTTTGTTGTCATGGTGGGTTGGCAAAAATACAGGCCCTAAATGTATCTGTATCACTATATTTTTTTATTTTCTTGGTTCATGATTATTAGCACTGTGATGTTTAGAGGCTATATTAACCAGATGAAACTGTCTCTCATTCTTCAAGTGAACCCCTCAGGTGAAAACTCGTATTGAGTGGGAAGGATTTAAATAATTTTCTGGCTTCTTTTCAATGTTGGGCCTGTAGAAACCTTGTCCATAATTGCCTTTTCATTTTCCAGCATTCATGTCTCAGCCCCCTCACATCGTAAACATCAACTAAATCTTCAGAAGTCTTTCCTCACCTGTCCTTGACAGCTTAGTCAGAAAGCAAAGATAATAAAACTTGCGACATCAATTTGTGTCATAACCCGGAGGCAGGCTTCATGTTGAAGGACTACAGAATTATAAAGTATTGTTATCAGTTGTGTTGAAAATAATAATTGAGAAACTGCAGCCATAGATCATTCAGTGGTTCAAGAAAGCTAGGAAAGCCATTATGTGTCTGATAAGGAATTAAGGTAAATATCCAAGAATGCAGTGTCTGCCAATAGGCTTGCAAAGGATAGGGTGGATCTAATCATGACCTCCTGGTACTGAGCCAGAACTGGAAGTGTCTGAGGGGCTGGAAGCTTGTCACCTACTCTAGCTGCTCTCTAATTCTATTCTCTAACTTGCCTTGCCATTTCTCCAGGGCTAATGATTTGACTTTTAGCTGCCCTAAGATTTCACGCGTGCCTCTCTACACTGCCATGGAGTCACTTTCTGTGGTGTCTGTCCCCTGTGTGCATGGGAAACCATCAGGGTGAGGACTGCAATGTGTTCCTCCCTTTCTGTGCAGCCCAGTGACTGAAACTCTAGCAGCCCCAATGAATGGATGAATAATGCAGTGTCAATTGGGAAAAAAAAGGGTCATACTCCTTTGTCAAATTTAGTCATAGTTTGGATCAAGGTGTGCTAAGTCACTTTAGTCGTACCCTACTCTTTGTGACCCTTGGGACTGTAGCCGCCAGGCTCCTCTGTCAATGGGATTTTTTAGGCAAGAATACTGGAATGTGTTGCCATGCCCTGCTCTAGGGGATTTTCCCGACTTAGGGATCGAACCCAAGTCTTGGCTCTCCTGCATTGATGAGTGGTTCTTTACCACTTGCCCCACCTGGGACACCCCCAGGAGTAGTCCATGTGTCCTGAAATTAGGGACCCAAGCTAGGAGCATCAGAAACCTCTACACTTAGAGTTGAAAACAACTATTATTTTTTTAATTCAGTCATTTTGTATCACTAGACAATATATTTCGGAGAAGGCAATGGCACCCCACTCCAGTTCTCTTGCCTGGAAAATCCCATGGACGAAGGAGCCTGGTGGGCTGCAGTCCATGGAGTGGCTAAGAGTCGGACACAACTGAGTGACTTCACTTTCACTTTCCACTTTCATGCATTGGAGAAGGAAATGGCAATCCACTCCAGTATGCTTGCCTGGAGAATCCCAGGGAATGGGGGAGCCTGGTGGGCTGCCATCTATGGGGTCACACACAGTCAGACACAACTGAAGCGACTTAGCAGCAGCAGCAGCAAGCAGCAACAGACAATATATTTAAAAAGCATAAAGAGCAGCATTGAAGGGAGGAAGTGTCAAATTATGACAAAAAGACAAATTATTAGAAGGCAGGGAGTTAAGGTAAGGGTTGGGATGGAAAGGATGGGGGAAAAACTGCTACCAGGAAACCAGCTCCTTTTCCCCCACCATGTATTAGTCTTTTGCTATATAGGAGACAAATGAGCCATTGACTTCAGATTCATAGACTGTATTTTGGAGAAGCTCAGTTTTGATTTTACCTTTCTTGATGATCAGGTCCTGGGAGAGATGCAGAGGAAATAACCAGAGAAAGCTAATAGCTAAGTACCTGGCTAGCTGAACCCAGGCCACTCTGAGAATCAGAGTTAGATGTCATAGGTCTAGGTGTTGCCTTCAAAACACAGGGGTTCCCACACGTTCCCCATCAAAGATCTGCACTTGTGGAAATGCCAAAGCTGCCATCCAGTAAATTTTGTGTTTACAGTGCATAAGCCACCCTAGTTTTTATACCATTTTCTTTAATATCTTGATTTCCTGATGCCAGGCCTTTGCACTTACTGTTCCCTCTGATAACAATGTCCCCATCCCCTCACACACCTAGGTGTTTCTTATCACTCACGTTAAATGTCACATTTTCAGAGTGGTCTTCCCCAATCATTCTTTCTCATTAAACTACTGCTCCCCATACCTTTTACCTCAATGCCCACACTTTGTTTTATTCTCTCCATAGCACTCACCAATATCAGAAACTATGTCATGTGGAAATGTGTCTATTGCCTGTCATTCTCGATTGGAATATAAGTTCCCAGGACAATAAGCACTCTGTCTCCGTGAAAGTGCTGCACTCAATATGCCAGCAAATATGGAAAACTCAGCAGTGGCCACAGGACTGGCAAAGGTCAGTTTTCATTCCAATCTCAAAGAAAGGCAATGCCAAAGAATGCTTAAATGACCACACAATTGCACTCATCTCACACACTAGTAAAGTAATGCTTAAAATTCTCCAAACTAGGCTTCAGCAATACATGAACTGTGAACTTCCAGATGTTCAAGCTGGCTTTAGAAAAGGCAGAGGAACCAGAGATCAAATTGCCTACATCTGCTGGATCACTGAAAAAGCAAGAGAGTTCCAGAAAAACATCAACTTCTGCTTTCTTGACTATACCAAAGTCTTTGACTGTGTGGATCACAAGAAACTGTGGAAAATTCTGAAAGAGATGGTCATACCAGCCCACCTGATCTGGCTCTTGAGAAATCTGTATGCAGTTCAGGAAGCAACAGTTAGAACTGGACATGGAACAACGGACTGGTTCCAAATAGGAAAAGGAGTACGTCAAGGCTGTATATTGTCACCCTGCTTATTTAACTTGTATGCAGAGTACATCATGAGAAATGCTGGGCTGGAGGAAGCACAAGCTGGAATCAAGATTGCCAGGAGAAAAACCAATAACCTCAGATATGCAGATGACACTATCCTTATGGCAGAAAGTGAAGAACTAAAGAGTCTCTTGATGAAAGTGAAAGAGGAGAGTGAAAACGTTGGCTTAAAGTTCAACATTCAGAAAACTAAGATCATGGCATCTGATCCCATCACTTCATGGGAAATAGATGGGGAAACAGTGAAAATAGTGGCTGACTTTATTCTTCTGGGCTCCAAAATCCCTGCAGATGGTGATTGCAGCCATGAAATCAAAAGGCACTTACTCCTGGGAAGGAGAGTTATGACCAACCTAGACAGCATATTAAAAAGCAGAGACATTACTTTGCTAACAAAGGTCCGTCTAGTCAAGGCTATGGTTTTTCCAGTGGTCATGCATGGATGTGAGATTTGGACTATAAAGAAAGCTGAGCACCGAAGAATTGATGCTTTTGAACTGTGGTGTTGGAGAAGACTCTTGAGAGTCCCTTGGACTGCAAGGAGATTCAACCAGTCCATCCTAAAGGAGATCAGTCCTGGGTGTTCATTGGAAGGACTGATAGGTTGAAGCTGAAACTGCAATACTTTGGCCACCTCATGTGAAGAGCTGACTCATTTGAAAAGACCCTGATGCTGGAAAAGATTGAGGGCAGGGGGAGAAGGGGAAGACAGAGGATGAGATGGCTGGATGGCATCACTGACTTGATGGCCATGGGTTTGGGTGGACTCTGGGAGTTGGTGATGGACAGAGAGGCTTGGTGTGCTGTGGTTCATGGGGTTGCAAAGAGTCAGACATGACTGAGCGACTGAACTGAACTGAACTCAGTCACTACTGCATCAGTGCTGGTGGATGGAAAGGATCCAATATATATTGAATGAATGAATGTGTATAAAACCTCAATTCTTTACAACAGGCTTATTTACTCTCAATATCTTATCACTTAAAGAGAATTTTGTTCAAACAAGGTGAGATAGGCATGTGGTACAAGCAAGTTCTTCTCCTTGGGAATTCAAGAAACAAGAACTAGCCAGAGGGACACATGGGCTGGCTTTGGACACATTTCCTGAATGAGGGAAATGAGAGGGAAATCACTGGCACAAAACCTGGGCGCAAGTTCCATTAATCATATCTCAGGTACAAGAAGGAGATGCAGTTGAAATGTCAAGCCAGTATGTAAGTGGACTCTCCAAGAGTCACAGAAGACATTGGAGCCCTGAAGTCATTGTATCTGAGGTCATAATTTCATCTCACTTTTACAGGCTTGTAAAGGAAATGTGTAGATAAAAGCAGCTTTCACACAAAAACACAAAGAATCTGTGTCTCTGGAGTCTGAGTAATGTTTTGTTAAGTTTTGAGTGGTTTAGTGTCAAGACAGAGAAGCACAATGAGATTAATGGCTGAAAATGGCGGGTGCGGGGGGGCCCATCAAACAGTGTGAAGCTGAATCATGTTTAGCCAGGGGTAACGGGGGCAAGGGGATTTACAAGCGTTCCCAAGATCCTGAGATTGACATTTCTTTCAGAAGTTTCTTAGGTTTCCCTCATCTCTCAGTATTGCATTTATTAAAAAGAAAAAGCCACATGAAGGTTATTTTGACTGTCAGTTAAACAATTCAATATCCTAATTCCAGACGAATTTATGTTCTGAAACTTGTTCACAGAAAACTTCTTTTAACATCAACTGATGTTAGTCATCAAAGGCCTGATTAATGAAAGGAGAGCTGTGGCATTGGCTGAGAAAGAATGCTGATCTGTAATTAGGGCATAAATGATCTTTCACTCTTCTGGCTGTAGATTATTTACTTTGGCTGATATTGAGAATAACCTGATATATGACAAGATTTATGAAACTTGAACAAAACTTCGAAAACATACACATAAGGATTGCTAACCAGATGGAATCTCTCACTACAGTTTGCATGGAAACAAAGCCACATATTTCCACGGTACAACCAAAGAGTTGTGTTGTTAAATTTTTGCTGTAAGAGCAAGTTTTTCTCATGTTAGCCCCCTTCTTAAATCACTTTCTGTTGATGTTTGGTATTAGCTGGGATTACTGTTTACCATGGATGGTATGGATGTATAGACTAAAACAGTGGCTCTGCTTACACACTCCCATATGTATATGTGAATAGTCAGATATACATATATATGTACATACATGTACATATATTCTTATGAATATATACATATGTAACTAACAGATACAAAATAAGGTTGACAAGTACAAGGTTTGGGCAAGCCAATTCTTGGCAGAATATGAATAATCAAAGTTGGCTTTTTAAAGAAAATTGATTTTTGCATACTGAATGCAGAGAGTTGATTTTGTCTTTGAAAATGGAACCATTGTGTACAATATGTCCTTTAGTGTTTAAATTTTGAGTTTCTTCCAATCAATTTTTATATACACCTAAGTTCTTGCATTTTTTGGTTGCTGACTGAAATGAAGACTGATCTAATTTCCAATTCATAGAGATATTCAGTCTCTATATATGAAAACAGAAACCATATTATTTTCAAATGTTTAGTGTATCTTTTAGGAACACAGAGAATATTAGTTTAGAAATGCCACTTTTTGTTTTATATTGAAATGGAATATATTTTCATATTTAATTATGCTTCTATATTTTATTAAAAATAAAGTAATTAATTACCACTCATTTTTACCATTATGCATTATAAAAAGTGTGAAGATGCTGTTCCCATTTTACAGGTAAAGTTATCATTTGCTGGGACATTTTGTTTTCATTGATTCTCAATTAGTACTCATTAAAAAAATGTTAAGTTTAATCATACCATGCCTCACTGGAAGTAAAAATAATTACCTTAGTGAGTGAAGTTACGTCAGATTTTTAAAGCTCAAATTTTTAAAACCAGGATTGAGACTCTTAATTGGAATTTTCTAGCCTGAATAGATTTCCCAGAGAGTCATTTAAACAACTCCCCAAATTCCTACATATTCCACAATGTCTTCCAAGGCTTAATGGGGAAATCCTTTTTAACCCATTAGGCAAATCAATTGTTGGATGGAATGCTTAGTTCAAATTTTAAACATTACTCTTGTTAGCAAGGCTAATGTTTATCCTGTATGAGAAAATGATACAAAATATATATGTATACATATGTATGTATAACTGAATCACTTTACTGTATACCTGAGACTAACACAACATCAAAAATCAGCTATGTCAGTTAAAAAAGAAAAAACACAATCATCAAGAATTTAAGTCTAGATTGATTTAATATTAATTTATTTTAGCATTTTTTAATATTTTTCTTCTCTTGTCTGTGTTCCACCTAAACATCTACATTCATATGAGGATTATCTAAGGGCAGAGAATCTTTGCCTAATGTCAGAACAGATTTGGGCTTCCCTGGTGGCTCAGATGGTAAAGAATCCGCCTGCAATGCAAGAGACCTGGATTCAATCCCTGGGTTGGGAAGATTCCCCTGGAGAAGGGAATGGCAACCCACTCCAGTATTCTTGCCTGGGGAATTCCATGGACAGAGGAGCCTGGTAGGGTATAGTCCATAGGGGAGCAAAGAATTGGACATGATTGAGCGACTAACACTTTCAAAACAGATTTAACAGCTCCATGCAATTCTTATTATCCACTTTTCACAAATGATGATACAACTGAGGCTTAGAAAAGTTAAAATAATTTCCCTAAAGTTATGTAACTATAAAGTGGCATAAGCAAAATTCAGATCCCTCATTGAGAAAAAATCAATCAGGCTGGTTGGATTTGGGTTCCAATCTATCACTTAATATCTGCATGACCTTTGCAAGTAATTTTAACGAGTGCCTCAGTTTCCTAATTTGTGAAATGGGTATGAAGCAATGAAATGAAGTGATGGATATGGAATATGAAGAATGAAGGATAACACAGAAGAAACCTCCAAAACTGATACCTATTTTTGTTACTAAAAAGTCTTGCCACTGACTGGAAGACTAGCATCTTTGCTACCTTTCTGTTGGTATTATTGAGTTTTTCTTTGAAGAAAAAAAAAGGCAAACATGCAAAGGACTCTCCCTTCTACTCCATGTATCTGTAATTCAAGACAGTTATTCTTTCTTTTTTTCCCAAGCCAAAAGAAAGGTTTTTTTTAATTAATTTATTTTTTCCTTTACATTATCATGTTGGTTTTGCCATACATTGACATGAATCTGCCATGGGTATACATGTGTTCCCCTTCCAGAATCCCCCTCCCACCTCCCTCCCAATTCCATCCCTCTAGGTCATCCCGGTGCACCAGCCCTGAGCACCCTGTATCAAGCACCAAACCTAGGCTGGCAATTCGTTTCACATATGATAATTTACATGTTTCAATGTCATTCTCCCATATCATCCCACCCTTGCCCTCTTCCATAGAGTCCAAAAGACTGTTCTATACATCTGCGTCTCTTTTGCTGACTCGCATACAAGGTTATCATTACCATCTTTCTAAATTTCATATATACGTGTTAGTATACTGTATTGTTGTTTTCCTTCTGGCTTACTTCACTCTGTATATTAGGCTCCAGTTTTGTCCACCTCAGTAGAACTGATTCAAATGTATTCTTTTTAATGGCTGAGTAATATTCCATTGTGTATATGTACCACAGCTTTCTTATCCGTTTGTCTGCTGATGGACATCTAGGTTGCTTCCATGTCCTGGCTATTGTAAACAGTGAGGCAATGAGCATTGAGGTACATGTGTCTCTTTCAATTCCGGTTTCCTCGGTGTGTATGCCCAGCAGTGGGATTGCTGGGCAAACACAGCCCAGAGATAAATAGAATAGAAAATAGAAAGCCCAGAGATAAATCTACTCACCTATGGACACCTTATTTTTGACAAAGGACGCAAGAATATACAATGGAGAAAAGACAATCTTTTTAACAAGTGGTGCTGGGAAAACCAGTCAACCACTTGCAAAAGAATGAAACTAGAACACTTTCTAACACCATACACAAAAATAAACTCAAAATGGATCAAAGATCTAAACGTAAGACCAGAAGCTATAAAGCTCCTAGAGGAAAACATAGGCAAAACACTCTCCGACATATACCAAAGCAGGATCCTCTATGACCCACCTCCCAGAATATTGGCAATAAAAGCAAAAATAAACAAATGGGACCTAATTAAAATTAAAAGCTTCTGCACAACAAAGGAAACTAAAAGCAAGGTGAAAAGGCAGCCTTCAGAATGGGAGAAAATAATAGCAAACGAAGCAAAAGACAAACAATTAATCTCAAAAATATACAAGCAACTCCTGCAGCTCAATTCCAGAAAAATAAATGACCCAATCAAAGAGTGGGCCAAAGAACTAAACAGACATTTCTCCAAAGAAGGCTTACAAATGGCTAACAAACACATGAAAAGATGCTCAACATCACTCATTATCAGAGGAATGCAAATCAAAACCACAATGAGTTGCCACTTTACACCAGTCAGAACGGCTGCCATCCAAAAGTCTACAAGCAATAAATGCTGGAGAGGATGTGGAGAAAAGGGAACCCTCTTACACTGTTGGTGGGAATGCAAACTAGTACAGCCACTATGGAGAACAGTGTGGAGATTCCTTAAAAAACTGGAAACAGTTATTCTTATTTAGCCAGATCTATTATATCTTTAATAAAGGACAAGAAAACTCAGCGTACTGCAGTCCATGGGATTGCAAAGAGGTGGACACTACTACTGAGTGACTGACAGCACTGCAACTTTAAGAAGAAAGGATTGGCCAGTTAGATTTGTATCAGGACTTATAAAGTGCATCAACATACTTAGATTTCAATTCTAATGTCAATGATGAAGTAAAAAATGGCTATTTTATTTCTATCCTCAGTGGTGAGGTCAAAAGTGGCTATTCATATACACAGTCTTGACAAAAGAGAATTTAGGTCTTCTCTCCAAAAGGCGAAGCAAGTTTCTTATGACCAAAGAAAGCTGTGTTACAATAAAATCATTTTAATGGAACCTGGAAAGGAAAAGAAAACAACTCAAAAATAATAAAACTATGCATTCATATATAACACACACACAGACAGGCACACAGAAATTAAAAGACTCTATGACACATTTAACCCGAGTCCTTAGAATAAGGTTAAAATATTGCTCTTGTTGGCATTGGGGTATTGTTACATGTGGTAAGAAAAGATTCAGGAATTTGGTTTGAAAAATACCCAGGTGCTAATGTGCTGGTTCAGTCAAGCGTGCCCCTGAGACCTGCCCCCTCCCCCAAGGGATGCAATACTGTTCTGGTCTAGTGGGTACCATCATCAATGTGACCTTTACAGAGGTGGCCTGAATAAGTTATCACTATAAAGCTCTTGAAATGAAAAGCACCCCATCAGTACTTATTGTGCTTTGCATTTTTTATGACTCAAATCTTTTACCAGAGATGAGCAGCTTCCAAAGATATTAGAAGAGTGTTTTATAAATAGGAAGTAGCTACACTTGCAGTTCATTGGTTTCGGAAAAGTTGTAATTGCTACATGAATATTTGCGTAGCAGAAATGTTAATTGAAACATTCAGTAAATAACAGAAAAATGGCAGGCCTATAAATAACAGTGCTACTTAAGAACTGCAGAGGTTTATTTTTAGAAGATGTGAAGGTATGATTTTTGGTTCCTTCCTACAGGAAGGCTAATAAAAATAAAACCTTCTCTCAGGATAGACTTTCATCATTCACAGTGTACCTATTCACATGTTGCCAAATCAGCAAACATCACTAAAGCCTCCATCTTGTTGGGGTTCATCCCAACGTGGCTACCATTTTGCGTTTCTCACTATTTAAGAAAAGGCCAGCTGTCTACATACAGCTGTTTTTATCAGCTATAAAAGCTAATTTTGCTGTATTAACTCCATAAATTTGTTACAGGCAGCAAGGCTACAATGGCGTAATGGCTTAATTTTTCATTCTAATAATAACCGCCTGCCAGTTGAAATGAATAGGGTCAAAAACAAACATTTCTGTTCTATAACATGATCCATGACAGATGTACTGCTTAGGAGGCCCTGGGCAGGAAAGTCCTGGCCCTTTTTCCAGTTCACCCCATGGCAGTAAAAGGGTGAACACCAGGGAAAGTATCTGACGGTGAAGGAGCTCAAGGGAAAATGACCTGGTTGTCCTCTACACTTAAATCCACAATTGGCTGGAAGCCTGATGTAAGATGAGGCATGATTTTAGATCTTGACACTATGCTGTGTTGTTTCCTAGTCACCTTCAGTTTTGAGCAGCTCACTGGAAAATTTTCTTTCTTTCCCCCTCTCCCTTTTATCATTATATGTATAAGAAAGTGAATGTCAATTATTCACTTGTTCATATAGATTTTTTTGTTGTCGTTGATAACTTAAAAGTGTTTCTTTTTAACTGCCAGAACAAATCTTGATACATTTAAGTGAAAATAAGGTCACACAAATTTGTGCCAACAAGCTACTCAGGCTTTCGGTAGTTATTGATTTATCTGCTTAATGAAACTGAATATCTGCAAATGTTTTTCATTTTTTATAAAGGAGATTACTTTATGGAAGAAAAACTTAGTGAATTCAAATGCAAATATTCTATTTTTGGAATGCAGTGGATTCATTTTCATTAAGAAACCAACATTTATCATCTGCTTTGATCTTTCTTATGTCTTTTGTTTGCAAAGGACTTTGCAAAATATTTTAAACTCTCTTCCTCTTGAAATCATTAGTCTATGATTTTTTTTCCCTTTCTATTGTATATGCTTTTCTGTTTTTCAAGTTTTTTTGCCCATTATCTTAACCGCTGAGACATCACTCCTTGTTTCCAAGTTTTCTATGAAAAGATATTTTACTTCTAAAATTCGGATATGTACACATATAATTTTTAAAAATATCTTTCAAAATGTTTCATAATTTAATTATTTGCCCGTGGAAGTTTACAAAAGAAATTTTCAACATTAGTAATGAGTGAACGGTGTGCATTGAGGTGGGAGGATGACAAAGGATCATGTGTAGGGCAACTGTTTTGGGCCATCCAGATCACAGTAGGTTTTGAAAACTTTATACCTCTCTCCATCCAAGTATTAATCTTCACTTTACCATTAGCAATAATACTACAGAAAATATTTCTTGAGTGAAGGATACACACTATTTTCTATGCTGTTTTTCTAAAAACTTTTTCTTCAAATTTATTTCAAACTCACAGAAAAATTATAACACTAGTGCAAGGAACTTCTGAATATTCTTATCCAAATTTTCCCAAATTTTAGCACTTTCCCACAGTCCTTTATCATTTTCTCTGTAACATTTCTTGTTTTTCTCACCTATATGGGACTAGCTATATACATTATGCCTTGTAGCCCTTAATTATGCCCTGTAGCCCCTAACTGGGCTTCCCTGATAGCTCAGTTCATAAAGAATTTGCCTGCAATGCAGGAGAACCCAGTTTGATCCCTGAGTCAGGGAGATCCACTGGAGAAGGGATAGGCTACCCACTCCAATATTCTTGGGCTTCCCTTGTAGCTCAGCTACTAGAGAATCCACCTGCAATGTGGTAGACCTGGGTCCATTCCCCAGGTTGGGAAGATCTCCTGGATAAGGGAAAAGCTACCTACTCCAGTATTGTGGCCTGCAGACTTCCATGAACTGTATAATCCATGAGGTCACAAAGAGTCGGACATGACTGAGCAACTTACATTTTCACTTTTAGCTCCTAATTATGTTAGTGTTTATTATCTCAAAACAAATTTCAAATTCAGAAGTTTCAAATCCTGATATAATTGTTATCTAATTTGTTGTTCAGTCATTCATTCATGTTGGTGTCAGATTCTTTGCGACCCCATGGACTGCAGCACACTAGGCTTCCATGTCCTTCACTGTCTCCGTGATTTTGCTCAAACTCATGTCTATTGTGGAGAAGGCAATGGCACCCCACTCCAGTACTCTAGCCTGGAGAATCCCATGGACGGAGGAGCCTGGTAGGCTATAGTCCATGGGGTCACTAAGAGTCGGACATGACTGAGCGACTCCACTTTCACTTTTCACTTTCATGCATTGGACAAGGAAATGGCAACCCACTCCAGTATTCTTGCCTGGAGAATCCCAGGGACGGGGGAGCCTGGTGGGCTGCCATCTATGGGGTCACACAGAGTTGGACACGACTGTAGCGACTTAGCAGCAGCAGCATGCCCATTGAGTCGATGATGCTGTACAACCGTTTTATCCTCTGTAGCCCCCTTCTCCTGCACTCAATCTTTCCCAGCATTAGGGTGTTTTCCAATATATAATATACGGTCTAAAATACAGTCCATATGTATTATACAGTCCATATTTCAGTTTCTTGAATTGTTCTTTCTTGAATAATATATTTTATACCTATCTTTCCCAGTACAGGGTGCAATTCAGGATCTCTTTAGTATTTTTTAATCTAGGATAATCCATCAAAAAAAATTGTTTTGGCTTTTATGCCTTTGACATTAAAAAATTGAAAAATACAGTCTAATTGTTTCACAGAAATTTTCTTTATTTGGATTTTCCTGATGATTCTTTTTTAGGTTCAGGTTATGAGTTTTGGCTGAAATACTGAATAAGCAATATTTCCATCCAGATTGTTATATCAAGAGGGATATTATAACTGTGTGCCCTTTATTAATTATACTTTTTTAAAAATCCTTGGTTACAGTACCTCTGCAGCAAACTTTCCTATTATAAGAGTTCAAGATTTGTCTACAGGGATTTTTTTTTTAATTTATATTAATTTAAGACTAAAGGTGTAGAGTGGAACACTGCATTTAAAAGTGGCTGCCATTAATTCCCTTTCCCTTGAGTGTAGCTGTTTTCAAAAGCATAAGTTGAATTCTTTGATTTTCTTTGCATTCAGTTTTAGGGATTTAAGTCCTACTCTCCTGAGTTTCATTTTATTTTTTTAAATATGCAGAATATTTACTTGATTCCAAAAGTCAAAATTCTATAAAAATCTACTCAGAGAAAATTGCTTTCTCCCATAAGAAATCAGTTCCATAAGTTTCTGGTTTATACTTTCGTATGTTTCTTTTAATAAAAATAAATGTTTCCTTATAAGAGTAGCATGCTATAGAAACTCTTTTGCATTTCGCTTTTTTCCCTTTAACAATATATATTTGAAATGTCTTTATCAGTTCACAGAGATCTTCTTCATCCTTTTTTAAAGTTGCATTGTATTCCACTGTGTGTATATACCATGGTTTACTCAATTAGTCTCCTTTCTTTCAGCAATTTAGAACTGCCAGTAATTTGTAACTACCATAGATGCTTGTTAGAAGCATACCCTCAGGCTAAATTCCTAAAAGTGGATTTTCCAGGTCAAAGGCATTTGTAAATTTGTTAGATATTGTCCAATCCACCTTCAAAAGGGTTGTCCCATTTTGCATGGCCACTGATGAGGTTTTCCAACAATAATATTGTCAAATTTTTAAAATTTTGCCTATCGAACCATGTAAAAATAGCATTCAGTATAGTTTTAAATTTGTATTTTCCTTTTATGAAAGAAGTTAAACATCTTTTAATACATTTGAGGGCCATTTTAATGTCTTTTTAAAAAATTACTTGTTCAGGTGCTTTGCTCGTATTGAATTTCCCCCTCATTCTTTCTTTTTATTGAAATATAGTTGATTTACAATGTTAAATGTGTTTCAGGTATACAGCAACATGATTCAGTGATATTTATATACAACTGAATGTCTCTCTTTCTATGTATGTATGTATAGATAAATAGATGACAGATAGATAAATATAGATTCTTTTTCAGACTCTTTTCCTTGTAGGTTATTATAAAATATTGAGTATAGTCCCCTGTGCTACACAGTAGGTCCTTATTGTTAATCTATTTTATATATGGTAGTGTGTATCTATTAACCCCAAACTTGTAATTTATCCTCCCTCTCTTTCTCCTTTAGTAACCATAAATTTGTTTTCTAGGTCTATGAGTCTATTTCTGTTTTGCCAATAAGTTCATTTGTGTCATAGTTCAGATTCTACATACTAATGAAACAGATGATAGCTGTCTTTTTCTTTCTGACTTATTTCACTTAGTATGATAATCTCTAGGTCTATTCATGTTGCTGTAAATTTCATTATTTCAATTAGTTTTTATGTCATTTCTCACTTTCTATATTTGTGCTTTCTACCTTTGTTTCTTGATTAAATAGTGCCTTGTGTATTGATTTTTTTTTAAGAAAATCAAAACAAGACTTTGGTTTACTATATTGACCTACTGTTTACTGTATTCTACCTCATTCATTGCTGTTTTTATTTTTATTGATTCCTTCTTTCTGCTTCTTTGTTATTTTTTGTTCTCTTGAAAGTTGACTTTACTTAAGTTTATTTTTAAAATTTATAATGATGTAAGTGTTTAAAACTATGAATAATTTTCTGAGTGCTATTTTAAATGAATGACAAATTCAAATATATATTTCATTGTGACTTGTTTTCAGAAATATATTGATTCAGTTTGCATTTCCTCTTTCAGCTAAGAGTAAAAATGTTTTTTTTAAATCTCCATAAATTATTAATTTTTAGTTTTAGTTTTATTTCATTGTAATCAGAGAATGTTATGTTTAGCATTTAAATGTTCTATAATCCATGAATTTCCTTAGTAAGCTATTAGAATATTAATTTTTGTGTGCAGTTGATAAGAGTGTACGTTTTCCATTATCAGAGTGTAGTGTTTGATACAAATTCATAAGATCTCATTATTGATTGCATTGCTCACTTATGTTATATTCTTGTTTTTTAATCTGGTTGACCTGTTTTACACTACGGATGGTGTGTCAGAATATCCTATTGTCAATGTTGCTTTTGTTGTTAAATCTACATTACGAATTACAGTTTTTTTGTATTACAAAGATGTCCTGCTTAGTGCTTTTTGGCCTGATTATCTTTATCTGAAGCCAGATATACAGTCTCTGCTTTCTTATTGTTTCTCTTTGCCTGTTACATATTTTTGCCTTTTTCCCCTCTCCTTTTTGAACTGGGGTCCATGGGGTTGCAAAGAGTCAGACATGACAGAGAGACTGAACAACAACAATTTAGGTCTGTGTCAACACAGAATGAAGTTTTCCCTATGAATCAGTTTGAATGTCTTTTCCTTTTAGTGGGTAAATTCAGTCCATTCTCTTTCTTTACATGACTTTTATGTTTTAGTTAAACTCTGTCATACTATTTGTGTCATAATTACTGTACATATTTGTTGTTGTTTAGCCCCTAAGTCATGTCCAACTCTATTGTGACACCATAGTCTGTAGCCTGCCCATTCCTTCTGTCCATGGGATTTCTCAGACATGAACACTGGAGTGGGTTCCTGTTTCTTTCTCCAGGGGATCTGCCTGACCCAGGGATTGAACCCATGTCTCCCACACTGCAGGCTGATTCTTAGTCACTGAGTCATGTGGGAAGCCCAGTGTACATATTATATTTATTGTGGGCTTTTTAAAAATCCATGTGACATGACTTTTTTCTCTTCTTTTTTTCCTTTTTCTTCCTTTGTCATTAAGAAAGTTTCTATTTCTGTTCAAGT
Source organism: Antilocapra americana (assembly GCA_007570785.1). Taxonomy (NCBI): domain Eukaryota; kingdom Metazoa; phylum Chordata; class Mammalia; order Artiodactyla; family Antilocapridae; genus Antilocapra; species Antilocapra americana. The sequence goes on along the minus strand of ML662449.1, from coordinate 9,669,596 downwards.
AGTTACTTTGTACCTTTGACAGTGTCTTTAATCCCCTTCTTAAACCTTTTTATAAATAATTTCTCAATTTTAAATTGTTTTCTTTGACTCCACTTGTTTTCCATATGGAATTGATGATCTTATTCTACTTTCCTCTTTCTCTTTCCCTTTTCTTCATATTTTAAATTTGCATTCTTTCTATTTTTTTAGAGCATGGAATATCCACATACTGTTATTCTATAAGTGCTCCCATTCTTATCTTACTGTTACATTTATAATTACATATGTTATTAAATAATCACCTTTAGTCCTTTTACCTAAATTTGCCCAGTCTTTTCTTCATCAGATAAGGCTATAACTCTAGCAGATTTCTTGTTGTTCTTCAGTCTTGTCTGACTCTTTGCAAACCCCATGAACTAGATCACACCAGGCTTCCCTGTTCTGCACTATCTCCGGGAGTTTGCTCAAACTCATATCTATTGTGTCAGTGATGCCATTCAACCATCTCATCCTCTGTCGTCCCCTTCTCCTCCTGCCCTCAATCTTTCCCAGAATCAGGGTCTTTTCCAATGAGTCAGCTCTTCACATCAGGTGTCCAAAGTATTGGCACTTCAGCTTCAGCATCAGTCCTTCCAATGAAATTCAGGGTTAATTTCCTTTGGGACTGACTAATTTGATCTCCTTGCTGTCCAAAGGACGCTTAAAAGTCTTCTCCAAGCCACAGTTCAAAAGCATCAATTCTTCAGCACTCAGTCTTCTTTATAGTTTAACTCTCACTTCTATATATAGCTACTGGAAAAACCGTAGCTTTGACTAGATGGACCTTTATTGGCAAAGTGATGTCTATGCTTTTTTAAAAGCAGTCTAGATTTGTCACAGCTTTTCCTCCAAGGAGCAAATGTCTTGTAATTTCATGGCTGCAGTCACTGCCCACAGTGCTTTTGGAGCCCAAGAAAATAAAGTCTTTCACTGTTTCCATTGTTTCCCCATCTATTTGCCATGAAGGGATGGCATCAGCTGCCATGAGCTTTTTTTTTTTTATTGTATTTTATTATTTTTATTTTTTATTTATTTATTTTTTAAATTTTCTTTACTTTATTGTGTTGGTTTTGCCCTACATTGACATGAATCTGCCATGGGTATACATATGCTCCCCCTCCAGAACCCCCCTCCCTCCTCCCTCCCGATTCCCTCTCCCTGGGTCATCCCGGTGCACCAGCCCCGAGCATCAACCCTGGGCTGGCGATTGATTTCACAGATGATAGTTAACATGTTTCAATGCCATTCTCCCATATCATCCCACCCTTACCCTCTTCCACAGAGTCCACGAGACTGTTCTATACATCTGCGTTCCTTTTGCTGTCTCGCATGCAGGATTCTCGTTACCATCTTTATAAATTCCATATATATGCGTTAGTATACGGTATTTTTATTTTTCCTTCTGGCTTACTTCACTCTGAATAACAGGCTCCAGTTCCATCCACCTGAGTAGAACTGATTCAAATGAATTTTTTTTAATGGCTGAGAATGTTGAGTTTTAAGCCAGCTTTTTCACTCTCCTCTTCCATCTTCATCAATAGGCTCTTTAGTTCTTCACGTTCTGCTAGTAGGATGTTGTCATCTGCATATTTGAAGTTACTGATATTTCCCCTGGCAATCTTGATTCCAGCTTAAGCTTCATCCAGCCTGCCATTTTACATGATGTACTCTGCATATAAGTAGATTTTTTAGGAAAAGTTTATGGATAAATTATTACCTGAATTTTACATGTTTAAAATTTCTTTTTTTTTCTATAATACCTGGTGCTAAAGACAACTTGAAAGTCATTCAGTTGTGTCCAACTCTCTGTGATCGCATGGACTATACAGACCATAGAATTCTCTAGACTACTGGAGTGGGTAGTCTTTCCCTTCTCCATGGCATCTTCCCAGTCCAGGGATTGAACCCAGGTCTCCAGCTCTCCCACATTGCAGGCAGATTCACAAGGGAAGCCCAAAGACAGCTTGGCAGTATATAAAATCCTTGATTTGAATTTTCTTTATCTGAATGTCTTACATGCTGCTCCATTGCTCTGATGCTTCTCTTGAGAAATATGAAACCAGTCTAACAGTTTAAATTTTTAAACAATCTGTTTTTTGTCTTAAAGACCCTGAGAATACCTTTATCTGTCTTTACATTCTATCAGTTTTGCCAGGATATGTCTTGGAGTTGATCATGTAGATGGATTTTTCCCAAATGCACCACAGGTTCTTTTCCATGCACATCTGCTCTATTTGTAGAATTATTTGGGGGGTGGTTATAGTTTAATTAGCTATGTATCATTGTTTTCTGTCTTCCACCAGGATTCAATTATACAGGTGTTATTTTTTTCTTTTTATGTCTTCCATTTCAAGCGCTTTTTCTATAATCTTTCTTTGCTTCTCCCTTTATATCATTTTCATTCTCTACCTAGTTTTTCTGCTATTTTTCAATGTCTCTTATATGATTTTTATTTGAGTCTATTCTCTGTTGATCATCTTGTAATTCATTCTTCATTTTTATGATTCTAAGATAATTTTGTTTATTTAATTTCTTTCCCAATTGCTATGGATTCTCATTGCATATATTTCCATTCTATTACTTATCCAGTTCTCTTCTTAGCACTTGAATTGGTATGTATTTATTACAATAAGAAATGGATCTATACGTATACATCTATATCTCCAACTGCATGTTTAAGAATATTTAATTAAGTTGGAAGTACTGTGTTTCAGTTGCTCTCTTTTGCTTCATAATTTCAGAGGGTGAAATTGTTGTCATCTGAATATTCCAATTCTTATTTTTTATTTTTCTTCTTAACATATTTTTGTATAAAATGGGTTCCTATTTCTAGGTAGTTGGACAAGGGTCCATATTCAAAAGCTCCCTCTTCTGTCAGTATGAAAAAAAATGCAATTTTAAAATGTATGATTGTGTTGGTTAGAGAGATGGGTAAAGATTGTCATATCTTAGGGTCCTCTGTCATTTTATGAGACTCCTTAATTTTTCTCCTACTTTATTCTTTATATCTAGTGTCACATTTCTAAGGATTACACTCTTTCTCCATTCGATGCAAAAGTTATAATATTTTCAATTTGTTAGTAATAATGTTGGCAGTATGGGTCCTGTGTGGTTCTATTTATACCACTGTTGATCTTACTTGTTTTAGGGAGAGGATGTGTGGAGAACTATAGATTCAGGTTACCACTGTTTGTTTGTTTTTTTTTCCCTAAGGAAACTGTTTTGATTTGAATTGGATGCTTTGACTAGAATATGCTTTCAAATTTTGCATTTAATATAAAATTTCATTTTCATACTCCATTTTGCCCAACTGAAACTTCTAATACTGTTCTCCTCTGACACATAATTGAAACATTTTGAAAGACGTTTTGTATTAATTTTGCATAATCATCCTTCTCTCCAAATTTCAGTGATCCTTTTTGAAATGGGATATATATTCCTGACCCAGTTTGTGAAGGGAGATTGTCTATGGGCTTGAGTAATGTCTGATTATTTCTTCTAAGAAAGTCTTAGGAATACTTATATTTTATATATTAAAATTTTCTATCACTCTCTCCTTTTCTGAATAAAATTAGAAACAATATTAGAACTATAAGAAATATGAAAAGCTTGGGCTTACAAATATGAAAAGCTTGGATGTAATGTTTTGAGTAAACTGCTACAAATGTTTACTTAGAAGTAAATAAATCCTTTTCTCATTATTCACACTGCTAAAGACTTAAGAATAAATCTATGCTACATGATGGACTTTTCTGGTGGCTCAGTGGTAAAGAATCCACCTGCCAACGCATGAAACACAGCAAACTCAGGTTTGATCCCTGGGTTGGGAAGATCCCCTGGAGAAGGAAATGGCAACCTACTCCAGTATTCTTGCCCCCTGACAGGCGACAATATATGAAGTTGCACAGGGTCGGACATGATTTAGTGACTAAACAGCAGCAGCATGCTACTTGATAAAAATAATCAGCAGCCATAGGAATAGCAAGAACTATTGAGACATGAGCACAAAAATAACAGTACAATAAGCTAATATAGGTTAAAGTTTCTCTTTCTTATTTGTTATCTGCTACTATTTTAAAAATATACTCATAGCGAATCAAGAAAGAAAATTCCAAAACTCAAGAGGGTAGAACTAATACATATTAAATTCAGAAAATAAAATTGAAATAGCATCACAAAGTGAATTTATGCTGACAGATACCAGAAAACTTTTAAGGTTTATGTTATCTTCTGTAGGCTAAACATGTATGAAACTTTAAGACCTTTGAATAATAAATGATTTTGTAGACAACAATTTAGGAGCACACTTGCTCTATTTTGAAGAAACTAGTCAACTTGGTCAGACGTTGCCAATTATATATTATACAGAGAGTGGTGGAGATGAGTATATACAAGCCCTTTGTGATTGAACAGCTAATTCAGCTGAACATATACTGAAAATAAATTTCTGAGCTTTTGAATAATAACCTAAATAATGGGCTTCCCAAGTGGCTCACTGGTAAAGAATCTGTCTGCCAATACAGAGATGCAGGAGATGCAGGTTTGATCCCTGGGTATAGAAGATTCCCTGGAGGAAGGAATGGCAAACTTCTATAGTATTCTTTCATGAAAAAATCCCATGGATAGAGGAGCTTGGTGGGCTACAGTCAATGGGGTCACAAAGAGTCAGACACAACTGAGCAACTGAGCAAGCAAGCAACCTAAATAATATATGACATAATATCAATAAATGTCTAAAAGGCAATTTGTTCATTTATGTTATGAAGCTTAAAAACTCATTTAAGCTCTAGGAAGACTTATTGAGTAAATTGAGTAGTAGGAATTTTGCTTATGAAGATATCCTAACATTGAAAAATTTAATAAAGTAGAATATTCTTGAACTGAATCATGTATCTCTGGTAGAAAAAAGGTAAGGTTTGAGTGACTTACTCTAGGTCTACCAACTCCACTGTCATCTCTTTATTTTACTTAGCTATTAGGAGGCTTACAATTAATCCAATATACTTTTAGATCCTCTGGTGCCAGATGAAGTAAAATCACAACCAGAGATGGAACACTTTGATCATCAGGTATTCTGGTTAATTGTGTTTTAGTTTTTAATTCAGAGTAATCTCTTTGTTTCAGTATTATTATCACTGAAATTCTTTCTGAATATAAATCAGCTAAATATCCTCACAGAGTGAGAAAGAAGAACATAAATGTGTACCAAATACTATGAAATATACTGAAATCATTTCTTTATTGAAAATGTCCTAATCTTAGAATCTAGAACAATTGTTGCTGTTGTTCATTCATTAAGTCATTTCTGACTCTTTGCAACCCTATGAACTGCAGTAAGCTGGGCTTCCCTTCCCTGTCCTGCATTATCTCCCAGAGTTTGCTCAAATTCATGGCCGTTGTGTCAGTGATGCCATTCAACCATCTCCTCTTCTGTTGTCCCCTTCTCCTCCTGCTCTCAATCTTTCCCAGCATCAGGGTCCTTTCCAATGAGTCAGCTCTTTGCATCAAGTGGCCAAAGCCTCAGCTTCAACATCAGTCCTTCCAATGAATATTCAAGACTGATTTCCTTTAGGATTGATTGGTTTGATCACCTTGCTGTCCAAAGGACTTGCAAGAGTCTTCTCCAACACCACAGTTCAAAAACATCAGTTCTTTGGTGCTCAGCCTTCTTTACAGTCCAACTCTCACATGCATACATAAATCCTGGAAAAACCATAGCTTTGACTGTATGGACCTTTGTTGGCAAAATAATGTCTCTGTTTTTTTTTTTTAATTCACTGTCTAGGTTTGTCTAGAACAATAGTCATTTTTTTTTAAAAAAAAAAAAAAGCTTTTTGAAAAGTATATTGAGAGAATAGTGAAAGTGAAAGTCATTCAGTCATGTCCGACTCTGCAACCCCATAGACTATACAGTCCATGGAATTCTTCAGGCCAGAATAAAATGGAGTGAGTAGCCTTTTCCTTCTCCAGGGGATCTTCTCAACCCAGCAATCGAACCCAGTTTTCCCATATTGCAGGAGGATTATTTACCAGCTGAGCCACGGAAGAAGTCCAAGAATACTGGAGTAGGTAGCCTAACCCTTCTTCAGAGGATCATCCCGACCCAGGAATTGAACCAGGGCTTTCTGCATTGCAGACAGATTCTTTACCAAATGAGCTCTCAGGGAAGCCCAGTCAGAGAATAGACAGAAACTATTAAATATTGCTTCTTCATATATGTTGAATGAAAACATAGTTAATTCTGATTCTGGCTAGTTAAGTTCTAGTTCAAGGTATTTTAAGGTTATTGGTTCTAAAATCCTCCCTACCAAGGAGTGTTTTTGTAACATCACACCTAGGATCACAATGCTTGCCAATGTATTAGGTTATCTGTGAAGTAAGGGATTTAGATAAGAATTTTAGGGTTCATTAACAATCTCTAATTCTAAGAATAATTGATCTTCTTACTGTGAATAATAACCAAGTTCATATGAGATATATTTGAATACAGTGTGTAGTAGGTAAACCCAAGTGTTAATTGATGGAATCATGATGGGAAACAGATTTGTTCCTGTTGGAATGATATAACCCTTAGGATAGAAGTTAGATTAAAGTGGAATTCCCCTTGTTAACAGTTTGTAGCAATCTAAAGCTGCTAATAGGTCATTCTTTTATATGGCATTTGAATGACATATATGGCATATATGACATTGGGAAATCCCAAATGATTTCAATTAAAGTGGCCATTATGGAAGTCAATAATTATGGTAGTATTTGAGAAATAATTATTTTGTAATATGATATAAATGACAAAAAAAGATATCATCAAAACCTTAGGGACTTTGAGAGTGCCAAGAAATATATAACAGCATTTATAAATGTAAATGATAGAGTGTATTTGAAACATGGCTATATACACTGTGACTTCATCAGAAGTCCCTTGATTTAGTTGTTTCTATGTGAGTGCAAGCTGATATAATAGATGTAATACTAGAATCCTGTAATGACAAGATCCCATTCTCTTCCAGAAGTACTAGAATAGAGTTTTCTTTATTTTTGAGTGGAGAAAATATTCCTGTATAACATCTTGGCCTATTTCATTATCCAGCCTCAAATTACTAGTTCATTCAGGGAAGCAGTTCCAACACTTTTCATATGTTCATATGTAGGTAGTTGGATGAATTTGAGTTGTCTTAAATCAAGATCCTGGAGCACATCACTGTGCTATAGAAATCCAAATATCTTCTCCCTAGTTCAGTGTTGTAAAATAGTTAGAGCTGCCTGGAATATGAAAGCCCAGCACCACTCAACATGCTTGGGGTACCTGTGCCTCCCTCAGCAACTATAATCCTCAGTGACTACTGCCTCCTTCAACAACCTGCACTGGCCCTTCATTTTAACCTTGACTGTGTCACAAAGGAAATATCAGGGTCAAAAAAGGGTAGTGTTGCACAGGGAGAGTTCTGCCCAAAACCACAGGAGATGCTGATCTTTCTTTCTTAATGGAGTAGAATTGCTTGACAATGATGTATTCATGCTGTACAACAAAATAAGTCATCTATATAGATACATATATCCTTCCCTCTTGAACCTCCCTCTCTTCTTCCCATCCCACCCCTCTAGGTCATTACAGTGCATCAAGTTGAGTTCCCTGTGCCATATAGCAGGTTCCCATTAAGCTTTTTTTTTTTTTTTACACATGGGTAGTGTTTAAAGGTCAATGTTACTCTTTCAGTTAGTCCCATCCTCCCTTTCCCCTGCTTCATCCAAATGTCTGTTCTCTACATCTGTGACTCTATTACTGCCCAGCAAATAGCTTCATATGTACCACTTTTCCAGATTCTCTATATATGTGTTTATATACGATATTTGTTTTTCTCTTTCTGACTTACTTCACTCAGTATGACAGACTGTAGGTCAATCCACAGCTCAGCAAATGACCCAGGTTTGTTCCTTTTTATGGCTGAGCAATATTCCATTGTAATGTGCCACATCTTTGGGTTTCCAAGGTGGTGCTAGTGGTAAAGAACCTGTCTGCCAATGAAAGATATGTAAAAGACCCAGGTTCAATCCCTGGGTAAGGAAAATCTCCTGGAGGAGAGCATGGGAACCCACTTCAGTATTCTTGCCTAGAGAATCCCATGAACAGAGGAGCCTGGTGGGTTATGGTCCATAGGGTTGCAAAGAGTTGGACACAACTGAAGAAAATTAACACAAACACATACCAAATCTTCTTTATTTATTCATTTGCCAGTGGATATTTAAGTTACTTCTATGTCTTAGATATTGCAAATATACTGCAATGAATATTGCATAGGAACCTGGAATGTTAGGTCCTTGAATCAAGGTAAATTGGAAGTGATCAAACAGGAGATGACAAGAGTGAACATCGACATTCTAGGAATCAGTGAACTAAGATGGACTGGAATGGGTGAATTTAACTCAGATGACCATTTTATCTACTACTCTGGGAAGGAATCCCTTAGAAGAAATGGAGTAGCCATCATAGTCAACAAAAGAGTCTGAAATACAGTACTTGGATGCAATCTCAAAAATGACAGAATGATCTTGGTTCGTTTCCAAGGCAAACCATTCAATATCATGGTAATCCAAGTCTATGCCCCGACCAGTAACACTAAAGAAGCTGAAGTTGAACGGTTCTATGAAGACCTACAAAACCTTCTAGAACTAACACCCAAAAAAGATGTCCTTTTCATTATAGGGGACTGGAATGCAAAAGTAGGAAGTCAAGAAACACTCCAAACCAAATTTGGCCTTGGAGTACAGAATGAAGTAGGGCAAAGGCTAATAGAGTTCTGCCAAGAGAACGCACTGGTCATAGCAAACACCCTCATCCAACAAACGAGAGAAGACTCTACACATGGACATCACCAGATGGTCGACACTGAAGTCAGATTGATTATATTCTTTGTAGCCAAAGATGGAGAAGCTCTATACAGTCAGCAAAAACAAGACCCAGAGCTGACTGGCTCAGATCATGAACTCCTTATTGCCAAATTCCATTTGAAATTGAAGAAAGTGGAGAAAACCACTAGACCATTCAAGTATGACCTAAATCAAATCCCTTATGACTATACAGTGGAAGTGAGAAATAGATTTAAGGGACTAGATCTAATAGACAGAATGCCTGATGAACTATGGATGGAGGTTCATGACATTGTACAGGAGACAGGAATCAATAGCATTCCCAAGAAAAAGAAATGCAAAAAAGCAAAATGACTGTCTGAGCAGGCCTTACAAATAGCTGTGAAAAGAAAATAAGCAAAAAGCAAAGGAGAAAAGGAAAGATATACCCATTTGAATGCAGAGTTCCAAAGAATAGCAAGAAGAGATAAGAAAGCCTTCCTCAGCTATCAGTGCAAAGAAATGAGGAAAACAATAGAATGGGAAAGACTAGAGATCTCTTCAATAAAATTAGACATACTAAGGTAACGTTTCATGCAAAAATAGGTTCAATAAAGGACTGAAATGTTAGGGACCTAACAGAAGCAGAAGACATTAAGAAGATGTGGCAAGAATACACAGAAGAATTGTACAAAAAAGATCTTTATGGCCCAGATAATCACAACAGTGTGATCATTCACCTAGAGCCAGACATCCTGGAATGTGAAGTCAAGTGGGCCTTAGAAAGCATCACTATGAACAAAGCTAGTGGAGGTGGTGGAATTCCAGTTGAGCTATTTCAAATCCTGAAAGATGACACTGTGAAAGTGCTGCACTCAATATGCCAGCAAATATGGAAAACTTAGTAGTAACCACAGGACTGGAAAAGGTCAGTTTTCATTCCAATCTCAAAGAAAGTCAATGCCAAAGAATGCTCAAACTACTACACACTTGCACTCATCTCACATGCTAGTGAGGTAATGCTTAAAATTCTTCAAGCCAGGCTTCAGCAATACGTGAACTGTGAACTTCCAGATGTTCAAGCTGGCTTTAGAAAAGGCAGAGGAACCAGAGATCAAATTGCCAACATCTGTTGGATCATCAAAAAAGTAATAGAGTTCTAGAAAAACATCTACTTCTGCTTTATTGACTATGCCAAAGCCTTTGACTGTGTGGATCACAATAAACTGTGGAAAATTCTAAAAGAGATGGGAATACCAGACCACCTGAGTTGCCTCATGAGAAATCTGTATGCAGGTCAGGAAGCAAGAGTTAGAACTGGACATAGAACAACAGACTGGTTCCAAATAGGAAAAGGAATATGTCAAGGCTGTATATTGTCACCCTGCTTATTTAACTTGTATGCAGAGTACATCATGAGAAATGCTGGGCTGGAGGAAGCACAAGCTGGAATCAAGTTTGCCGGGAGAAATATCAATAACCTCATATATGCAGATGACACTACCTTTATGGCAGAAAGTAAATAAGAACTAAATAGCCTTTCAATGAAAGTGAAAGAGAATAGTGAAAACATTGGCTTAAAGCTCAACATTCAGAAAACTAAGATCATGGCATCTGGTCCTATCACTTCATGGCAGGTAGATTGGGAAACAGTGGAAACAGTGGCTGTCTTTATTTTTCTGGGCTCCAAAATCACTGCAGATGGTGATTGCAGCCATGAAATTAGAATAATGTTACTCCTTGGAAAGAAAGTTATGACCAACCTAGACAGCATATTAAAAAGCAGAGACATTACTTTGCCAACAAAGGCCTGTCTAGTCAAGGCTATTGTTTTTCCAGTGGTCTTGTATGAATGTGAGAGTTGGACTATAAAAATAGTTGAGCACGGAAGAATTGATGCTTCTGAACTGTGGTGTTGGAGAAGACTCTTGAGAGTCCCTTGGACTGCAAGGTAATCCAACCAGTCCATCCTAAAGGAGATCAGTCCTGGGTGTTTATTGAAAGGACTGATGTTGAAGCTGAAACTCCAATCCTTTGACCACCTGATGCGAAGAGTGGAAAATACCCTGATAGTGGGGAAGATTGAGGGCAGGAGGAGAAGGGGACGACAGAGGATTAGATGGCTGGATGGCATAACTGACTCAATGGCCATGGGTTTGGGTGGACTCCGGGAGTTGGTGATAGAGAGGCCTGGCGTGCTGCGGTTCATGGGGTTGCAAAGAGTCACACGCGACTGTGTGACTGAACTGAACTGAACACTGGAGTGCATGTGATCTTTATTATCCAGCATACAGTTCTCCTACAACAGACCTGTGAAACTTCAAAGCAGTAATCAGCAATGATGGCTTTTATTATCAGTGAAGTATGCAGCACTGCTTCCATGTCCACAAAAATAGTTATCTAAAACAGAAATCCTTAGAATAGTTTTAATGGTAAAATCTTTAACTCAAGTGCAATATTATGTGGAGTTCCTCTAGTTGAAGAAATTATGCAGGATGCAGAGCTCTTCCTCTGGGTTCTTCTCCTTCCTGCCATCCCATCCCTTGCTATAGATTCCCTAGGCATCTCTGAAAAACTCCAGATCTGGTTTAGAATCACTCAAAGTTCCAGCTGACTTTCCTGACTCCATTTCCACAGATGAATTCTGGTGAAATATTTAGTATTTATAAGCAATATCATGTCAGATGAAATATCAAGTCTAATGGAATTATCTTAGTTCATTTGTCTACCAAGAAGAGCAATGATTAATCCCTAGAAGCCACTTGCTCCACTGTTCTTACCATCCATGGTTTTCCATCTTAGATTTTGCTCTCCTAGTGTTCTAGCTCCACCTCACACACAACACACCCTTCTAACAGACAGCGTGATCTTACTCCCCATTAGAAACTGGCTTCCTGACCCAATCCCACTCTGAGCTGAATTAAACTAGATTTTTCATGGTACCAGTACAGACTTTAAATTCATGGTCTATTTGGAGAGATTTTACCCTGAGATCCAGTTGTAACATGAGTGGTACATTGAAATCAATCAAAGTAGTGAAATCTGGGTAGAAACAGTGCAATAACAAAAGAAAATCTTCAAGAAAAATTTTTACAGGATATCTGAAGCCAGTTCTCTGGTATTCAACCAAGATTTTGTCTTTCAATTTCAATTTGTCATTAAACTACAATTTTTGGAATGTTTTCTTGGTGCCATTCTGTGAATGGCAACCTTCCATACCAGTTGTCACTCTTTTTTTTTTTTTCTGAATGTTGCTACTTAGGCACAGATTATATCTGCTGACTCCTCACCTTTTATCTAGGACTGATTCTGTACATTCTCCACCTCTGTACAGACACCTCATTAAGCTACCCTGAGCATTCAAATTACATCATTATGGAGCATCCCTATGATGAATGACTAGAAAAATACTTTATATTTCTACAAATATGCCAATATATTGACAGCTCATAACAAATGGCATGAGTAAAAAAATGTACTCTTTGTCTAAGTATACTTTGAAGACAGTATCAGTTTATTTCTGAAAACAAAAGGTATAGGATGCAGTGGGAATATGAAAGAGGAAGGGGGAACTTCTACAGGAAGATAATTTAGAAACTTTCATAAGTATACTTTTAAGTACATGAAAGATATAGAGATACACACATAAATACACATTTCATATATATATATAAACACATATAGAGAATATACTTACATATAATATGCTTCAATAATATATACATACAAAGTCCCTAACCCTAACTATTCCCCTGCTTCAATAAAAGTTTATTTACTTGGTGCAGCAAGGCTGCAAATATAAATGAAAGGTACTAAGTATAAATAATAATACAAGCTTTATTATCCATGAAACAGACATGGAATCAAGGACAATGTGTACAAAACCTCTGAAGTGGCCCTTTTAAAAATGTTAAACAAGTAACAGGAGTGAAATAGACACACTGCTAAAGATGTATCATTCCATCCAAAACTGCATTATCTAGACAAGTAGACACTTGTTTCTCAGTAATTATGCTTAAAATCACTTTTTTAATGTGAGAATGCTCCTTGAAGAAGACATTTTCTCATCCTTAGGTCTTAACCTGAGCATTTACAGTTTCACACAACTTCTTTTCTTTACAAAGAACACATCTATCCTTGTTAAAAAATCCACACAGAAGTCATAAATGCACACAAGAGTTATTAAATGGTTTCCTCGCTATTTAGTTTTTAAACCTATTTTATTCCAACTGCCTTAGGAGTCATCATTTTTGTTAATTTGATAGATTGCAATGCTGGACATACAACCCCACCTTGAGCTACTGGATAAATCTGTGCGTACCATGCATCTCAGCTTCTGAAGACTGTGAGAATCCCCCTTTTTAGTTTTTGTTTGTGTGGGCTCACATCCTCTAAGCTGCATTTTGAAAGAAAATTAAACTAAAAACAACTGAAACCATGAAGCTTCACATGACTTCTAGCTAAGTTATTATGCATTAATTTAGACTTGTTAAAAAAATAGGCCTTTAGTTTACAACTGTTAGGAAATCTTTGAAAGACTATTGGATTTTTTGCTCTGTGTTATAAGCCAAATATGACCCAGAGTATTCTAAATTTCATTTTAGACGCCAAAATTTCTCACACCACTGAACAATTCATTTCTTCTTTGAGGGAGATGATTTTTTTTTTTATTGTTTTTGCCATACATTGTCATGATATCACCATGGGTTTACATATGCTTCCCCTCCGGAACCTCCCTCCCTCCTCCCTCCCCCCCCGGGAAATCTCGCTGCACCAGTCCCGAGCATCAATCCTGGGCTGGCGATTGATTAGACACATGACAATTAACATGCTTCAATGCCCTTCTCCCATATCATCCCACCCTTACCCTCATCCACAAAGTCCACGAGTCTATTCTATACATCTGCGTTCCTTTTGTTGTCTCGCATGTTGGGTTCTCCTTACCGTCTTTCCAGAGTGAAGTAAGCCAGAAGCAAAAACAACAATACAGTATATTAACGCATATATATGGGAGATAATTTTAAATTGCGTGCATAAGAACAAGGCCACACACTCCAAAAAATGTTTAAAAGAATAGAAAACAAATTTATGGTTAGCAAAATGAATAGTGGGAATTGGAGGAGGGATAAATTACAAGTTTGGGATTAAAAGATACTCACTACTATATAAAGCAAAATATATAAAGTATATGTAAAGTGAAAGTTCACATGCATTCACTTTTACCAGTGGATCAGTGGGTAAAGAATCCACCTTCAATGCATTATATACAGGTTCGATAGCTGCTTGAAGGATCTCACGGAGGAGGACGTGGCAACCCACTCCAGTATTCTTGCCTGGAAAATACCATGGACAGAGGAGCCTGGTGGGCTACAGACCATAGGGTCACAAAGAGTTGGAAAAGACTAAACTGACTGGGCATTCACACACAAACTATATATATAATAGACAAAAATCAAGGACATATTATACATCACAGGAAACTTTACTCAATATCTTATAAGGCCATATAATGGAAAATAATCTGAAAAAAAAATATATATATATGTCATATGAGTGAAAGTCACTCAGTTGTGTCCAATTCTTGGAGACTCCCATGGACTATACAGTCCATGGAATTCTCCAGGCAAGAATACTGGAGTGAGTAGCCTTTCCCTTCTCGGGGGGATCTTCCCAACCCGGGGATTGAACCCAGGTGTCCCACACTGCAGGCAGATTCTTTATCAGCTGAGCCACAAAGGAAGCCCAAGAATACTGGAATGGGTAGCCTATTCCTTCTCCAGCAGATCTTCCCAACCCAGGTATCTATCCGGGGTCTCTTGCATTGCAGGTAGATTCTTCACCAACTGAGCTATCAGGGATATATACTTGTATAACCTAACCGCTTTGTCATACACTTGAAACTAACACAGAACTGTAAATTGGCTATATTTAAATTTAAAAAATACATTAAAAAAAAGAATAACAGCACAAAGTATCATGTTATGTCTCTCTTCGAAGAATTTAGATTTGAATCATGTAGTCGATAAATATTCCCTGAGCACCTATGAGGTCCTGACACTGTATTAGACAGTGGACATGCAACAATGAAAAGGATGCCAACTTGCTCTCAAAGAGCTTACAGTCAGCTGGTAAACTCTTCAGGTATGAAGTGCTGCAGGTGCAAAGAAAACAGAAGGTGTAGGACCAACTGGGAAGTGTCTACATAAATTTGAGGCTGGCTAGAAAACAAGCAGCACTTCTCAAAATGTACTCTCTGGGTTACAGGTTTGAATCTGGACTCTGCTATTTAATAGCATTGTAATTTGAGTAAGTGATTTAATCGCTTAAGAACTTTCAATGGTAAAAGGGGACTGATAATGGTGCCTGTCTAATAGAATTATTTTGAGGATTAAATGACAAAAACTCAAAATGTAAAATATTTGGAACATGGTAAATTCTCAATAAATGTAGGCTAACAAACTTTAGAGGCTAATTAGTTCACTAGGCAACCAAAAAATCTTTCCCCAAAATCTTTATCTACTAATCTACCTGCTGAAATTTAAGCATAATATTTAACAGAGGCAAACAGTTCCAAAGTTTCTCCTCTCTATACTATCTGTTCACAAATAGCTTGAGTAGATGCAAAAGACAATTTGCTTCTGGGGTGAGGATATTTCACCCTCTATTGACAACAACTTGTGGCTATTATCAACAAAGATACAAAAGAGGAATTAAGACAGTGATTTTGGAACAAAATTGGAAACAAAGTTATCAAGTGATCTGGTTTTATATTGTGTGCCAAACATGACAGGAATAGCTCTCAGAAGAAAAGTGTAGCCTATTTTGAAGAAACCATATTAATATTTCAAATCATAGTAATATTCCATAGTAACATTTCAAATCCTTATAAAAATTTATACTTTTTGAGCCAATAATTTCTCTTCACTATTTATTTTAAACAATTAACTTGAAATGCAGAAAAAGATGTAGGTGCAAAAATGGTCATCACAGTATCATTTAGAATGGAAAAAGTGTAACCAGAGTGACAAAGTCAATTGTAGTCTAAGAAATTTTTAATTATATAAGAAAATGTTCACGTTAAAATGTGAAATGAAGAAAGCACAATGGTATCTCAATTATATAAAATCTATAAAAAGAAAGACTAGAAGGAAATAAGTCAAAATGTTAACAATGATTTCAAAATATTTTGAAATGTTAGCAAAGTCTTCCTCTGATGGATGAGAAGAAAGGTCATCTTTTATTGTTCTTTCTTTTTCATACTTTCAACATTGTCATAAAGAACATACACTGCTTTTTAAATCAGGCATATAAATAATTAAAAGACTAGAAAAAGAGGAAAACTACAGTATAGTTCTATGAAATTCTTCAGTAGAACAATGTTCAAAGAAAGAATTTTAAGTGAGGTTTCTCTTTGGCCATCCATCTCTATCCATCAAGCTGTCATTTGTGGCCTTTTACATCCTTTCTTTGCTCTGAGTCATGTAAAATCATTTGCTTTCCCGACAATGCATCCACTGTGTGGTGCCATCTTTTTTACATTTACTCATATCCCCATGTGCTGGCCTGGGAGGCTCTGAAAAATCTGTCCCTTGAGCATAGAATGCCTTTTCCAGCAAAGACTTGAGATAGGAAACAACCACTGACCAGACCCCTTACTAGGGAAAAGATGCCCCTTCTTTGGTAGCTGTTAATAAACTCTTGCTCAATTTCACCACTGAAAATTACTCTTGTGTTTTCTTTTTCTATTTTCTGTCATGGTTAATATACAGTCTTTTCCTTGGCCATATTTGAATTTTATGCATAAATGCATACATGCTGAAATTTAGCCCTAGGCCTTCAGCAAACTCCATATGTCAGCTTTCTCTTTCAGTGCTATATGCAGCTCAGGTAGAATATGTGTTTTCAAATTGCTTGTGGCCTGAAGAAGAATCAGTGGATTGTTTGATCTTGTTTTGTTTGGTTTTCTTTTTATGTTAATAAACCTTCACTGTTGACTATGACAGCCACAAAGTAAAATACAGTTCAGACCTTCAAATTTATAGCTGCACGGTCCAATATGGTAGTCAGTAGCAGCATGAAGCTATTGAACATTTAAAAAGTAGCCCCTAAAAGTTGAGACATACGGTAAGTCTAAAATACACACCAGATTTCAAAGGCCAAAAAATGAAAAAAAAAAAAACTTAAAGATCTGAATAACTTTATTATTAATTACATATTGAAATGAAAATATTTTCTATATATTGGCTTAAATTAAATATATTATTAAAGTTAATTTTGCATTTTTCTTTTCTTAAATGTGACTATAGAAAGTTGAAATTGCATTTATAAAAGTATAGTTCTCACATTATATTTCTACACAGATTGTCACATGAAGTTAAACGACCAGACAAAAATAAATAATACTAAAAAATCTGACAAACATTAAAAAGCATACATAATACATTTATAAATTAGCAGCAAAGATTGTAAATACTGTCATGAAGAAAAAGAGATAGCCATGGACCAGGTGAAGACAGGTCTTGGAAAATCTGTCTGGACATTCACCAGGGTCCTTCAACTTAATGGCCCAATTGACTCTACTGATTGTTCGATCTTGGTTCCTTCAGTTATGTTTTAGTCTAATTCCTAACTTTTTAAACATTAATTTGATGTCTTGGACTTCAACACTATGATGCTGTCTGTCTGACTCACTTCTAAATTGAAGTGCATATATAAAAAAAATTGAACCACTTCAATGATTTTAAATCACTCTTCAATGTGCAAAGCAATTTAAAATTACTGGAGTGCTTCCAATTTTTATTAGTCCTTGAATTTGGAAGTGATCTAGGCTTTTCTGGGTATGTGCAATGCACTGTGACTTAAAATTATTGAGCTCCCCCCACACCCATTTTTTTTTTTAAGAAACTGATTCCACTTTGCAATGGAAACCATCAGGAGGGTAAGGCATGGAAATGGTATGGATAACGAAAAACACAGGGGGGAAATAGCTTCCATTTAATGAGAACTATATTTTGTAATTAGATAGTGTCTTGCCCAAGGATCTCTAAAGTGCTTCATAAACATTAGCTCATTCATCATGAAGACATCTTACAGAGGGGCATATTTTCAGTGTGGGAGGGAGTAGTAGGGATGGGCAAAGCCATTTAGATTGGCTTCAAACACTGCATTGGGTGATTTGAATTATGTGAGAGTTATGCCTAGGACATTTATTTTCAGTGCTGCTTATTTTCTCTTCTTGCAAGGAGAAGAAGATAATGTTACCTTGTTTGATCCATTTGCAAATGTCATAAAAAAATTAACTTGGCAATGCAGAATCTACTAAATAAATTGCTTATCCCAAATAAATTCCAGAAGCAAACATAAAGTTATTGGTTTCTCAATCTAATTATTTTAGTTAAACTTTTGGAAGAAAATACATAAACATTTTCACCACTTTCTTTCAAGTGAATTTCTGCCTGTTTGGTATCTACTAAATCCACTAAACCTAAAACATTTACCTATAGGATAATTTATTTGAGAATTTTCAAATCATAAACTTCTCAACTCTTGTAATATAAGCAGTTTTAGTTAACATTGCTGTTGCTTAGTTGCTAAGTTTTCTCTGACTCTTGTGTGACCTCATGGACTATAGCCCGCCAGACTCCTCTGTCCCTGGGATTTCCCAAGGCAAGAATACTGGAGTGAGTTGCCATTTCCTTCTACAGGGGATCTTCCTGGCCCAGGGATCAAACCCAAGTTTCCTGAGTTTCCTACATTGGCAGGCAATTCTTTACCACTAAATCACCAGGGAAGCCTTTACTTAACATAGGGGTCTAGAAAAACCTTTATTGTAGAAGAGACTTAATTCAAAACCAAGAATAAGAATTTTTTTTTAATTTAATGTAGACTAATAAAAAGTTGGTGCAGTGGTAAAAAATCTGCCTGCCAGTTCAGGAGATGCAGGAGACATGGGTTCCATCCCTGAGGTGGGAAGAACCCCTGGAGAAGGAAACAGCAACCCAGTTTTCCAGTATTCTTGTCTGGAAAATTCCAGGGACAGAGGAGCCTGGCGGGCTATAGGCCATGGATTTGCAAAGAGGTAGACATGACTGAGCACAGCACAGCGCACAGCAAGAAACAGCTGTCTGCTCTTTCTACATTGTTATGAATATACTATTTAGACTTGCTTACTAAGACACGATTCCATTCCTGGCATTGAAAACATCATAGTGAACCTGATAAAATGGAGGCTGCAGTCTGTCTCAGTCAGGCTTATTTGGAAAGGAAGATTTCAAGTGGGCCCACAATATGGTAACAACCTGAAAGGGCTTTATACAATGTGTATCTGCAAGATTAGAGTAAAAGTCCCTGTTAAACACTGTGTGCTGCAATGAAAACTCACTCACCTAACAGGATCTAGTGCACTAGTAATATGTCTGGCACAGTAATACTAGGACTCACTCAGTAGCCTTGACTGAGTCCTTAACAAAGGCTGTATGTTTGTTATCTGTTATAAACAAACAAACAACAAAGGACAATTAGTAAGGGGAAGAAAAGGTGTACTTAAGGGCGCATTTCTAGGAAAGGCTGGGAGAAATAAACAGGTCAAATGAAGTGACCTCTATAGAAATGACAGAATAATTGGCCACGATTGCTTGTCTTGGACCACTGGAAAAACATACAAAAATCACATTTATGGATATGAAGTGTTAGGTTCAAGTCAGGCAGAGTCACAGTTTGTTCATTTAAGTATGCTCCGGTAGAAATCCAGGGCCATACCTCTCCCACCCAACTCAGTAAAACCTTAGCAAAGGTGATCTTTAAGCAAAACTTAACATGAAATATGTGTGTGTTGTTATTAGAGGTTTTTTCTTTTTCTTAAATCCCATTTTCAACAGTATGACCTATAGGCGGAAATAGAATTTACAGTAATACTGGGGATTGAAAGGAATGAGCCTCTTGTTTAGAAAATTAGATAATCAATATGCCAAGGTTATTTTTTTAATGTTTTAATTTTTTTTAAATATAGCATGTCTGCTCTAACTTCCTGTATTTGACTCTCATAATAAAACTTCAGTATGACTAATGTAGTTTAGCTAAACAAATTAGAGAACTGCAGTTTATGCTGAGAGAAAGTTTCCATTAGCCATAGTGATGCTCACTGCCTAGTCAGTGGCTAATGACTGTAAATCAGGCTGAGGCTTACCTTTTGTGATGGAAAGACAGGAAGTAGTGGGCAAAGACTGCCTTGGTTTTTCCAAATGGAGACTATCAACTGCTTTAGGGTGAGAGAATAAGACAGGAACAGAGATGAGCATCTGTCCATTTTTCTGGTTGCAAAGTTCCTCCCAGTGTTGGTTAATGGAACACAAGTTGAAAGTCAAATGGAACTAAGGGAAGCAAATGAGAAACCCTCAGAAGAACTTGCTTTCCTCGCCTCTCTAATTGCCCTTCTGGATCTCTGTAGAGCTCAGCCTACATGCTATAGGGTATGTTATGAGTTGGGTACCCAAATTTCCCCCAAAAAGATGGTGGATCCCTAACTCCCAGTACATCTAGATGTGAACTTATTTGGAAATAAGTTCATTGCAGATGTAATTGTTTAAGATAAGGAGACACTGGTGTAGGGTGGGTTTTTGATCTAATATAATTGTCTTATGAAAAGAGAAAAGGTGATATGAAGACAGATACACAGGGAAGAGAGTCACACGATTGCAGAGGTAGAGACTGGAGTGATGCAGCTACAAGACAAGGAACAACGAGAATGATCAAATGCCACCTAAAACTTGGAAGAAACAAGGAGGGATCCTTCCTGTAGATTTCCTAGGGAGCATAACTTGTTAACACCTTGATTTTGGATTTCTAGTTTCCAGAACTGTGAGATGAGAGAAGACATTTCTGTTGCTTTAACCACACACTCTGTAGTACTTTGTTATAGCAGATCTACAAAGTTAAGCCAGGGTGTCAGGAGTTATACAATTTTCTGGAATTTGTCTGATGTCTCAGAGCCAGAGTATGAGTAGCAATGTCAGAACAAGAAATCAGCTCTGAGTTCTAGTTATCATTTTTCCAATAAACTAGCTTTGAAACTTTTGCCAAATTAGTTCTCTTCTGCAGCTTCTGGAAAATGCCATTTCCGTTGACCTATTGTTTTTGTCTGTACAAGTCACTGACTGCAATAGATCACATATGAGGAGGGGCAAGGAAGGCTGGGAGTGGGGGAAACCAGGTCAAGTTCTTCTTATCTTCATGTCAAGGGGGTAAAATGGAAGTATGTGGTGGAGGATGTAAAGAAACTCAGCAACTAAATGATGAAGATAAACAAAAGCATAATAACAGAGGAAAACTATATGAACCTGGGCATATAATCACAGGGAAGAAATTTTAACTATTTTTTATTCATAGCCCCAAATATAATTATTTAAAGAAATTCTTGTCTGTTTGGGGTTCCAAAAGACTTTATGGTTTTGTCTGTTGGACCCCATGTTCTGGTACTAAAGGGTATCAGTAGTATTTCATAGTAACTCATATTTTCATTTGAAACATCTAGAGTCATTTCACAAGGACTAGTGATCGTGAAGTTGCTCAGTCATGTTTGACTCTCTGCTACCCCATGCACTGTAGTCTGCCAGGCTCCTCCATCTATGGGATTTCCCAGGCAAGAATACTGGAGTATGTTGCCATTTTCTTTCCCAGGGGATCTTCTCTACCCAGGGATGGAACCCAGGTCTCCCACATTGCAGGCAGACTACTTTCTGGCCCACCAGGGAAGCCCCTAATCTAATCCTTAACCAGGTTATTTATAGCATAGTCACAATCCATCTATTTTGCAACCTTTTCCAGCTTTCCCTAATCAGTGTGCGTTTGTCCCCATGGTCATTTAGTCATGATTCTCTGTCCAGAAAAGAAGGTGTCTGCTCCTCTCGCAGCCTCACACATGCAGACAGAGACTTCCAGTGTTTCCTAGTCATTGTCTGAATGGAGAACAAAACTAGCTTGAGATCTTGAATACCTTAGCTGAATCAGAATGAGTCAAAATCACCAGTTTGAAAAACCACCCTTAAGAAGAGGAAGATTTCACTCAAGGTGTAGTTATTATTAAGATTTCTGGAGGTTGTTTTAAGGTTTAAGATTATGGCTATCCTTACAGTGTCACAGAGTAGTAGGCATGTTGATATATAATTTGGCCAGCAAAATGGAGAATTCACAACTGTTAGGAAGAGGGTCAGCCTATCAGCAAGCCCAGTTCTTCTCATAGTTGACAAATACAGCTTAATTGGATAGTAAATTTCATCTACTTCTACTTAATTTTCACAGAGGAAGAAACTTAGATGCAGAGAGGTTTATTACTTACTCAAGAACATATATTTAATACACTGATTAACTTCGAACTGCTTCTCCATATTTTTTATTGCTAAAATCTTATTTCTTCTTTTCTACCTAAATAAATATTTTAGAAATAGTTGAGGTTTTGTGAATTATAAGCATGCAATATTTTTCAAAATACAAAACAGATATATAATAGAATTTCTGTATTTCTAATAAATAAATGAATAGAAGAATAAATTGTTGAGGAAGAGAAAGATTTTTACTACTGACTATAAATTCATTACTAGCTACAATTTCTTAGTGTTTCTAAATCACTTCCTATTCCCTCATTCTTACATTTGACTGTTTTTTACATTCACTAAAATTTTGTTACCCTGAAATCACTACATTTCACTGAAATACTCTGCCCATGTGATTTAAATCACTCTATGTTTTAAGAAATGGAAATAAGATCTTATTTTCGCTACTGTTCAAATAGTCCACTGAGGCCCTAAATTAATTTGGATTTTCATATTCTTTGGAGACACTTGAAATTGTTTTGTTCTTAACACATTACCATAGTACTATTTTTAAAAATGATAATGATAATCGGATCTGCTTAAGTTTTCCCTTCTCCCCTCTACTAAGAGAAATATGAATTTTTTTTCCCCTTTTGGAATTCTGAGGCTAAAAGAAACTGCAATACTTCCCATATCAATTAGAAACAAGACAAGCAAAGAAAGCAGATAATAATAGAATTGACGTTTTTTAAAATATAGAATATATATATATATATATATATATATATATATATGTAATAGAATAGAATAGAATACAGACTGATTCTCAAAATTTTTGGCTGTGTGTGTTTAACAACCATATTGTTTATTTTATTTGAATTTCAAAACAATAAATGCACTACTGATGTTTTCCTACCTATGTAGTGTAAGCTATTTACACTATTAAGATTTTTCTAGGATATGGATTAATGGCGCAGTCTTAAGAGCTATAAAAAAATTCTTCTATTATTAGTTATAATTCATGTATTTGTGTGTTTTTTAAGTGAGAATATTTACACTAAGAGAAAAGTTCTCATTAATTTCAGTTCCCAAATCCTGTAGCCACTGCTGGCTTCTGAGAACCTTATACAATTAAGAATCAATGCAGGTCTCCCATGGCTCCAATGTCATTTGCAAAGGTTCCTAGAGAGTCAGAGGCATCAAGTGATCTCTTGAAGGAGCAACTCTCAAAGAGAGACTCATAGGACAATATTTGAATCTTAGTGCACATGGAAACAATTACCAAAGGGAACCGTTTTTTTATGGTAGGTGAAAAACATTGTTTTATAGTAGGCATTTTCTGTATATAAAACAACTAAAAGATTTATCTTAAATTATTAATGTAGATGGCTTAGGTGATGCAAACAAACTTTATTTAACTCTTCATGGAGTGGACAGGCACCAGAGAACTGAAAATGGGAGCAGAAGGCAGGAAGCTTTCCTAGGATAAAGGACAAAGGATAGGGTAGAGAAACCAGAAATGGTTGTCTGGGAACACCTTGTCAACCAACCTTGTTTGGGGTGAGAAGGAATAAATAAATAAGTATAGAACTCATCTAATGGAGATGGACCCCATGGGGCCTTCCTGGGACAGGCTTTCCACATATCCCCTGCTTCATCTCCTCTCTGAAGTACCTAGTAACAGTTTTTTGATGAACATTTCTGGAGCTATTTTACAGATGTGAAACCACCACCCTGCAACCAGATGAAAGATCATGAGGACCACTGAGGACCATGAGCACACGGATCCAGGCCTCCTGGAGCCTAAGGACTGATGATGTTAACCCCTGTGACATTATCCTGTTACCTCACCATCATGCAATCAGAGCATTGCACACAAGCCGATGACATACTCTACAACCCACCTCTTTCACTTGGCTTTTAAAAATTCTTTGCCAAAACCCTTCAGGGAGCTCAGGGCTTTGTAGGGCATGAGACATCTATCTTTTTTACATGGCCCTGCAATAGACCTTTCTCTGCTCCAGACTCTGATGTTTTGGTGTATTTAGCCTCCCTGTGTGGTGGGCACGTGAACTTGCACTAACACCCAAAGCTGCCTTGGCATTTGGAGATTAGCTGACTGGATATATTGCATTTTAGGTACAGAGAGGCATTTATAGGTACACGTAAGTTACATAAGGTTCAGTTTGTCAACATGGCGCCCATAAGGAAGAGTACTTCCATTGGCCTAGAAGTTCATTTAAACATAATTAATAATGTATTTTTGCACTATCTCATATTCTTATAACATAAATTGTCAAAAATTCCTTTCTGGAGCCCTGCAGTGGTAAAGAAATGCAAAAATGTGTTTAAAACTTACATCAATCCAGTGTTTTTCAGATGTTAAATTAAAATTACAATGATTCTTCCTTGTATAATTACTACAATTGATCTAATACTTTTGTACACTATAAATAAAAATGTATTATACTTCATTATATCTAATAATTGAGCTGTGCATGTGTTAAGTCACTTCAGTCATGTCTGATTCTTTGTGACCCCATGGGCTGCAGGCTTCTCTGTTCATGGGATTCTCCAGGCAAGAATATTGAGGAGGGTTGCCATACCCTCCTCCAAGGGATCTTCCTGACCCAGGGATTGAACCCATGTCTCTTATGTCTCCTGCATTGGAAGGCAGGTTCCTTACCACGGGCGCCATCTGGGAAGCCCAATGATTAAGCCACAAGACTATAAATGCCTATTTCGTATTTAAAATCAAATAATGTATTTTTCAAACAATATTTTGAAAAGTATTTTCAAAGCTCCAATCCTTTGGCCCCCTGATGAGAAGAAATGACTCATTGGAAAAGACCCTGATGGCTGGGAAAGATTGAAGGCAGGAGGAGAAGGGAATGACAGAAGATGAGATGGTTGGATGGCATCACCAATTCAATGGACATGAGTTTGAGCAGGCTCTGGGAGTTGGTGTTGGACAGAGAAGCCTGGCGTGCTGCAGTCCATGGGGTTGCCAAGAGTTGTACATGACTGAGTGACTGAGCTAGCACTAACAAATATATATTTGTATTGATCATATGGCATGGTTTTGACTGTACCAGAAGAGTTAAATGGAACAAGACCATCTCTTTCTCTCAGGAATCTGTGTACTGTTTTGTTAACTAAGTAATCTAACAAAACAGAATATTGTGAGCTTTTCTCTTGGATTCATTCAAAAAGTTACTAAAAGTAACTCATTTTGGACTGTGTGCCAAGAGCCCAGCTCAGTTCTCTTGCAAGGAGCTTATAAACACCAACAGAAACAGAAAACTGCTGACACTGGCAGCACTTCGAGGAGTTATCTTAATTAAGATGTAGAGTACTAAGAAGGGTTAATATTGTTTGAAAGTAAAAGCTTTCATGCCAATAGCAAGACCACTCTGTATACACCGCTGGGTCAGCGCTGTAATTAAGAAAATAGCCTCTAGCGAGCTTGTTGGGTACTGCTATTATCATCCTTTTTTTCCCTTTTAACAAGAATAAACTACTTGGAGATGCCCCCATTTATTCTTCTTGCTTCCACTAACCCCTGATCCCACCAAGGCCAGGCTAGTCTAGCATTTAAACGACTAAATGAATTACTTTATCATCTGTTCACCCTGAAGTCATCTACATATTTTTCTTGACCTCTAACCCACAGACTATTATTTTGACAGCTATCATTAATGCAGTGTCCCGAGTAACCACTCATGGACTAAGACGGATGGTGAAAGAGCTGAGGAGTTGAAAGAAACGGACACCCCCTCTCATCTTCCTCTTGATTAAATCAAAACCACCCAAAGCTTATTGCACACAGAGTGTCCTATGGCAGTGTCAGGTCATATTAACTGAGATTTTAGTTAGAAACTCCATTCAGAAAGAGGAAAATAATCCAACTACCAAAAAGTAAACAACACAAACTAAATATCTAAAACTCTTCTAATTGTATAAATTATGATTATTCAAGTATGAATAATGTGGTTAGAGTGAAAATACTCCATAGTGCTCCATTGAAGAAGAACCTCATTGGCAAATTTAACAAAGAGAATGCCAATGCCAAGAGACTTAAGTTAAAATGATACAGTTAGCTATAAAGTTTTGCTGAGCATCTTTTGAGAATGGGTTCTCACATGAAAGACCATGTTGATCGACTGTGATCATTTATAAGGAAACCATGGTCTGTGGTTGTTTTATAATTGTGAAGTCATCACCAGTTCTGGACCCAAGCAGTTTAATTGCTTCTCTCTGCCAGGAAATGACTATAACTGAGTTAGTAACTTAATTTACACTAAAGGAAAGGCATCTAATGAACACAGCAGTAAGAGCACCCAGAATACAGTAAGCTTCAAATATGATAAAGTGGGCCAATATGGTAAATTTTGATAAGATAGAAGTATATACCCAATTGCAGAGCCTACAGTGGTAAGAGTAAAATTGATGAAGAAAAATGTATGCTGTTGACAAGAAACAGTTAAAATTGGGATATTAATTTTTACTCAGAAATGCTGTCATGCAATAAAACTTATTAAGAATAATTATCTTGGGATTAGAAAACAGGAGGAAGAATACCATATACCATACTCAGGGAATAAGATCTCCTGAACAGAAAAACTGTGGTGAGGGGAGATGAATAGAAAGTTGGAATTAACATATTCACACTACCATATGTAAAAATAGATAATCAACAAAGAAGCACTGTTGAAGCAAAAGGAAATCTATTCAATAATCTGTAACAACCTATATGGGAAAAGAATTTGTGTATATTTTGATGTATACCTGAAACTAACACAACACTGTAAATCAACTATAGTACAAAATAAATAGTTTTTTAAATGTTATATTGACATATGTAGGAGAGAAAAAGAAAAACTATGGGGCAGACAACTCCTGTATGGATTTCTTCTTTCTGACATTTTAAGACTCTAGCAGCACTATGTTTCCCAATTCCTCCCTTTATTCAAGGACAGCCATGAAATGAAAATTTATTTATAGATGGTTATTGAATCACTATGATGTTCTTTTAAAACTTATAGATAAAAATTCATCCAAAAACAAAACAAAACAAAACGAATTCACCCAAGATTGTTTATATATCCTAAAACTTTGGAAAATAGACTAAGTTCATTCTTGAGAAAGCACCTAGTTATCTAATTAGTCTAATCCTAAAACATCTTTCTTGGAAAGCACTATAAAAAATAAGATATTTTAGTAAATTTGAAGGTTCCTTCTATTTACTGATTCTAAGGAGAAAACTACAAAGCATGAAAGACCGAAGAATACCCATCCTGCTATTTTCAGAGACTTCATTAACAATTATTCAGATGAATAGAACCATTTTATTTATGTATCTATCTTTGGTTGTGCCACACAACTTGTGGGATCTTAGTTACTCAGCCAGGGATTGAACTCAGGGCCCTCAGCAGTGAAAACACCAACACCTAACTCCTGGACCACCAGAAAATTACCAAGACATTATCTTATAATGGCCGCACTTTCTTCAGTTCATGACAATAGCCTCTCACATTTAGCAAATCTCTCAACCAGCAAAAAAAGAGAGAAAAAAACCCACTAATTGACATCCTCCATGTTCTAAATTCTGGATAGTTACTGGGGTATACTATCACTCTTTTTAATCTCAAAAAGTTCTCTTTTAATGAGAAAAGAGAAGTGGTATTTCCTTGACTTCTTTTCATTGTTAGGTAAAGAGATGAGTAAATAAGTAAATTAAACTAGTTTATCTTTCAGAAGCTGCTAATTGAGGTCAGTTGACTTCAGTTCAGTCCCTCAGTTGTGTCCGACTCTGCGACCCCATGAATTGCAGCATGCCAGGCCTCCCTGTCCATCACCAACTCCCGGAGTCTACCCAAACCCACATCCAATGAGTCGGTGATGCCATCCAGCCATCTCATCCTCTGTTGTCCCTTTCTCCTCCTGCCCCCAATTCTTCCCAGCATTAGAGTCTTTTCCAATGAGTCAACTCTTCACATGAGGTGGCCAAAGTATTGCAGTTTCAGCTTCAACATCAGTCTTTCCAATGAACACCCAGGACTGATCTCCTTTAGGATGGGCTGGTTGGATCTCCTTGCAGTTCAAGGGACTCTCAAGAGTCTTCTTCAATATCACAGTTCAAAAGCATCAATTCTTTGATGCTGAGCTTTCTTTATAGTCCATCTCTCACATCTGTACACGACTATTGGAAAAACCATAGCTTTGACTAGACAGACATTTCTGGCAAAGTAATGTCTCTGCTTTTTAATATGCTGTGTAGGCTGGCCATAACTTTTCTTCCAAGAAGCAAGTATCTTTTAATTTCATTGCTGCAGTCACCATCTGCAGTGATTTTGGAGCCCAAAAAAATAAAGTCACTGTTTCTATTGTTTCCCCATCCATTTGCCATGAAGTGATGGGACCAGATGCCATGATTTTAGTTTTCTGGATGTTGAGTTTTAAACCAACTTTTTCACTTTCCTGTTTCACTTTCATCAAGAGGCTCTTTAGTTCTTCACTTTCTGCCATAAGGGTGGTGTCATCTACATATCTGAGATTATTGCTATTTCTCCTGGCAATCTTGATACCAGCTTATGCTTCATCCAGTCCAGCATTTCTCATGATGTACTCTGCGTATAAGTTAAATAAGCAGGGTGACAATATACAGCATTGACATACTCCTTTCCTGATTTGGAACTAGTCCATTGTTCCATGTCCAGTTCTTGCTGTTGCTTCTTGACTTGCATACAGATTTCTCAGGATATATAGATCACACTGAAGTAAATCCAGTTCTGACCTATATGAGAAAGAGGATCTGGCCTAGGAAGAGGGAGAAAGAAATTCAAGCAGAAGAATATTCTCAATATTTCCTGGAATAAAGTGAGCTGGAGACAAAGGATAATCCAGAAATTAGCAAGGAGCTTGCCATGGTGTTTGTTCCCAGCCCAGTTCACTTCATCACTGATGGCCAAATGATGAGGAGAAGAAAAAGGAAAGCAGGAAAGAAAACTTCTTTAAAAGGGGTTGTTTAGTTGCTCAGCTGTATCTGATTCTTTTGTGATCCAGGGACTATAGCCCACCAGGCTCCTCTGTCCATGGCATGTCTCAGGCAAAAATACTGGAGTGGGTTGCCATTTCCTTCTCCAGGGTATCTGCTTTTTAATATGCTGTCTAGGCTGGTCATAACTTTTCTTCCAAGAAGCAAGTATCTTTTAATTTCATGGCTGCAGTCACCATCTGCATTGATTTTGGAGCCCAGGAAAATAAAGTCACTGTTTCTATTGTTTCCCCATCCATTTGCCATGAAGTGATGGGACCAGATGCCATGAGGATAGAACACAGGTCTTTTGAATCTCCAGCATTGCAAGGGCGTTCTTTACCACTAAGCCATGAGGGAAGCCCTTGTAAAGGGGAGACAAGATGATTTTAAATCAGACTAAAATTACAAAGTACTAAAATCAGCATGAATGGATTCAAAACTCCAAAATTCTAATCTGGCATCTCTGGGATAGGAAACTGTGTGTGTGCATGTGTGTGTGTGTGTGTGTGTGTGTGTGTGTGTGTTTTAAATTTTGCAGATGAGTCTAACATGCAACCACAATTGAGGAAACTTCACAACTATTCTAACTTGGGGAACTTCCCAGGTGGCACTAATGGTAAAAGACCAGGGTTTGATCCCTGGATCAGGACGATCCCCTAGAGGAGGACATGGTAACACACCTCAATATTCTTATCTGAAGAATTCCATGGACAGAGGAACCCGGCCAACTATGGTCCATAAGGTTGCAAAGAGCCAGACATGATGAAAGGAACTTAGCATGCATGTAGTCTAACTTGAAATAATTATCTAGTTAATTAGAGAGAGTACATATACTTTTATCCTTAACACATTTCTGGTCAAGAATTTCCTACTAAAAATTGTCAAATACATTTATTTTAATGTGAATTATCACAAGAGGAGAAATTTTTGTCTTTCTTTACCATGCATAGCAGGTTCCTAACTAATGCCTTCATCAATGACTTATAATCATATAAAATCTGTGTAGTTCCCATATGCTATTTAGATGTGATCAAGAGAAGGAAATAAATAAACCTTAGAGGAAAGAATGGTTTCCAGCCCTCAAACAGAACTGTACTCTCCCTTGCCCCCAAAGCTCCTGTTTATTTCCCTATTTTACTGTGTTCTTGTACATATATATATCCCGTTCAGCCCTGTCTCCTTAGCGTAACTCTTTGTCATCAGCATCTAGCATCTAGTAGATACTTAACAAACATTTGTAGATTGAACAGAGATGAAGGGCAAGGCATTATTATTATTTCTATTATATTATTTCAGTTCTATGACTCTAGAATTCTATGGTAACTATTCTCTGCCCTTCAAAACTTCCCCATTTTCCATCTATACTTTTGTAATGCTGTCGGTTAATAACCAAATTTCCTGGTCATTTGTAAAAGCTGTAAAAAGCTGGAAACAGTTCTGGAATATGTTACAGTTTTTTTCTCAAATGGCATAAGAATTTTAAAGTTTTCAATAGCATTTATCAGTGTACATATTGCGTTTTTAAATTTGCTTCAAAATTCATTTGACTTAATGAATATCAAGTTATTTGTGCATGTTGAGAGAAAGGTAGATTGAGATTTGGGATTAGCAGATGCAAACTCTTATATAGAAAATGAGTAAACAACGAGGTCCTACTGTAGAGCCTAGGGAGCTATATTCAATGTCCCGTGGTACAACATAATGGAAAAGAATATTTTTAAAAAACAAAGTATACATAAAAAAGTTATTTGTGCATGTTGAACTATACTGTTTAGGGATTAAAAATAACTGTGGTAAACAAATACAGCACATTCAGGTAGGTGATCTATAGGTTAAATGGTTTGAACTTTCTCAATTAGGAAAAAAAAAATTCTGGAGACAAAAGGTTTGGGTACAAACAAATTCAGTATGCTCTGGGTTGACCATGAGCATTCTTCCTTGAAACCATCCATCCTCAAGGATGTCAGCTGAAGTTCAAACATTCAAGTTCCCTTGTGGGTTAAGCTAATTTCATGAAACTTTAACATTTAAGATATGGTGCAATCCATGTGCCAGGTGGACAGTGGATCATTTTACACCAGGGGTCAAGGATCAGAAATTTCAGGGGTGTGGAAGGATGTGCTGTCCCAGAGAACATCTGCAATCTTTACTTATGTATACTATGCATTGATGGTTTATGGTACTGGATATTAGAAAGTGCAGGCATTGTTGTTGTTGTTTATTTTTTACCCATAGCAATTGCAATTAATCATTGCAGTGAAGAAACTATGAAATAAATTTTAAAGGATGATGCATGACCTGCCCATCTAAATAGGGTGTTTTAGTACTAGGCTTAAAATATTTGTCATAGAATGTTCTGTGCTTGTCCTATTGCAAATAATTAACTGAGATCTCAGTTTTTGAAAGCTGCTGTGAGCATAAAAATGCATGTGAATACATTTCATGTATTCGGCTTCTTTTCCTTTGTTCAGTTGCTTTTCTCACTCTAGGGATTTGATGTGACTGAGTTGAATGAAGTTAATATCTTAAAGGCTGAAGTCAAACAACAATATTCAATTATCTTTGTTTTGGCTTCTTCTCTACCAAGCAACTCAAATCATATTTTTAATACCATTGCTGATATTGAATAACAGTAAAAGCTTTATTACAGCTTGCATATCAATTGAGAAGAGTAAAGACCGCGTGTAGTCATTTTTCAGGGCATGTTACCATGTGCATAAATCCATGCATCTGTCTTTCTTTAATAACAATGAGTTCCAATGATTCTTCATCAAAATCATTATTTTTTTTGATGAGTCACTACTATTTGTTGAAAGATAATGTGGACTCGTCACACCACAGAACTATTATATGTATTATTCTGTATACAGGAAACTGCTTGCTATACATATTAGAATATTCTATACACACTGAAAATGTCTCAAAAATCACTACAAAGATTTTTAAATGTTCCACATATACATTTGTATATGAGAGTTTGGGTAAAACTTTACCACTAGAAATTAAGGTAAAAATTAATCAAGTAATAAACTGATGAATATATTTCCTTGAAAGGATATGTCAAGTAAATTGAGACAGGAGGAACAGAAAGGGATGAGCTGTTAATGCTTATACTCTTCAAGTTCAGTAAACTTGTTACAGCAAAAATGTAGACCAAAGAATTAAAAGAGAAAAAAAATCATTGCAAGGCAGCTGAGCAGGAGACAGGAGGCTAGTTCAAAACTGATTCTAGACAGCAAGGAAATGATTAAGATGACAGAGTAGTAGGATGCAGAACTCAGCCCCCCTCAATGAGCACATCAAAAATACATTTACATGTAGGACAATCTCACTGAAAACTAACTGGAAACTGGTGGAAAGACACCTGTACAACCAAAACTGTAAGAAATATATATATGTAATCAGGTAGGAAGAGAAGAGAAGCAATTGTGTCTGGACTTGTGTCCCTGGGAGAGGATTTAGAAGAAAAGCTAGAATACACAGGTGGGGAGTGAGCAGTTCAAGATTGGGTGTCCCAGTCCAGGGGAGATGAGCCCCACTGCAGCTAGCAGACTGGTTGGACAAACAGGAGGGCTGTGGAAAGTCTGGACTCTGATCATGAGGTATGCATGCTGGCTTTACCTTAGGCTGTGCAGAGATGGGAGAGGGAGGTCTACTCTAGTGGCTACTAGGTTTCCTATGACTGCCTTGGCACGAGGCTCAGCCTGAGCCAAGCAAACACTCTAGCCCTACTCCTTCCTCTGCATAGTGTGGAACTGGATTTAGAGCTGCCACAACTGGGAAGAAAGTCCAGTCATGGTTTACAGAGGTGACTAGGTCCCAGGGCAGCCTCTGAGTAGGGAAACCACCTACAAAATGAAAACACACTACTGAATTGGGGAAATATCTGCAAATAAAAAGGGGTAAATATTGAAAAATATATAAACTCATACAACTTAATATCAAAAAATGCAAAAATAAAAAAAACCTAGTTTAAAAAAGGGCAGAAGGTCTGAGTAGATATTTTTCTAAAAAGGCATACAGATGACCTTCAGGCACATGAAAGAATACCCATCATGACTAATCATCAGAGAAATGCAGATCAAAACCATAATAAGATATTAACTCATACCTATCAAAATGGTTTTTGTCAAAAAGACCACAAATAACAGACGGATAAAAAAGGAACCTTAGTATACTGTTTGTGAAAATGTATATTGGTATAGCCACTACAGAAAAACAGTATGGCTGTTCCTCAAAAAACTAAAAAAGTACAACTACCATATGATCCAACAATACAACTCTTGGGCATGTATCTGAACAGAATTTTAAAAATAAATTTGAAAAAATACATATACCTCAATGTTCATAGCAGCACTCTTTACTATAGCCAAAATATATAAGCAGCCCAAGTATCCATCAACAGACATTGGATAAAGAAGATGTAAAGTATAGCTCAGTCATAAAAAATGAAATTCAACCATTTGCAGCAATGTGGATGAAGCTAGAGAATATTATGTTTAGTGGAATAAGTTAGAGAAAGAAATACTGTATGATATAGCATATTTGTAGAATCTCAACAATAAAACAAATATATGTAGTAAAACAGAAAT
The DNA here is from genome assembly GCA_007570785.1 of Antilocapra americana. Lineage (NCBI taxonomy): Eukaryota > Metazoa > Chordata > Mammalia > Artiodactyla > Antilocapridae > Antilocapra > Antilocapra americana. The sequence continues at coordinate 9,635,796 of ML662449.1, read as the reverse complement.
AAATGTGACGTATATAGAAAACAACTAGTGGTTACCAGTGGGAGAAGGAAGTGAGGAGGAGCAAGATAGGAGTATGTGATTAAGAGATAAAATCTACTAGGTATTAAGTAAATAACCAAGAAGAAAATATTGTATGACACAGGGAATTACAGCCATTATTTTGTAATAATGCTTAATGGGTTATAAAAATATTGAATTACTATGCTGCACACCTGAAACTAACATGGCATCATAAATAAACTATAATTCAATAAAATATAAAATGGTGACGCTAGTAACTGTAAAATACAGAAATAATAATTTTAAAATAAAAAGTAAAATAAATTTGTCAACAGTTTTTGTTCATTGTGACGGGCACCATAATAAATATCCTGTGCAAATGTTAAAAGGAAAAAAAAAAGCAAGAGGGCTTAATATTTGAAGTTCCTTCCTTTCAACTGGGCTTCCCTGGTGGCTCGGTGATAAAGAATCTGCCTGTAGTGCAAGAGACGCAGGAGGTAAGCGTTTGATCCCTGGGTCAGGAAGATTCCCTAGAGGAGAGCATGGCAACCCACTCTGGTACTCTTGCCAGGAAGATCCCAAGGACAGAGGAGTCTGGCAGGTTACAGTCCATAGGGCTGCAAAGAGTCAGACACAACTGAAGTGACTGAGCACAGCCCTTTCAGCAGTTGGTAGAGGAAATGAACCAAATAAATTCACTTATGGGTAATTGTCAGTACCTCAAGGAATTCATAACCATCCATAAGGTTTTGTCATCTTCCTTAAACCAAAACTTTAAAGACCCACAACCTATATGAAGAAAATTTGCTTATATATTGATTTAGCTACAGTATGTTTCACTTGCTTTTAACTACTATCTTTAGAAAAAATTCGAAGGTGTATGTTTTTGGTTCTTGTGGAATATAAGTTGGATTTTCCCCCAATATTTTATTATTAAAGTTTTCAAAAGTACAGAAAAATTGAAATAATCTTACAGTGAACACCCTTTTACCCAATGACAATGGGATACTTAAAAAAAAAACTGTGAAATATGCTATCTATTCTTCTTACGTAAGTAATATAATTGAAATAGAAAAATACATGCTCACCGACATTTAATTGTATCTGGCAATTATGCATATAGTTGAGCAAAATGATAAAAAAAAGACTACTTAAATTAAAAGAGGATAGAGAGCAATTTATTTGCAGCGTGTAGTTTAGCTATCGATGGATTCGTATTACTGATGGTAGAATGATTCAGATACAATTTAAAATAGTATTCAGTTGAAATCAAACATCACTGAAATATAGAGAAAAATAAAATATTTTTTAGGTTTCATCAAGTTCTAGTAAAATAGAGACTGACCATTGCCAATTAATTTAGCTGCAAATTACTGTTTTAATGCAGTGTTTTCCAAAGTGTAGGTGGTATATCACTAGTAGTATTGGTTTCTACAATAAATAATTTTTAAAGTGGATATGTTTGGGAAAAAACAGGCAAGTGTTGTAGGAATCCACTCTACTTAAAAAATAAAAAAAATGATTTCCATGCTTCTCTTATCTAAAACTTAAATACATTCCCACATTTTACAAATAAATGAAAACTCTAAAAATGACCATGAGTCCCATTTCCTTGAGAACTCGCAATCTACCAAATGTACTATTTTTATTTATCAAGAGGAGTGGGCCAAGTATTTTAATTCCTTCTCTAACTCAATGAAAGTCTGTAATTTGAAAATCTTCTATAATATAATAAATTACCATCACAAACAAATAGTGTGATCTCTAAGCCATAAAAACAGCAGGTGGATAAATAGAGGCTGTGATTGCTTAGAATATAAAGTTAGTACTGTATCATTGAAAGCCTTAAATTATTGTCACTTGTCTCCAGTGCAGACTATAGGAGTAAATTTCCTCATCTATCATCAAGCTGCAAAAGTCTTTATAGCAAATGTAGAGTCTAGGATAGGTGACTGGTGTCATCATATTCTTCAAGATGAACCATTTGAGACATTTCCTTGGCGAATGAAATTCAACCAAAGCAGCTTTGAATGTTCATTTTATTCTAGAGCATTTTTATACAGCTTAAATAATTCGTATTTCCTCCCCCATCTACCTCCTCCCTCTTGCTTCATAATCTTCTCGCGGGAGGAGGAATGGGGGAAGGGGGTAATTAGCATGAACAAACGACACCATACTAAATCCATAGTCAAACTCTCAAGCTCTCTCTCTCTCACACACAAACACACATACATAGACAACACTGAGAAGAAAAAAAAAAAAACCTTTCCAAAATCCATTCACGTCCATAATTCAACTATTATAATTTTCTATTTGATCTTACTAGAATGTTTATGAAATAATAAAGAAATAGATTTCTGTGTGAAATTTCAAGCCATTTCATAGTTTGCTTTCATACATTTGATCATAGATCTAAAATCTTTATGAATATTGTAGTGCTTATACTAGAATAACTAAAGCCTTCCCTTTTATTAATCCACTTCAGTATTCTTGCCTGGAGAATCTATGGAGAGAGAAGCCTGGCAGGCAGGCTATAGTCCATAGGGTCAAAAAGAGTCAGACACAACTAACATGACTTAGCATGCATGAATGCATCATTCTGTTTTGAACAAACTATCTAGAGTTAATTATAAGTATCTTAGAGACAGAGAACAAGATAACACTTGCTTTTTCTTACATACATACCTAGCAGGTACAAGGATCAAAGTAAAGGCCATATTCTTCTAACCCATAGATAGGAACTTATATTTTTAATGCCTCTAATAATTTTTAGTGTTTCAAATTATATTCAAAATGTAATTTTTATCTAATCCCTTAGCCAGGATCATATTAACCATATTAACCCCTAGCACCATGATGTGGATGCAAATGTACCATGACTGATAGACCAGAGTTTGAGTAGCCCTACAATTATTCAATTCAACATAGACTGAGTGTATGTAACAGAAAGGAATATGAGACTAATAGAAAAATTTGGAAAATTTTTTAAAAAAATCAGAAACTAAGAGGGAAATAATCCGTATATTCACTTGCTCACTCAGTCATGTCTGATTTTTGTTACTCTTTGGATTGTAGCCCAGGCTCCTCTGTCCATGGGATTTCCCATGCAAAAACACTGGAGTAGGTTGCCATTTCCTTCTCCAGGGGATTTTCCCAACTCAGGGATCAAACCTGTATCTCCTGCATCTCCTGCATTGCAGGCAGATTCTTTACCAGTGAGTCATCAGGGAAACCCAATCATTGTAAATTCACTGTTATTTTAGTTTCAGTGGTGACCAGAGATCAAGTGTTCTATTATGATTGAAAGAACATACATTATAGTCATATAGACCAGGTGTCATTTTTATCTGGACTGAAAAAAAAGAAAAATAATTACAGTCAAAATATTTTAGGGTTCAGGTAAGTTTTTTAAATTAATATAATTCAATAAGAACCATTTGGAAATGTTCTATACCCACAGAGGACATGAAATCTTTTATAATGACTAAGTAATTTCCCTATTTGTGAATGTTTAATTAGGGATTCTTATTCCAGTTCAGCTTGATGAATAGAGAATGGAAAGTCAGTTCATTATCTTGTTCCCAAATACCCACCAAGTCCATTAGACCCTACATAAACAAGTTCTGTTCTGAGAGTATGGTCATTAATTCCAATTTGTTCCTAAATCCAACAAAGTTAGCTTAAGTACCCAACTAACACAATCATTTATATAGTACTATACTGTAGTAGGTTTATAATACATTTCACACAATAATACACAAAAAAACAAACACAAAGAACAAATTAAACATTTTTAATCTAATAGTACAGTACCTTGAAAAGTACAGTAGGGCAGTACAACAGCTGGCACACAGGGGCTGCCATCGAGTGATCAGGAAAGAAGAGTTACTGACGAGGAGGGAGAAGAGGTGGGAGATGGTAGCACTGAATGATATTCAACAAAAGGAGACAGAAGGCAAATCAAAATTTCACTCATGCCTGACATTGATGACAGAGGTTCTGGTTCCTTGCTGGATTTAAACATATCTACCCTCTTGAAAAAAATGATCCAGATGACACAGTAGCACAGAATTGCATTCTGAACGTCTGCTATCACTTTTGTGTACCATTCTACTTATGTGGCTGGACATGCAAAAGCACTTTTGCATCTTTGAAAGTTCAAAACTTGAAGATTCATATGTAGGAGACTTACCATATTATATAATTGATTCAGCTAGGCTTAAAAGAGTGTACTACCTTATCTCAAGGAAAGAGGAGACAACTCACTGAATTTCAAGGATAGACGATATGATGACTTTAGTGATTAAAGCAATATGTGCCACAAGGCTTATCAGACAGATCTAACATCTTCTGAAACTCTAAAGGGAACTTACTGCTCTCCTTTCAACAGGCTGCCTATTTGCTCTGCTTGTTTGAGAACATATTCTGGCTTTTGGTCCATCCCCTTGTCTCCTGTTTCCTAGGCAGCAAACCTTTGTTTTAACACAATCCCATAGCTTTTTCTCTTCTGAATGATCTTCCCAGAGCACGTTGCTTCCGAACATTCATCTACTAAGTCCCTTGACCAGTGGCAGCTGAGTGACCATGTATTCCTTCCTTGTGTAATCAGTGCTGTGAAAGCAGTATAACTATTAATAATGGGTGTCAATGAGGGGGACTAGGGAATATGTAGGAGATAATATTATAATATTGTGACTATAGCATAAAGCAGAAAACAAAGGGAAGCTTGAAAGATCATGCCATAGACTAACAAATGGATACTATTGTTCTACATCTCCGCCAAAAGCTCATGGTTACTCACTAATCCAGGAGGCAGGATAGTTCTTGGCTTGTGAGATTTGGCTCTACTGTTAAACTGCTTATGTGAGAACCCTAGTCCTAGAAATTTGCTGGATTAATGTTCCTCTCTAAAAATAGAAATAATAATGGTCCCTACTTCATAAGGTCCCTACTCCATTGTGATTTCCCTGGTGGCTCAGATGGTAAAGCGTCTGCCTACAATGCCGGAGACCTGGGTTCAGTCTCTGGGTCAGGAAGATCTCCTGGAGAAGGAAATGGAAACCTACTCCAGTATCCTTGCCTGGAAAATCCCATGGACAGTAGAACCCAGTAGACTACAGTCCATAGGGTCGCAAAGAGTCAGACACAACTGAGTGACTTCACTTTCATTCACTGCTTCATAATGTTGTTATATAAATTAAATGAAGAATGAAAAAACAACAGAAAGGTCCTGCTGTATAAGGAACTATACTCAATATCATGTGATAAATCATAATGGAAAAGAATATAAAAAAGAATGTATGTATATATATATATATACATATATATATATATATAAACTTTCCTGTGTAGCAGAAATTAACACAACTTTGTAAATCAACTATATTTCAATTAAAAATAGATTAAATGAGATGTTCCTTATAAAGCATCAAACACCTAGCATACAGTGAACACTCAATAAATGTAGGCTGTTGTCAATTAACAGATCTAGCCAGCATCTGCCGGCCGTGATTTTTCTCCCAAGTTCATGTCCTGCAAGTAACTGATACTGAAACACTTGCTCTGACATCTTTTCTCTGGGAAAGACTGCCTAAATTTAGAGAGGGGCCCTATTAGACATCCAAATATGCCTAGTCTGCCTCTTCCAACTCCCTATTTAAACCTCACCAGTGCCCAATTCCAAAAGGTATAGGAAACCTATGTCCCCTCTCCCCGATAGGATCCAATATACCTGACAATTAGCTTTGTAGAACTCTCCTTCCAAAGAGGCTTTTTGAGATTTTTACTTTTTTTTCTTTAATTAATGGCATCATGTGTGCCTTGATGTGTTTGGTCCACTGGTATCCCCTCTTTTATCTTATACAATTTCCCTTTGGTCCTAACATCACCATCCTGTTAAGAGTCCTAAGGTTAGGGATCATCAGGTTCAGCTGAAATCCAAAAGCAACATGAGCTCTAAGCCCCATATCACGCTTATCTGCAGCTGCATATATAGACAAGTGACATGCAATCCTGAGTCCCTGGGTGTCCTTCACACCTACTCACTATTTGGTTGCAGCAGAGTACACATGCATTCCCTGCAAAGTTGAACCTCTGATGAGAGCTATAACATATGATGAATCTCAAATAGTAACAGAACTTTCGATCTTTAAATAATAGAAAGATTCTTCTCTCACTGATGTATGTAAGCTAGCAATTTCCTTACTGAGTGAGTGCTAGATTCCTTAAGTGTATACTTAAGGCTCTGAGTTCTTACTTCTAAAATTAATTATCAACTATGAAAGCAGAAATCTGCTATTAGCAATTTGAACAATGTTGTTTAAGTAAAAATATTCAATTGTGCTTCCAATGAGCCACATAAAGGCTCTTTTACTGAAGGATTAAGTATAATATTTATAAGTACACACACAAAGAAACATATACATATATATGCACACATATGTGTGTGTGTGTGGGGGGGGGTTTCCCAGGTGGCTCAAGTGGTAAAGAATCCATCTACCAATGCAGGTAAGCTTAAGAGATGGGGGTTCACGCCCTGGTCCAGGAAGATCCCCTGGAGGAGGGCAGGGCAACCCACTCCATTATTATTTCCTAGAGAATTCCATGGACAGAGGAACCTGAAAGGCTTCAGTCCATAGGGTCACACGGAGTCAGACACGACTGAAGCAACTTACCACACACATGTTTATGTGCACTGCTTAACCACAGGAGGACATTCACCAGGCGATACATCACCCCTGAGACCTCAGAGCCTTAGGGTTCAAATGCAGGAGCTGGGCACTGCAGGTACTCCCCTCTGTGAGTTATGGTTTATATAATAATTTGCTCAGCTGAGTAGCAGTCTAATGATTTGCATACAGCAATGCTTTTTCCTGATTCAGCTGATGTCTCAGCTTCTTCACAGTATTCATTAAATAATTTTTTGATATTTACGTTCCACTCCTGTACTTTATTTTCTGGCACTGCAGTTCACATGTAGGAAATCCCTGACAACTAAGTTTAATCACCACAAAGAAGAGATTCAGTTGACTACCTATTAGTTTATGTTTTGTTCTTCAAAAATTGCCTGGAACTGAAACACGCATTGTAGCCAGTTTGTTGTATTATTGTTGTTACTGTATTTGTTGCAAAGTAACCAAGTGAAAAGGCTCCAGGATCAAAGCAATAGCAGCAAGGGGCAAGAAGGTGGGTCCAAGATCAGTTTAGGATTGCCTTCACAGCAGCCAGACAGGAGCAGTGAAGGAATGAAAGGAAGTAATCTATCTCAGTGGTTTTGAAACACTGTTCATAATGGACAAAGGGCATCAGCAGTGACTCATGAACAATTTGTAGGAAGGAATACTACAAAAATTAGGCATAGACCCCAGTTCAGTTCAGTCCAGTTCAGTTCATTCACTAAGTCGTGTCCAACTCTTTGCAACCCCATGGACTGCAGCACGCCAGGCCTGCCTGTCCATCACCAACTCCTGGAGTTTACCCAAACTCATGTCCATCCAGTCGGTGATGCCATCCAACCATCTCATCCTCTGTCGTCCCCTTCTCCTCCCACCTTCAATCTGTCCCAGCATCAGAGTTTTTTCCAATGAATCAGTTCTTCACATCAGGTGGCCAGAGGATTGGAGTTTCAGCTTCAACATCAGTCCTTCCAATGAATATTCAGGACTGATTTCCTTTAGGAGGGACTGGTTGGATCTCCTTGTAGTCCAGAGGACTCTCAAAAGTCTTCTCCAACATCACAGTTCCAGAGCATCAATTTTTCGGTGTTCAGCTTTCTTTATAGTCCAGCTCTCACATCCATACATGACTACTGGAAAAAGCATAGCTTTGACTAGATGGACCTTTGTTGGCAAAGTAATGTCTCTTCTTTTAAATACTCTGTCTAGATTGGTCATAACTTTTCTTCCAAGGAGCAAACGTCTTTTAATTTCATAGCTGCAGTCACCATCTGCAGTGATTTTGGAGCCCAAGAAAATAAAGTCTGTCACTGTTTCCACTGTTTCCCCATCTATTTCCCATGAAGTGATGGGACCGGTTGTCACGATATTAGTTTTCTGAATGTTGAATTTTAAGCCAAATGTTTTCACTCTCCTCTTTCACTTTCATCAAGAGGCTTTTTAGTTCTTCTTTGCTTTCTGCCATAAGGGTGGTGTCATAGGGCCCAGCCTGTCTCCTTTTAAAAACTGTATTTTATTGAATTACAACTGATTTATAAGGTGTGTTAATTTCTGCAGTACAGCAAAGTAATTCAGTTATATATATACATATTTATTCTTTTTTAGCATTTCATTTTTTAACACCAAAAACATTTTGTATTAGAATATATTGCCCATTTACAATGTTGTGGTAGTTTCAGGTGAACAGTGATACAATGGATACATGCATACATTCTCTTTCAAACCCCTCTCCCATTTAGGCTGTCACATACCATTCAGCAGAGTTCCATGTGCTATACAGTATACAGTAGGTCTTTGTTGGTTATCCATGTTAAATATAGCAATGTGTACACGGACCTTCCCAGAGTCCCTAACCATATTCTTTTTATTATGGTTTATTACACAGTGTTGAATGTAATTTCCTATGCTATACAGTCAGTCAGTCAGTTCAGTTCAGTCGCTCAGTCGTGTCTGACTCTTTGCAACCCCATGAACCGCAGCACCCCAGGCCTCCCTGTCCATCACCAACTCCTGGAGTCTACCCAAACCCATGCCCATCATGTTGGTGATGCCATCCAGCCATCTCATCCTCTGTTGTCCCCTTCTCCTCCTGCCCCCAATACTTCCCAGCATCAGGGTCTTTTCCAATGAGTAAATTCTTTGCATGAGGTGGTCAGAGTATTGGAGTTTCATCTTCAACATCAGTCCTTCCAATGAACACCCAGAACTGATCTCCTTTAGGATGGACTTGTTGGATCTCCTTGCAGTCCAAGGGACTCTCAAGAGTCTTGCTATACAGTAGGACCTTATTTTTTATCCATCTTATTCTACACTTTAAGTGCTTTTTCTTGGCTGCACCATGTGATATGCAGAATCTTAGTTCCCTGACCAGGGATCAAACCTGCAGCTCCTGCAGTGGAAGCATGGAGTCCTAACCACTGGACTGCCAGAGAAGTCCCACCATCTTATTTATATATAACAGTTTGCATCTGTTAATCCCAAACTCTCAATCCATCCCTCTCCTACCACCCCTTGGAAACCGCAAATCTATTCTCTGTTTCTGTGAGTCTGTTCTGTTCATAGATAAGTTCATTTGTATCATATTTTAGATTTCATGTATAAGTGATATCATATGGTATTAGTCTTTCTCTTTCTGACTAACTTCACTTATCACAGTGATATCCAGGTCCTTCCATGTTGCTGCAAATGTCATTATTTTATTCTTTTTTGTGGCTGAGTAGTATCCCATTGTATATATGTATCACATTTTACTTATCCTTTCACCTGTTGATTTACATTTAGGTTGCTTCCATGGCTTGACTACTTGTGAATAGTGCTATTATGAACGAAGGGGTGCAGGTATCTTTTAAATTATAGTTTTGTCTGGATATATGCCCAGGAGTAAGATTAGAGGACTATATGGAAATTTTATGTTTAGTTTTTGGAGGACCATCCCTCCTGCTTTCCACAGTGCCCTGTCTGACTCTTATATGTAAGTAAGAGCCAAAGAAATAGCACTTATGAGAAAATTATATTTGAAAGTAAATTTATTTGAAAGTAAAACAGATTCATTTCCCTAATAAATATTCTTTATTTTCTCATAATTAGTGGATTTCCTACATTCTGCTGCCTTGTCAATGCCTTCACCTTCACCCTGTTGTATATCTGGGAACATAAGAATACTACTACACTTGGCATGTGGTAAATCCTTACTTATTGATATATCTGTCTATATGCTAAACACTTTCTGTTTTGTTTTTGCCAGAATTCTGAAAAAGCTTACACCAATCCAATGTGAGCTATAAATATGTTTACCTGTGTTATTTAGGAGGCTTCTCCATTATTAGGCTTATCTTTTTTTTTTTTTTTTTTGCTGAAGGATGAGTTTGACTTGATTTTTGGGGGGGGGTGGATAACTGAAAAATCAAATATTTTACAAATATTTTACCATGTTATTTCAAGCTGAACATTATTGGTAACAAATAGCCAATAAATTAATGTTGAATATTTATTAGAGCCACAACTTACATTTTATTTATACTAGCTAATTTTGTCTACATGACCCCCACTCTCTCTATCTCAGTCTCTCACTCTCTTCCTTCTTCCTCTTGTTTCTAATGCTAGCATTGCTTTGGACATACCTGGTGGCTCAGTGGTAAAGAATCCTCCTGCAAAGCAGGAAACATGGGTTCAATCCCTGGGTCAGGAATATTCCCTGGAAAAGGAAATGACAACTCACTGCAGTCTTCTTGCCTGGAAAATCCCATGGACAGAGGATCCAGGCAGGCTACGGTCAATAGGATCTCAAAGAGTCATACATGACTTAGGGACTAAACAACAACAGCAACATCATTTTATTTCTCCTGGAGTAATTCTATTACCTTAACTCTTCTGAATCACAAGATAACAATGAAACCAACAGGAGTTGTCAAATAGTGAACTCATTCCATTAGCAATCCTCAGGAAGTACTGACCCACTTGCCTTTAAAAATATTGCCTGGAGTTCTTTTGTCATTAAGAAAGGGTTCTTGAGTAGATCAATTTTCCATCCTGATCTTGCAAAAATGTTCAAATATCCAGAACCTCTCTGTTCATCTCTCACCCATCTCAAACTTATGTTTTTACTCTAGGTCTAGCATCAGAATTGTTTTTCCCAAGCATCTCTCTAAGTTGCTTAGTCTCACAGCAGGTACTGCTGTTGCTGATCCCATCTTTTTTCATCTTATTGGGTTGATTTATTATTGTTTTGACTTGAATTTGGGATCTATTGTTTATTCCATTGTATACAAGATCTTCTGCTTCGAAGGTATGTAGCAATCCCCCATTTTTTACAATGTTAGTTGTATAAGGTTGGTTTATATTAGCTAATTTTGCACACAGTGATCCCTACCCTGTCTGTCTCTGCCTCTCTCACCTCTTTCTTCTGTTTTTAACTTTCTACTCCTACAACTAAGGAAACTTAAAATCTGAAAACATTCTCTAAGGATTTTAACCTTAACATTATATGTTCTGCAAAGTACTATGTTCATTTTCAAACATTTTTATTTTGCATGTACAATGTTCTAGCCACTGGGTTGAGTGGAAATAAAAGAGAGAGAGAGAGAGATAGCTTATGCTGCTAAAGAGCTAACATTTCAACAGAGATGTAGTCAAGAAAACGGATACTTTTGTATACTTATTCTATAATGGAATAATCATATAAGGCTGAGTTGAGGTGCAATTTTCAAAAAGAGGAAGCCACACTCCTTGGGTAAGCCAGGGGAGATTTCAGAAGAGAGGTGATATGGACCCAATTCTTCAAAGAGGAATTTGAGATGGCCAAATGTACCTGAAACTGCAGGTGAAGAGATTGCTAAGGAAGCAGCAGGGCAAAAGGCAAAGAGGTATGAGAAAATGGGGTGTATTGGGGGAATTAACAAACAGTTGTGTGGGTAGTATATGAGTTAAGCAATATTAAATTATTTAAATTAAGGTAGGAAGTTTGGGGACAGATCATGAAGGATATTGTTCTTAATCCAACAAAGATTAGGATTTTATCTGTAAATTGAATACTAGAAGACTCACTTGGGGAGAAAATTAAAAGGTGTATTTTCGAAACCAGCTTTTCTCCAAAATCTATAACCTGAGATAGACTTTGGGATCCTGCACTTTAAGAAAATCGCTCTCTGTGATTTTTGGACCATGGCACAAGTGAAGTCTTAGAAGAAATCTGAGCAAGCAAGGTAGTTACATAATCAGAATTGCATGTTGAGTACTTTGGTAATATTATAGAGAATGCCAAAACAACTATTTGGTCAAGTCATTAAAAATACTTATCAGGGGAGTGAAAATATTTGCCAAACTCATTGGTCAATTCAGATTTAAAGGTGACTCAATGGTCTGACTTGGAACTATTTTAAAGTGTTTCTTTGAGCTTATCATGCTGAGAATAGTGTTATTGTATGCTTTTGGACTTCATTCAATAACACAACTCAGTCTTCAGGTTTTGGTGGTTTATGTTCCAGAGATTATACTTGGATGACCTTCAGGTTTTGTAGCCTTCATATTGGTGTTAACTAAGATGAAACATTCAGCATTGGAAATGGCTTGCTAACACTTTTAATGGAATGATGAAAGTGACTCTGTAAGATACATTCAGTTTCAAGCAAGCTCTTGGGTAAACCCAAGAGCTTTTTCTAGGTGTAGCTGATTTTTTTTATAATTCTCTCTGGTCTGGCATCATGCAATGGTGACTTTGTTAAACTGTACATGTTACATCTCCTAGTGTTAGCACCTTGCTGCATATCCCAAACACTCAAATCTTTCCATGCTATCAAAGTTTTATTCTATGCAATTTGGAGGTTAAAAATATGGCTTATTTATTAATTAAGGGAATTTATCTTAGCATATATAGACCCTGAATGATATAATTAATTTTTGACCTAGAGAAGGACTCCCAATGTTTGAAATGAGGACTTCAGTCCTGGGTTCCCTAGGACTCTTTCAGATGCTCTACATTAAACTTCTCTTCCAACTACATATCTGTGAAGGGCTGGATTTTATTCACATATTTCAACCAGGATAACATATCCAGCAGATTGAATATAGAAACCTAAATGAGAATTCAGTGTGGTCTTCTATTAAGCCAAATATTAAAGATTTGTAAAATTTGATAATGAGTGATGTTGAGCATCTTTTCATGTGTTTGTTAGCCATTTTAATATCTTCTTTGGAGAAATGTCTGTTAAGTTCTTTGGCCCACTTTTTAATTGGGTTGTTTATTTTTCTAGAATGGAGCTGCAGGAGTTGTTTGTAAGAGAAATGCAAATCAAAACTACAATGAGGTACCACTTTACACCAGTCAGAATGGCTGCCATCCAAAAGTCTACAAGCAATAAATGCTGGAGAGGATGTGGAGAAAACGGAACCCTCTTACACTGTTGGTGGGAATGCAAACTAGTACAGCCACTATGGAAAACAGTGTGGAGGTTCCTTAAAAAGCTGCAAATAGACCTGCCATATGACCCGGCAATCCCACTGCTGGGCATATACACCGAGGAAACCAGAATTGAAAGAGCCACGTGCACCCCAATGTTCATCGCTGCATTGTTTACAATAGCCAGGACATGGAAGCAACCTAGATGCCCATCAACTGACGAATGGATAAGAAAGCTGTGGTATATATACACAATGGAATAATACTCAGCATTAAAAAAAAATTCATTTGAAGCAATTCTACTCAGATGGATGAAACTGGAGCCCATTATCCAGAGTGAAGTAAGCCAGAAGCAAAAACAACAATACAGTATATTAACACATATATATGGAATTTAGAAAGACAGTAATGAGAACCCAACATGGGAGACAACAAAAGGAACGCAGATGTATAGAATAGACTCGTGGACTTTGTGGATGAGGGTAAGGGTGGGATGATATGGGAGAAGGGCATTGAAGCATGTTAATTGTCATGTGTCTAATCAATCGCCAGCCCAGGATTGATGCTCGGGACTGGTGATATCATGACAATGTATGGCAAAAACAATAATAATTAAAAAAAATAAATAAAGATTTGTAAAATTTGAAACAATGCCATTAATTATTTTATCTGGGAAGTATAATTATTCTTCATAAAATATGTGATATACTATTTATTGCTATTTTAAGTAAAATAGCACATAGTTTAAAATTTTCTTGTTTTAATTTCTAATATGTTAAATATTGATGGCTATAGCCCACAAAAATCAAAAATCCTAGGGGTTTTCTGTAATTTTAAGAGTGTAGTCTTCAGGTGAAAAATTTTGAGTAACACTGACTTTTATCAAGAAGGAAAGATTCAAGTAAATGGAGCATGTTTGGTAGCATTCAGTTCATTTGGAAAATTTTTTTTTTTTTCATGTCAAGTAGCATTTTTTTATTCTCAAAGCAATTGATATATTTTCTTTTTATTTATTTATTTATTTTAATTGTTTTTGCCATACATTGTCATGATATCACCATGGGTTTACATATGCTTCCCCTCCGGAACCCCCCTCCCCCTTCCCCCCCCCCCCCCCCCCCGGGAAATCTCGCTGCACTAGCCCCGAGCATCAGTCCTGGGCTGGCGATTGATTAGACATATGAAAATTAACATGCTTCAATGCCCTTCTCCCATATCATCCCACCCTTACCCTCATCCACAAAGTCCACGAGTCTATTCTATACATCTGCGTTCCTTTTGCTGTCTCGTATGTTGGGTTCTCGTTACCGTCTTTCTAAATTCCATATATATGCATTAGTATACTGTATTGTTGTTTTTGCTTCTGGCTTACTTCACTCTGGATAATGGGCTCCAGTTTCGTCCATCTGAGTAGAATTGCTTCAAATGAATTTTTTTTTAATGCTGAGTATTATTCCATTGTGTATATGTACCACAGCTTTCTTATCCATTCGTCAGTTGATGGGCATCTAGGTTGCTTCCATGTCCTGGCTATTGTAAACAATGCAGCGATGAACATTGGGGTACATGTGGCTCTTTCAATTCTGGTTTCCTCGGTGTATATGCCCAGCAGTGGGATTGCTGGGTCATATGGCAGGTCTATTTGCAGCTTTTTAAGGAACCTCCACACTGTTTTCCATAGTGGCTGTACTAGTTTGCATTCCCACCAACAGTGTAAGAGGGTTCCCTTTTCTCCACATCCTCTCCAGCATTTATTGCTTGTAGACTTTTGGATGGCAGCCATTCTGACTGGTGTAAAGTGATACCTCATTGTAGTTTTGATTTGCATTTCTCTGATAATGAGTGATGTTGAGCATCTTTTCATGTGTTTGTTAGCCATTTTTATATCTTCTTTGGAGAGATGTCTGTTAAGTTCTTTGGCCCACTTTTTAATTGGGTTGTTTATTTTTCTAGAATGGAGCTGCAGGAGTTGTTTGTATATTTTTGAGATTAATTGTTTGTCTGTTGTTTCATTGGCTATTATTTTCTCCCATTCTGACGGCTGTCTTTTCACCTTGCTTATAGTTTCCTTTGTTGTGCAAAAGCTTTTAATTTTAATTAGGTCCCATTTGTTTATTCGTGTTTTTATTTCCAATATTCTGGGAGGTGGGTCATGGAGTATCCCACTTTGGGTTATGGCAGAGAGTGTTTTGCCTATGTTATCCTCTAGGAGTTTTATAGTTTCTGGTCTTATGCTTAGATGTTTGGAAAATTTAATTTTGATGTGTTCCCTCTTGAATCAAATTCCCTAGACTTTACTTTTAAAGATTATAGTTGTGCAAGCATTAAAAAAAAAAAAAACATTTTTTTCCAATAGTAGTAGTAACTGATAAAAATACAAGTTGATCAAAAAATGCCTAGCCTTAAAATTGTTTTTTCCTTGCAGGAAATGCACAGGTATGTGAGTGCATGTGTGTGTATGAGTGTGTGTGTGTGTGTGTGTGTGTGTGTGTGTGTGTGTGTGTGAAGGACAAAGAGATGAGAGACTGGAAGGGTTGGGACAGGGAAAAAAATAGATTTCCCAAATTTCCTACCAAATGGATGTTTTATTGTTCCATGTGGCCATCTTAGATCGTGGGCCTGCTAAGGGCAATTCCTGCCCTAAGCTCGTGTAAAATCTTCTCCAGTTTTTCTTCATATACTGCCCTCTAGATTTTCTTCTAACAGAATATCTCTGTTTGCAGTGGTTTTAGAAGATAAACTACAAGACCATGACCATGCATGAGTGCTTAGGCGTGTCCCACTCTTTTCGACCCCACAGACTGTAGACCTCCAGGCTCCTCTGCCCATGGGATTTTCCAAGCAAGAACATTGTAGTGGATTGCTATATCCTTTTCCAGGGGATCTTCCTGACCTGCATCTCTTACTGCTCCTGCATTGACAGGCTAGTTCTTTACCACTGCACCACTTGGGAGCCCATACATATACATTGTGGATATTCTAATTTTTACTTTAGTGTCATCTAACTTTTATTGATACAATTTCTAACTTCTTAATATTTCTTCGCATCATTTTTCTGCTTTCAATGGAGTTTGCTTTTCAATTTAAATATGCAGCTTTCAGTAAATAGTGCATTATTGTTTACTCTGCCTTTAAGATCATTAATGAAGATAATAAATAAGACCAGACAAAACACCAGGCCTTCTAGCTCTGCACTGAAAGTCCCCCTCCCCCATGATTCAATGTCATTTATTTTTACCCTCTTCCATTTATCATTACATTTCAATGCTTGCAATAATGCTCATACCCAAGCCAGTTTGAATTAATTTTGCAAGTAAGATTTTGTGAGGTCTTTCATATACTGATTCATGAAAATCAAAATAGATTACTTGCATCTTTCTAGGGAAATCTGTTTCTTTGCTAATTTTGTAACTCTTTTCTTTCCCACAACCCTAAGCTCCCTCCATACCCCTTCTCCTTCTGATCCTGAAACATTGCCTTTTCTTCCTGGAGATGTAGAGTTTACTCTGTCACTCATTTTCCTTTCATATATGTTTCCAGAACTTTGGGGTCATTTTTACTCCTTTTAGAACTATTATATGACACTTATATGATATCCTTGGTTAGAATCTCACTCCCTCAGTATCCTATCCACCATTATTGTCAGAATTATTCTCTGGGTTGTGGGACTTTCTGACAGCACAGTATTCTATGGCAGAAATTGCCAATAGGTAGAGATATCTGATGTTAGGAACAACTTAAGATTCGGTTTATAAGCCACATTACTTGAGAGGTGAAATCTCCATACTAGGTCCTTGTTAGGTTTTCTTGTTAAGAAATGAGGGAATAAGATAGGTAATAATTATGGAAAAGTATAATTCACTCTCAGTTGATAGGGCAGGAAAATAATGTCTCTGTGTCCAATATCTGCCAGTGGACAAGGGAAGGAGACGAAGATACAGCAGAATTAGGGCACAATCAGGAGTCTAGCTCTAAAGTTAGATGCCCTACATATTTGAAAACTTGGCAGTAGCATCTATTAAATAAAGCCTAGCATCATCTTTTTAAATGAAAACATTCCTAAAGTAGTTAAAATAATAGTTCACTAAAGTTCATCATAAATGAATGCCCTGCCTCCCTGAGGTGACCTGTGTACCAATGCAGCAGGGAAAGGAAATGAACAAATGAGAGGGTGAGATGTGGAAAGAAGGGTAGAAATTAGGGTTCAAGACACAGTTCTGCCAACACCAGTTTCCTAAGCTGTAATACTTTAGAAGATTTTTGGAAAAAAGTAGTCACCTTCTCTGAGGAGAGTTGAATTACTTGAAAAAATGAACAAATATCAGGATGGTGATACAGACTGACGCTTAATGCTCGTCATCAGAATATTATAGGGGGCAAGGATCGGTCATTCACTTACTTCTTCATTCATTCATCATTTATCCATCCAACCACCCATCAAGTTCTTATATACCTTTTATGTCCCAGGTGCAATTCCGGAAGCAAGAAAGAACATACAGTGATACTAAGGAGTCAGACTTTGCAACTCAAGTAGTTCACAATATAATGACATTTCTTCCAACAAACTGGGCAAAGAGATATAGTCCAGGATATAGACACTGTTTCAGAAATGGAGGAAGACTCCAAAGAGAATAAAACAATGACCCCAGTGTCTAGAGAACTGAACATTCTGGCGTCAGATCTTCTACATAGGTGATAGGAAGAAGAAAGAGGGAGGAGAAATCAGTGAAGGTGTTGCCTCAAGGAAATTTTGCCTGTCAGCCTGGGTGTGTTCAGTCAAACCACTCTGCTCTATGGAAGTTGTCCAATTCTGCTTCAGGTCTTAGTTGAGCAGGAACAAGAGACGATGCCTTTGTTAACTATCCTTTGCTATTAAAGAGCCCTAGTCAGAGAGGGAAAGGGAAGCAGTTCCAAAGGCAAAACAAAATCAACTTCTGTTGAGGCTAAATTAAATTTAGTTTGATTGCACTGTAATCAGAAGCTGTAGTGGACTATGTGATCATCTGTCCAGGGAAATTTTCTACACAGTAAGTATGTTTGACCTACTTGCAAGACAAAGGAAGAGATAATGTCCCTAAAAACAGCCCTTTAACCAATGGCAGAGTTGATGAAAAATGTCCCAGCTTCTTGGCACTTAAGTTGGGATGACTCTGACAAATGTCCTATATTGTCTACCAGTTTTCTAGGGACCCTGACCTCCAATTGCTTTTGAGTAACTGACGATATATCACCTTCACTGGCTTCCTTCCCTTCCCGGACTCACATCCCAAATTCCCTATCAGGTTTCCTGGGACCACCTTCCAATGAAACCACTCGTATTTGAATGCTTATCTTAGAGGAACCCAAACCAAAACAGGAAGCCTTTGTTGAACCTCTGCACCCATATTTGCCAATAATGTTTAAAAGACCAGCCTAAATGTAAACTCTTTGGATCTTTCCTCTACATCCCTACAGTTAATTATTCAACCACTTTTTTCTGCAGTATTGTACTCTGTTGTGGCAATTACTGTTATCTTAATTGTGTGACCCAGTGGGCCATTGTCATGCCCCTGTTTGTTAGCCTCTTGACAGGACTGATTCCAACCTTCTTTTTGCAGTGGAAAGGCCATTGATTTTCCAAAGATTACCTTGATCTCCAGGGGGTAGGTCACATTTTTACAGCCCCTGACTCCAAGTTCCAATGAAGGCTGAATTCTTGTCCCTTGCCCTGCAGTTTGCAGTTCTTCTATCTCCACCTTGGTCTTAACTCATATCTGGAACCTAGTCCATTTACATGATTTCCACTGGAAAAGGAGAAATGCACCACTGATATTCATTTATTCAAAATAATATTTCTTGAGATAAATACTGTCTCAGACATCATTTGAGGCTCTGGGGGAAATGAATAAGACTGGCAGGTTCCCAAATTGCTGTGGTCAGACTTACTTTAAATGCTATGTCCTATCTCTATTGGATGGTTTCCCAGGTGGTGCTAGCTGTAAAGAACCTACCTCCCAAAGCAAGAGACTTAAGTGACATAGGTTTGACCCCTGGATTGGGAAGATCCCCTGAAGGTGGGCATGGCAACCCACTCCAGTATTCCAGCCTGGAGAATCCCATGGACGGAGGAGCCTAGTGGGCTACAGTCCATGGAGTTGCAAGCAGTCAGACATGACTAAAGCAACAGCATGCACACACCTCAGTTGGAACAGTGTTATAACTGACTTAATTTTTCCCATTTATTTACTGACTTATTCATCATGCATTTTAAATACATACTATGCGGCAGGCACATATTCTGGAGCTACAGTGATGAACAGTCTCTGCCCTCAAACAATTATTGTCTCCAACAAATATAAATTACTCTGTCATCATTACAAAAGCCTGGAGTGGGGAGGGGATTTTCCAACCTCTGAAGTTTAGGGATAGGCCCAGCCCAAGCTGGTGGGTAGCAAATAAGAGGCTAAGATTCCAGGCTACTAAGCTACAGCTCAGAAAGTCTGGTGGTTTCAGGACCAGGAAAAGGGCTGTAGGGATTATCCAAGTAGCAACAGTGCCCTTTCAAAAGAGGCTGGAAGATTAGGAATGTATATGTGTGTGCTAGGAATGTATGGGTGTATAGCCTCAGGGTGAGTGAGGCTATACACACTAAACAACTCACACAGTCTTCTGAGAGCAGTTGGCTGAACAGAATTCTGAGTGACACAACAACCATGACCTGGTGGCACTGATTTCTCAGTCCTTGTTATGAGTATATTCAGCCCATCATTTTTGTTTTTAAAGGCTTGATTAAGACAACTGATTACGGTATCATTAGTGCCAGGATAACTGCTACAAGTAACTTATTGGCAATCCAGCTAATTGGGTAATTTGGAATATATCTGAATAGGTCAAACCTGAGATACCCTGATTAGTGGTTTGTGGCTTTCCTATTCTAGTTGGAATCACTCTCTTCACTCAGAAGAATGACTGTCCTTGTGTATAATAATGAGCCAGTTGATTTTCTCTTAATTGAGCTAATAGCGTAACTGGACCAGTTTATTTACTCAGAGTTGGCTCTCAGCTCCCCATCCTTTGGTTAGGAGACACCAGTACTTAGGCAGGTACTGTTCTTTGATGCTTCGTGATGCTTCATGGTGCTTCATAGTGTTCTTGCTATGATACTATATAAATTCGCAGAAGAGATCTGAGATGATTATAGTGAGTGTTTTTCCTTCTTCTTGGCCTTGCTGGGTCTTCACTGCAGCATACAGGCTCGTCATTGAGGTGCTCAAGCTTCTCTAGTTGTGGCACTCTAGCTTAGTTGCCCTGCGGCGTGTGAGATATCAGTTCCCCAGTCAGGGATTGAACCCATGTCATCTGCATTGAAAGGTAGATTCTCAACCACTGGGCCACCAAGGAAGTCCCTACAGTGGGTATAAATTTTAAATTATACTGTGGTCAAGCTGTAGCATATCTATCCTATTTTTCTTGTTGACCCTTCTCCTATTTCTCCCTGTCTTCCCTCCACTTTGGGGACTATACACACCCCAGTGATTAACTTTCCCCTTCTCATTCAGAGTGTTCATAACCACCACTTCTACTTCACTTCTTCCCCTTTTCTTTCCTCTTTTATACTGGTAGTTTTAACCTGAGTATGAAAGTAAATATCCAATTTATTCAGCTAAAATACCAAATTTTAGTAACATCTCATGCTCAGTCACTATATTATTCAAGTGCTTGGTTGTTTATTATACAATTAATCCATAGATATTATATTTCTGTTTACTATATAATAGTTTAAAAGTTAATTTCTAGTAAACCATCAAACAAATAAAAAATATTCATGTGAGAATATTTGAGAACATAAAGAAAATAATATGCTAATTTATTTTAAATGTTAGTGAATATAAGAATCACAGGATACCTTGTTAAAAATGCAACCCTCTATGATTTTGCCACATAAATAATAATTTAGTAGATCTGGAGTGATCCCAAGTCTGAGTTTTTTTAACAAGTTGCCCAGGTAACTCTCATATGATAAAGTATGAAAGTCATTTCTGTAATTGATACTACACTATACTGTTTTGTTGCCTTGCCAAAATATCTATAAGTATCAAAGATCATTAAAGGAAGTACTCTATACCATGAACAGTATGAAAACTCAAGAAGATAAGACACTGAGAGATGAGCTCCCCAGGTGGGTAGGTGCCTAATATGCTACTGGAGATCAGCGGAGAAATAACTCCAGAAAGAATGAAGGGATGGAGCCAAAGCAAAGACAATACCCAGTTGTGGATGTGACTGGTAATAGAAGCAAGGTCCGATGCTATAAAGAGCAGTATTGCCTAGGAACCTGGAATGGGCCTAAGTTCATGAACCAAGGCAAACTGGAAGTGATCAAACAGGAGATGACAAGAGTGAACATTGACATTCTAAGAATCAGTGAACTAAGATGGACTGGAATAGGTGAATTTAACTCAGATGACCATTATATCTACTACTGTGGGCAGGAATCCCTTAGAAGAAATGGAGTAGCCATCATAGTCAACAAAAGAGTCCAAAATGCAGTACTTGTATTCAGTCTCAAAAATGACAGAATGATCTTTTTTCATTTCCAAGGCAAACCATTCAATATCATGGTAATCCAAGTCTATGCCCCGACCAGTAGTGCTAAAGAAGCTGAAGTTGAACAGTTCTATGAAGACCTACAAAACCTCTAGAACTAGCACCCAAAAAAGATGTCCTTTTCATTATAGGGGACTGGAATACAAAAGTAGGAAGTCAAGAAACACCTGGCGTAACAGCCAAATTTGGCCTTGGAGTACAGAATGAAGCAGGGCAAAGGCAAATATAGTTCTGCCAAGAGAACGCCCTGGTCATAGCAAATACCTTTTTCTAACAACACAAGAGAAGACTCTACACATGGGCATTATCAGATGGTCGACACTGAAATCAGATTGATTATATTTTTTGTAGCCAAAGATGGAGAAGCTCTATACAGTCAGCAAAAACAAGACTGGGAGCTGACTGTGGCTCAGATCATAAACTCCTTATTGCCAAATTCAGACTTATATTGAAGAAAGTAGGGAAAAACCACTAGACCATTCAGGTATGACCTAAATCAAATCCCTTATGATTATACAGTGGAAGTGAGAAATAGATTTAAGGGACTAGATCTGATAAACAGAGTGCCTGATGAACTATGGACGGAGGTTCATGACACTGTACAGAAGATAGGAATCAAAACCATCCCCAAGAAAAAGAAATGTAAAGAAACAAAATGGCTGTCTGAGGAGGCCTTACAAATACCTGTGAAAAGAAGGGAAGCAAAAAGCAAGAGTAAAGGAAAGATATATGCATTTGAATGCAGAGTTCCAAAAAATAGCAAGGAGAGATAAGAAAGCCTTCCTCAGTGATCAATGCAAAGAAATAAAGGAAA
Source organism: Antilocapra americana (assembly GCA_007570785.1). Lineage (NCBI taxonomy): Eukaryota > Metazoa > Chordata > Mammalia > Artiodactyla > Antilocapridae > Antilocapra > Antilocapra americana. Next base: position 9,613,328 of record ML662449.1, on the reverse strand, counting down.
ATAGAATGGGAAAGACTAGAGATCTCTTCAAGAAAATTAGAGATACCAAGGGAACATTTCATGCAAAGATGGGCTCAACAAAGGACAAAAATGGCAGAGGGATGGAATCAGGAGGGAGGAGGGAGGGGGTTCCTGGAAGGGGAACACATGTATACCCTTGGCAGATTCATGTCAATGTATAGCAAAACCAACACAATAATGTAAAGAAAATAAATAAAATAACAAAATAAAACAAAAAAAAGTAGGGACCTAACGGAACAGAAGATATTAAGACGAGGTGGCAAGAATCCATGGAAGAACTGTACAAAAAAGATCTTCATGATCCAGATAATCACGATGGTGTGATCACTCACCTGGAGCCAGACATCCTGGAATGTGAGGTCAAGTGTGCCTTAGGAAGCATCACTACGAACAAAGCTAGTGTCAGTGATAGAATTCCAGTTGAGCTATTTCAAATCCTGAAAGATGATTCTGTGAAAGTGCTGCACTCAGTATGCCAGCAAATTTGGAAAACTCAGCAGTGACCACAGGACTGGAAAAGGTCAGTTTTCATTCCAGTCCCAAAGACTATTGATTGGTGTGCATGTATGCTCAAATGCTCAGTCATGCCTGACTCTTTGTGACCCAATGGACTGCAGCCCACCAGGTTCCTCTTCCATGGGATTTTCTAGGCAAGAATATTAGAGTGGGTTTACATTCCTTTCTCCAGGTATTGCTTAGCACTTGCTGCATAAAATATCCAACAGTTAATGCCTTATAACCATAAACAAAGTCTTTGAGTCACCTGGGTGATTTTTCTGGGCTGGGTTGGCTGCACTGGGGCTGGATGACCTAAAACGGTCTTACTGTTATGTCCTGTGGGTGTCTGGAAGTCATCGGGGCACCAGGGATGATTTGGTCACATGTCTGTTACATAGAAGGCAAGCCAAGGCTTCTCCATGTGGCAGGTTTAGGGTTTCAAAGAGAAGCAAGAGATGAAAAGCCCCACTGCACAAATACTACTCAAGTCTCCAGTTTGGTAATGTTTGCATTGTCCCATTGGCCAAAGTGAAAGAAAAGTGAAAGGGAAAATCACTCAGTCGTGTCCAACTCTGCAACTCATTGGACTGTATTCCATGGAATTCTTCAGGCCAGAATCCTGGAGTGGGTAACCTTTCCCTTCTTCAGGAGATCTTCCCGACCTAGTGAACAAACCCAGGTATCCTGCATTGCAGACAGATTCTTTACCAGCTAAGCCATAAGAGAAGCCCATTGGCCAAAGGAGGCCAAATAGCTAAGTCCAGAGTAAGGTGGGAGAGATCTACCTTAGTGTGTTGATTCAGGAAGGTGAATTATTGCATCTATTTTTGCAAAAATAAAATTCTCATGCTTAGCTGAAAATACTATTGACTACTGAGCATCTTTATTGTAGGAAAAAAAACACCAGTCTTGGAGATTAACTACCTGAGTTAAACCTGGTATTCCACTTTGTAGCTGAAAGATAGATAAAACTTTTAATCTTTTCAAGGTTTTATTTTCTTCATCTATAAAATGTGAATAATACTATGAATAATATCTACTTCACAGAGCTATTTAGAGCTATGGCCCCCAACCATTTGGCACCAGGCACCAGTTTCATGGAAGACAATTTTTCCACAGACCAGTGTGGAGGGGATAGCTTTTTTTTTTTTTTTGGGGGGGGGGATAGCTTTGAGATGATTAAAGTGCCTTACACTTATTGCACACGTAACTTTTACTATTATTATATAACATCCACCTCAGATCATCAGGCATTAGATCCTGAAGTTTGGAGAACCCTGCATTTGAGAATGAATGGAATATTGGACATAAGAATATTCTGCAAACTGGAAATTCTATAACATTCAAGGTATTTAGAGATGCACATGCTTAATGACTATTCTCCATCCACTAAAATTATTAAAGTATTTGTTAAATCAATGAGCTTCACAAGTCACAGGATATTTTTGTGACTTGACTACTCTCAGTCTAGTCCATCCTCAACCTGATATTAGAACTATTTCCCCTAAAATCCAAAATTATCCAAAAACATTGTCATGTTATTCAACCATTTAGTAAATCTCTGATAGCTCTCTTATTTCCTTATGCAATAAAAGTAGAATAGCATAAGAAAACTCCCCAGTCTGTGCCCATTTCCATCCCTACTCAACCTCCTTGACATCATTGAATTTTGGATTATTTTCTTTATATATTAGACCCTCAGGATTACATGATAGATATAATCTGCTTTCCTCAAACTAGAATGTTCTTATCCTTCGTCTTCACCTTGACAAACTGCTGCTTATCTTTTAACAGCCAGATCAAATGTTCCTCCCTCATTCCACAAACATTTAGCAAATCAAGATTTCTCGACTCCTCCAATGTTAATTGTTCTAACTTCTTTCTTTATTCTCAAAGGACTATGCTAATGTAACTTCCACTTATTCTAGGGTATTGTAATTGTTCTATGTATGTTGTCTGCCTCCCAAGTTAGACAATGCACTATCCCAGTGCCAGAAACAGCGCAAGCACTCAGTATATAGTTTTGAGCAAAGAAATGAATGAAAATTTGACCCCTTTATTCCTTTCCTGAATCACATTATGATCTGATACTTCATTGACCATACTCAACCCCCTGGATTTCCCTTTGCCAACCCCGATTATAGAATGAACTACCTGTGTTCTTGATCAGTGGTCCATTGGCACATCTGAAAGCAAGTTACCTATATCTTTCCCCTCAGGTTAGCTGTCAGAATTTTGACCTACCATCTTTTCTGCTCTCTGATTATTTCCTATACCACCTGCATCTTCCCTATTTGCCTTGAAATTATAGTGACACTACCCAAATGTAGTGATGATCCAGGGAATAGTGGAGGAACTGATTTTTTTTGTAGATGTACCTACCATAAACTTTATGAAAAAGTATTTTTCTCTCAAATGCAGTTAGAAACTGTAACTCACATAGATTAAATAACTTAACATCACATATATGAATATATAAAGCTCTTCTGCTGTTTGAATTTTATCACAATAGGTTGGCAGCATATAAGCTCAAGCTTCCTTTCAAAGGCTCACATGCAGGAGAACTAAAGCTATAGCTATGATTTGGGGCCCAATAAAGGTTTACATTTGCCTAGTTTGACTATAAATCTATGACCTTACTATCAAGAATAGATGTTTAAAAGTTGTAAATTGATTTAAAACAAAGCATCTAGGCACAAAATCATATGTTGATGGTATTATGTTAATAGTTATTTTGCCTTCCAAGTTTCTAGTTTATCCAATGTTTTAGAGTAAATATGATGTAAGAATATAAGGGTCACTTCAAACAAAAATCTAGACAAGTCCCTCTGCTTGAACTTGTAAGTTCAAGATTTTATCTCCCTCTGGGCAAGAATAAAACTTTTGTTTTCATTTTTACTAAAAATAATAATTATGGGTAAAATGATATAGTTTAAAAGAATTGGCTCTCATTCCATCTTTGGAATTTCCCACTCCAGAAATCCTTTCTGTCTTGGCGAAATATGACATAATGATTTTAAAGAAAGAAAAAAAAAAACCACTTGAGTATTTGAGGCCAGAAGTTAATTGAATAAGACCTTGGATTCTGATGAGTTTGTGTTTTATGGTTGATTAACTTGTTTTAATACTCAAAAATGCTTAGGAAACCCAATTATCGTGCCACTTACTCTGAGTTATTGGCTGATTTCTGCTAGTTTCTGGATATCTTATTGACCAGAGTTATATTTCCTACTTTGATGTACAAGAGAGACTGAGTTTGTTTTGAAAGAAAAATCTAGGGTCAACACATGAATAATTGCTCCAAATCAGGAAGATTGCACTATTAGATTCTTAGATCATAATAAAGTTTGTGAATTCCAGTTACTAATTTCCTCCTTAAGAACAGGACAGATAGTATGAGAAAATTAAAGTTTTAATATTTTTTTATAATTGATTTGTTTTCTACTAGTATGGCTAATACTACCTTATTGCCATCTTTTTGTTTGTTTAAATGCTACCTGCCTGGTTACAAGTAAAGAAGGTAGAAGATATAATAATTGAAATCATGATGTCTTCTTCTGGAATCTGCCAGTCACTAAAGGACAACTCATCATTGGCCAGCATTGATGTTACTGGTTCTCTCTCTATGAAAAAATACCAACATGTATGTTAGATGACTATCTGTCTTTAGTTTCTGGAGGAAATCAAGAGAGGTGATTAGATGCAGGTTTCCTAAAGAGCTATTGAAAATTCCTATGTGATTCTTTAAGATAGGATTTGTAACAATATGAATTCCATAGATAAATTTTAAGAAGTCAGTGAACTCTTCATACTATAGTTGCTTACGAAGTTGTTTTTCCATTTTTGTGGTGAAAGGTTCTGTAAGATCTGTCAGAGTCTCACAGAACTCTGTGACCCATAAAAACTAGATTAAGAACAAATACTTGTGCATTCTTCAAACTTCTAGCCATAGATATTTTTCTAGAGCACTAGGGAACTCTAAGGACCAAGAGGGTAACAGATTCAGCAGGAGAAGCATGAACCTTGACTTTCTGCCTAGTGCAAGTACAGGTAACATGGAACATACTTCTCAAGCACAGGATTTTAGAAAACTGAGTTGGCAGTTTGGCTGGAATGGAAGTAACTCTTATAATCCTCAGATTTCACCATTCCCCATGAGTAACGCAAAACCCTATGTAGGGTGGGTTTTTGCAGTACTAAATATTTAGGAGCAGAGTGCTGAAACTGCTAAGTTACTGAGATCTGTGGATTTAACCTGATTTGTGTCTTCTACAGATACTTAACTGAACATTTGCTCTATGCAGTGTATAATACCTGACACAAAAGATATGTGGTAAAGTAAGCCGAAATGAGAAGAGAAGAAGCAAGACTTGATTCAGCCAAATTTGTAGGGGCATTAGGACACGATGAAAACTCTTTGAGATGCTTTGTTAGTCACAAATTCTCCAAAAGCCATGGAGTTTTAGAGCTAAAAGAATATTCTATAATTACCTATCCCAGTCCTTTCATTTTGCAATAAAGAAACTAAGTGCCTTGTTCAGGGTCATTTAGTTGAGGTAACAATGCTTGGACTGAATCTTAGGTTTTCCTTCTTCTGGCCCATTCATCTTTCCAGTGTTTTAGATTAGATCCCACAATATGCCTATATTCCCTTTGATTTGCAGAATCAACTGATTTCAGAAATCCTTGCAGTCCCCTAAATACCTAGATGCCAACATACAACTCCTAGAACTCTTTCCTCTGAACATCAAGACTGCAATTCCACAGACCAGGAAAGAAGACAATTCAGACTTGATTGTCACATATAGAAGATGACAAAAGATAGAACTTGATGAATTAAAAAACTAGAGTGATTTCAACATTTAAACCCAACTTTTGCTCAGAAGCAGAAGCATCCCTAGCTCTTTAAATTCCCCGTCTCAACTGGTCCACTCCCTCATGATGTCATATACAGTTTGACATTGTCTGGGCAACTTGGTAAACATACTGCTTCCTCCATTGTTTAATTCCCTTCCCTGAGTGAGATCCTGAGGCAACCAGGCTTCATTAGTTCAGGTGCTAGCCTCAGGGAACTACTTGTTTTAATTAGAGGGATGAAATGGCATTTTAATTGTGCACAATGATTAATAAACACGCTGAGCTGCTGCATAATAATCTGCTGCTTGAGGAGCTTTCTCCCTTAGTCCTGATATCTACATTCATTAACTGATTGTTACCCAGGTTGAGCATTATGGAGCTCTTCCTCCAACCAAATTGTATGTTGTCTGTCCTCCAGTTTTTCCACTAATAATAATTATTAGAGCAAAGTCCCATGTTTGTAGTAACAGAGAGACAAGACTAGAATGGAGAGAGCTTATAGAGTGGTATACGGTCTATGTAATTTATTTCACTAAACTTCCTTGTAAAAGCATGATAATAATAGGACAGACTGACAGGGCTTTGCAAAGATTAAATGAGACAATGCACGCACAGCACTTAGATGAGTGCTGGTCCAGAGAAAGCTCTCTGAAAGTGCTAGCTGCTGTTATCATTAGTAGGATTATCGTTACCATCATCACCATTAATTTCATCCCTATCAGCAACTTCATCATCCCTCTCACCCCAACCATCATCTTGGCCAAAATTAGACATTTAGATTAGATCCAGTAGATGAGTCTCTTAGAAGTCATGATGTCCACTATATCACATCTAATTCAGGAATAATTTTCTGAAGTGTGAAGGTTGGCCAGAGATTTTCCCCATTTGTTCTTTATGTTGCATGAGAGTAGTTCCCTTGTGGCTTAGCTGGTAAAGAATCTGCCTGCAATGTGGGAGACCTGGGTTTGATCCCTGGGTTGGGAAAATCCCCTGGAGAAGAGAACAGCTACTCATTCCAGTATTCTGGCCTGGAGAATTCCATGGACAATACAGTCCATTGGGTCGCAGAGTCAGACACAACTGAGTGACTTTCACCTTCACTTTCTATGTTCTGGAAATGTGCACAAAGAAATTCATGTGTCTTAAAAGCTTAACCTCAACTCTTCAGTAGCTAAATAAAATCCTAGGTTTGTATCTGAATTTCAGTGGAAACAGAAACCAGAAAAATGGATTGTAAAGTGACTTCCCCTATGAAGTTACATGTGCTTGGGATTTGTAGCAGTTTTATTGGCCTCTATTATTATTGGCTAGGTCTTTACAACACTATAGCTACTTTCCCTAATGTTGACACCAGTAAACTGATTTCCTTTGTGCCTCTCGGAAATTGTTCTTCAAGGTCATACAGCTATATCCATATTACTTATCCAGATATCTATATCTATATTATTTGATTTGATTTGGGGGGAATAAACCTTGATGAAACTTGAGACAGCTGCCACTACTCTTTATTTGTAAATGGCTCTTGTGACAGTGGATATTACACAAATGATCCTCTCCTTAGCTTGAATTATTAATCATATTTTAAAAAAACAGATTAGGTGATTTTTCTGATCTATTTATCCTTATATTTTTATATGCTACCATAATTGTATACCAAGACAATGCACTATATGCCCAAGAAGAGAAGATATGATTGAGCTGGTAGGAGCTAAACATAGAAACTGCTTTTCTATCCCCTCAAATATTAAGGACTTCATGAAAATAAGTCTGTGACTCTGAAGATATTTCCTGTACACAAGGTCATTACAGTTCAGTGAAGCAGATATGATTGATTACATGGGCCAAAATTTACCTTGCCTCCAGGGCACTTCTATTTCTTGTTGTAGCTCCTATAAGGGCACACAATTGTCTCCAAAAGTCAAAGGGGAAAGGTGAATGAACTTTTTGACCATGGTAGAGAAGACAGAAAGATTCTAAAATAGATGTTCAACTTGAAATATCTAGGACAGGGCAGAAAGCAAAAGAAAACTAAATGTATGTGGTTACCTTCCCACTTCCCTAGCAAGGACGTTTTTAAGATTATTTATCTGAAGTTCTACTAAAGTATAACTACATACTCATTAGAATGGCTAACATGAAAAATACGGACCATATGAAGTGTTGTTGAGAATGTGAAAAAACTGAAACTCTCACATGATGTACGGTAATATACATTTTAACAAATGTAAATTTGTTAAGGTAAAATGGTACCTCTTTGCAAAACAGTCTGTGTGTTCTTCAAAAGTTAAACATGCAACCACTCCACACCCCGCATTCTACTCGGAGACATTAACCTGACAAATGGAAGCATATATCTATACAAAGACATAAAAAAATATTTTTATAGGTTTTTTGCAATAGCCAAGAATTGGAAACCAAAGTGTCACTCAACAAGGAAACAAATTTTGAATGACTCCTACAATGGAATACTTCTCAGCAAGAGGAAAGAATGAAATATTGATATGCGAGGTAACAAAGACAAATCTTAAAATAATTATACTAACTGAAAGAAACCAAACAAAATGATATAACATATAGTGTTTGACAGAGTAAAAGAAGGTGAAGTGAAAGTATTAGTCACTCAGTTGTGTCCGACTCTTTGTCCATAGCTCTGCCAGGCTCTTCTGCACATGGGATTCTCCAGGCAAGAACACTGGAGTGGGTTGCCATTCCCTTCTCCAGGGCATCTTCCCAACCCAGGGATAAAACCTGGGTCTCAGGCATTCTATGCTGATTCTTTATCACCCGAGCCATCAAGGAAGCCCTGAAACAGAGAAGTGGGAAAGAAAACAGATTACAAAGGGGCATGAGGAAACTTTCAGGGATGTTGCATATATTTATTGTCTTGAATGAGGTGATGGCTCCAGGGGTATATACATATGGAAACATAAAATTGCAGACTTTAAATATATACAGTTTGCTGAATGTCAACTGTAGCTTAATAAAGTGTTAATAAATAAAATAAATAAATCACTTAGCTGAATTTTTGAGCATAATATCTGAACCAATGGGACTATTCATTGGAATGAATTTTTCTCTGAAATAGTCACAACATAATTAATGTGAGATTAAACTTTTTTCTATTAAAGGCTTATTCTTTAGAAGATGGGCTCATAAAAGATAAAATCAATGACCTTATGCACATACAGACACCATTAAATATACTGAGAAATTGTTTGTCTTTAATAAACAGCAATAGTAATAGAAATACAAGTATACAAATCTGCTTTAATAAACTTTTAATTGTTTAGGTTCTTTTGAATAACTAGCCAGTACTATTATGCTAAATTAAGAACTTAGATTACTTTTCTAATTTTTTCTCCAATTTGAGAAGAGACTATGAAGAGAGATTTTTTTCTGGTGAATCCAACTTTAATACCTTACCTATCATCTGCTGCCCAATGCTTTAGTGTGACAGAATCAATTTAATCAAATAGACTGATTTCAGTGAGTCAATCCATTAATGAATCTTTTATTACCAAGGGATCCCTTCTTCACATAGTTTACTTTCACTGATGTATATTCATCTAACTGTCAACTCAAATGCATATACATTTATAATATTTTGTTTTTCTCGTCTCTGTTGTTTAGTTGTTAAGTAGTGTCTGACTCTTTGCAACCCCATAGACTGTAGCCCACCAGGCTCCTCTATCCATGGGATTTCCCAGGCAGGAATACTGGAGTGGGTTTTGCCATTTCTTTCTCCAGGGTATCTTCCTGACCTAGGGATCGAACCTGTGTCTCCTGTTTGGCAAGAGGATGCTTTGCTACTCAGCCACCTGGGAAACACCATATTTATAATATGTTTGTACCAAATTTATGCTATTCATGAATGCTTTTTAATAATCAGAAGCTATATGGATTATAATAATTTAGATGCATTTATCTGTACTGATTGATTAGCTTGATGTTATTCTCTCTTTGTTAAGAACCCAAGGTAGGTGCTGAGTGTTTATATAATAAAACCTGCTAGAACAATAGTTTAAAATTATCACAGTGATGAAAGAAAGAGGGAGAGAGATAAAGAGAAAGAGAAAGAAGGAAGGAGGCAGGGAATGTTAAGAAAGAAGAGACAGAAAGTGAAAGAAATTTACCTGTATATGCTTTTTCACTCAATATGCATTATTTGAATTCATTTAGGTTCTCTATTTTAGTTCATAATCTTGGTCACATAGTTCTTGTCCACATGGGAACCTGAAAAATGTTTTAATGTCTGGGTCTCCCTCCAGACCAACTTAATAAAAATTTCTGAGAGTAGTGCCAGAGATTAGTGATTTTAATGCAATGTGGGATTTGAAAACCCTATCTTAAAAGGAGAGGACTACAAAATTAAATGTGAAAAACTGATAACAGAAGTGTTGGGGAAGCCTTAATCTTCTCATCGGATATTGATATAACCTTGAAGTGAACTGACCTCCCATTTTTTTGGCGTTTTGTCTACCACCTCCACCATGACTCACTTTTTGGCATACTTTCTGATTCTCCTCCAATCCCACTCCCTATGCCTGAATAAAACCCAGTAAGAAAAAGAAATCAGAGTAAGCAGTGGAGACTGCTGATTGTGTTGCAGGGAATCAGACAAAGTACTTTATATCAAACAATGCTGGTTTCTGTCTCCTGTGTTTTACAGAGCAACTCACCTCGACCCCAAACTTGTAAGCTCACAGATAAAAACAAAAAGCCATGCAGTTAATGCATCTATCCATCCTTAGAAAACCTTTTAATCCCCATGTTGTTATCTGAGCTTGTCTTTGCAAACTTCTGTATTCAAGTGACTTATCAAAAGCTTCTCTTGGACATGCCCAATGATCTCCACAAGAGGAATCTTCTCACCATATGCTAAGATTATAAAATAGTTATCAGATTATTCTATTGACATATGTATCATTGAATAATTGTACACTTGAAACTAACACAACCTTATAAATCAACTACACTTCAAATACATAAATATTGCTTTTTTAAGGCTAAAAAAATTAAAAAATACTTTGTCTTACAATACTGGGTAGGAGAAACATTCCTGGCAGAATGTAACATCCATTTCCATAAAATACTCAAGCAACATTGATATAACCTCTTCATATAACATTCACTTAGACTTTCCAAATGTTATAATCCCATTAACTCTTGTACTTGTATGTTTTCTCAACCTAATTGTAGCCCACATCAGGGTTCCACCAATGGACTTTGGTACCACAGTTCATGGGGTTCTCACATAAAGGAGTCCCAGAAACTTCTCTCCATCCTCTAGCCATTTTACCCATTTCTGTATAAGAGGTCTTTGGTCTCCAGTGAAAGGATGAGTCAAGGGACCCAGGTCTGTTTATCAACTGAGCAGAAAATCTGCCTTTCTAGCAGTGTTCCAGAGCATCCTGATGCTGATTTGGAGATACAGTAGAGTAGCAAGGATTGAAGAACTTTGCCAAATATTTAGACTGGCTCTCAGTTCCCTTGAAGTCCAGCCCTGTTTTCCACAGATCTGTATAGAATACTCCAATGTGGTTTATTTCTTACTTGCTCACTTACGGAATACCTTTTAGGTGTTATAATTTCAATCTCTTTATTTATTCCCTATCTCTCATTGGTTCTTTGCAATTAAGTGTCTACTTTTTTTTTCAATAGTAAACTTGAATCTTAACTTCTCCATGCAGACTTTCTTGTGATCAAATACAAAATTATTTTTCTTCCTTCTGAGCATCTCTGTAATTCTTTGGGAGCCTATCAAACTTTAGCAAAAACTGTTTATTGGACAGAAGAACAAAACAAATGTATGAGTTAATAAGATAGTCGTAGAAAATGGGATACATTAAGTTACAGAAGGAAAGAGAAACTGCAATTTCTGTGTAAAATGTCAGAATTAATAAAAGATTTTCATCCTTTCTTTACTACATCTAATTATGACAATACTTCTAGGTTAACTGCAGAAAATAAAGACTGGAAGTTGGTGGATTGTCACAGCTAAGGGTCATCAAATTTTTTTCTTAAAGTTCAAAAGCATAAGTATTTTAGAGTTTGTGGTCTCTCCTAAAGCAGATCAGTCCTGGGTGTTCATTGGAAGGACTGACGTTGAAGCTGAAACTCCAATCCTTTGGCCACCTGATGTGAAGAGCTGACTCACTGGAAAAGACCCTGATGCTGGGAAGAATTCGGGGCAGGAGGAGAAGGGGACGACAGAGGATGAGATGGCTGGATGGTATCACAGACTTGATGGAGCAAATATGGTTGCCTGAACCCACACAATGTGAGGTAAAAGCTAGAAGCCAATATTCAAAGTCTGACAGAAACAAATATCTTCGGGTTATAAATCTCTACAAGATCTGAAATGTAAACATGGCCTGCAATCACCTGAATCTGAGCCCAGCTAATTCAATTGATAAGAACCCGAAACCAAAAGGAAAGAAATTTTAAAAAAGGCAAGTGGCCTTTTAAAAATATAAACTGCTGGAGAGGATGTGGAGAAAAGGGAACCCTCTTACACTGTTGCTGGGAATGCAAACTAGTACAGCCACTATGGAAAACAGTGTGGAGATTCCTTAAAAAACTGCAAATAGACCTGCCATATGACCCAGCAATCCCACTGCTGGGCATACACACCGAGGAAACCAGAATTGAAAGAGACACGTGTACCCCAATGTTCATCGCTGCATTGTTTACAATAGCCAGGACATGGAAGCAACCTAGATGCCCATCAACTGACGAATGGAGAAGAAAGCTGTGGTACATATACACAATGGAATATTACTCAGCATTAAAAAAAAATTCATTTGAAGCAGTTCTGCTCAGGTGGATGGAACTGGAGCCTATTATCCAGAGTGAAGTAAGCCAGAAGGAAAAACAACAATGCAGTATACTAATGCACATATATGGAATTTAGAAAGATGGCAGCGGGAACCCTGCATGAGAGACAGCAAGGGGAACGCAGATGTATGGAACAGACTCATGGACTCTGTGGAAGAGGGTAAGGGTGGGATGATATGGGAGAATGGCATTGAAACATGTTAATTGTCATATGTGAAATCAATCGCCAGCCCAGGTTTGATGTTGGGGGCTGGTGCACTGAAATGTCCCAGGGGGAGGGAATCAGGAGGGAGGAGGGAGGGGGATTCTGGAGGGGGAGCATATGTAGACCCATGGTGGTTTCATGTCATTGTATGGCAGAACCAACACAATAAAGTAAAGGAAAAAAAAAAACCTACAAAAATAATTTAAAAAAATAAAAATAAAAATATAAACTGCTGATAAGGCTTCCTCACCCAAAATCTAATTCACAGCCTCCCTAAAGATTACTTGTTTAAAGCAAATACAAATCTTAGAATTCTACATGAATAGTAGAAGGACTTTAATGACCTAAGCAAACTTATTCCAACTGTTATTATAAATCAGTGATCTTTGTATTATTATCCATTATTCCTGACTAAAAATTTAAAAAGTAAACTATGAGATCTCCTACTGTGCCTATCTGTATGTGTGTACTATAGATATGATATTTTTCTACCTTCATATCGTATTGCAAAGATTAATTTATATAAAGAACTATATTTAACTGGCTAAAGCAAATGCTTAGATAGAAATTCTCAAAAACATAGTGGAAACTAACCATAATATTTTTCAATTTCATGTGAACTAGGATTAATCTTTAGTAAATTTATGCTTGCTAGTTTTATTAACATAGGAGCATCTTTAGTGCTTTCAGCATGAACTATAAAGTTTGTGTTCTACATACATTTACCAGAAGTCATATAAGTTCATGTTATCTCCATTATAAAATTTGTTTGTGAGAATGGCTGACTTTGTCTAGTATCTCATGAAATTTTCATGGATAATCAAAACAATTTCTGGGAGCACATAATTTAGACAGATGCAAGTGGGATAAGACTTAAAAATATCTTCCAACATTTTTTGGTAACTGGAAACTTTAGAGTTTCGCTAACTTAAATGATAGACATTCATTAAAACGTGTATATCATTTTCAAATAAGACAAAATGGGGAAATATTAACAAGTCTAAGTTTACCTGGTTTTTTCTTATTACAGAAACACTAAAGATGTTTGGTTCTATTATTACACATATCCTGTATCACATTTAAAAATTGCACAATAAGGAAATTTATGTTTGAAGCAATTAGAAAATATATTTATAAGTTTGTCAATCAAAAAGAGTGGTGTAACAAGCCATTTACAATTGCTTACTTCTTAGTTTGCACTAGAAATTAAGATTTATAAGAGTTAAAAATTATAACTAATATATGTAATTAAAACTACCAAATTAATAAGGAAAACATCCTTGTATGCAAGAAATATTTTTAAAAAGGGATAAGGAATGGAAAGGCATACTGTTAGGGAAAGAAAGTAATTTTGTCCTAGTGAAAGTGAAAGTCGCTCAGTCATGTCCAACTTTTTGCAACCAATTCTCCAGGCCAGAATGCTGAAGTGGGTAGCCTTTCCCTTCTCCAGGGGATCTTCCCAACCCAGAGACAGAAACCAGGTCTCCCGAATTGCAAGCAGATTCCTTACCGGTTGAGCCACCAGGTAAGCCCAAGAATAATGTAGTGGGTAGCCTATCCCTTCTCCAAGAGATCCTCCCAACCCAGGAATCAAACTGGGGTCTCCTGCATTGCAGGTGGATTCTTTACCAACTGAGCTATCAGGGAAGGCGATTTTGTCCTAGAGAGAAATTATACTTAGGACAAAATCTGAATATTATAAAAGGAAGCCATAGAAAATTTGTGGAAAAGAAGCCATGAAAAGAAGAGTTTTGTGGATAGTCACTACTCACTGAGATTAGATTGAGACTAAGATTATATTGAACTTAATTGAGCAAATTAATTTAGTATCAAAAGCAAGCTACTGCAAGCTAGAATTTGGTTTTCTATCTCTAATAAGAGAACAAAATTTTCCTGGACTATTTTATTTTTTAATTTTACCTATTTTTATTTTTTTAAATTTTTAAATTATTTTTATTGTAACAAATTTGATGAGGACTTTTTACTTTACAATATTGTGTTGGTTTTGTCATACATTGAACATGAATCCGCCACGGGTGTACATGTGTTCCCGTTCAAAGAAGCCCTCCCACCTCTCTCCCGATTCCATCCCTCTGGGTCTTCCCGGTGCACCAGCCCCGAGCACCCTGTATCATGCATCATGCCCTTGCCCTCTCCCATAGAGTCCAAAAGACTACTCTATTCATCTGTGTCACTTCTGCTGTCTCATATACAGGGTTATTGTTACCATCTTTCTAAATTCCATATATATACGTTACTATACTGTATTGTTGTTTTTCCTTCTGGCTTACTTCACTCTGGATAATAGGCTCCAGTTTCATCCACCTCATTAGAACTGATTCAAATGTATTCTTTTTAATGGCTGAGTAATATTCCATTGTGTACATGTACCACAGCTTCCTTATTCATTCATCTGCTGATGGACATCTAGGTTGCTTCCATTTCCTGGCTATTGTAAACAGTGCTGTGATGAACACTGGGGTACATGTGTCTCTTTCAATTCTGGTTTCCTTGGTGTATATGCCTAGCAGTGGGATTGCTGAGTCATATAGCAGTTCTATTTCCAGGTTTTTAAGGAATCTCCACACTGTTTTCCACAGTGGCTGTACTAGTTTGCATTCCCACCAACAGTGTAATAGGGTTCCCTTTTCACCACATCCTCTCCAGCATTTATTGCTTGTAGACTTTTGGATGGCACCCATTCTAACTGGTGTGAAGTAAGTAATCTGCTGTTAACTTTTGGGTTTTGCCTTGGAATCTTTTCTTGAATGAGTTAAGTGGATAACGACGTAGTGTTTCAGTTATCTAGGGTCCTATTTGATCAAGTATTTTTGAAACCTTTTGATATATTTAACAAACTTTCCCAAATTGAATTCTAAATTAAGTCCTTCTAACTAACATTGGTAATCTTCAAGGGCCCATAAAATATCTCAAAGAGATATGTTAAACTAATTAGGCTTATTTGATATGGTAATTTATATGGAAGGCATTATCAATTAAATCATGACAAACCTCAGGTTATATTGCATGGATAAATGCTATTAATATGTGTTCCAAAATTATATAAATTTCTAAAAATCTGATGTCTCCCAGTAAAATGTTATTGATCATAATTCATGTTATCTTAAAATTTTATATCACAGAAACAACCAAATTTCTTTGTCAATTGCATTATAATGAATCAGATCTTTTACAAAAATTCTTCAACTTCAAAAATGTTCACAGAAAGGACTTTTTTTGACAAATATAGGTTTATGATAACTTTCAGATCATACCACTGAACTGAATAAAAAATTACAGAACTCTAATGGAAAACCTGATGGCTTCATAAAACTGTTAACAAAAGATCAACAAGAATTAATTACATAGAAGTGAATGAACTGATGAATATAATTATAATTCTCATGTCTTTTTGTCTGAAATATTACTGGCTTTTTAATCTTTGCTTTCCAGGTATAAGGGAATCTTTTATCTTAAGCTAATTATGATTTACAGCAATTTGATAAATTATACCTTTGTATCAGAATTGAAACATTAACCATTTTCTCCATACCTAAAACTCCAGAATTTGGAAACCCTTAGAGAGTATTCTTATTTTCAAGGCAATGTAGTTTTACACTGGTTCCCTAAGAATCTGTTCTCCTTGTAACAGGACGTGATTGGAAATATTGGTTATATTACTGAGGTTTTGACTAGAATATCATATTTGAGTATGTGCATCAAATCAGATATGACCAGAGAACATTAAGGATATAAAATCAACTTTATGGAGTCATGGAGCCCGTAGGGAAAACAGCCTGGTCCCTTGCTTACAGGGTTCCCAGCAGCCTTACCAGGTAAGTAAAGTCACTTCCTGGCAGGTTCAGGAGCTTCAGGATATTTTGAGGGCCTCAAGAAGAGAGGAGTTCACCCAAATCTATAGATATTATAGGCAAGTTTGATGACAATTTCTTGACTTGGCGGCTTCTTGGTCTTAAGAGGCATTTAAAAATTAAGTCTAATGATTCCTTATGAAAAGTTACAATGAAGCAAACTTAAAGGAGCCTATATGGTCATTCTCTATTCTTGCTGGAATTAAAAAAATAATCAAGCGAAAAAAAAATCAAGCTAATTTTATTAAAACTAGACTTATTTTATGAACAAATTAGCCTTATTTTGGCTATTTTTGATAAAAATGAGAACATTTTAGGGAGAAAAATTGTATTTCAGTGGAAACTATTTTGCACAGTTGTAGATAGTTGTAGATACCAGATTCTAGCTCTGTTCATTGTCTTTGAGGTTTGGTTTTTCTAGCTGTGAACTGGACTGGATCCTGAATTCTTAAGGGTTTCTTCAAATATTTGGCTATAACTCCTCAAACTAACATTTCTAGTTTTTCTCCCACTTTTGACGTGGGGTCATATAGAACTAAAGCTGCTCTTCTCCTGAAGCCCTGCAAATAGAAGCTGAACAACTTGTTATAAACTTGAGACATTACTAGAATTGCCCACATTTAGAGAATCCTTATGCTGTTGTGTAAGCCACTCAGAAAGTTTACCTGATCACCTGATGACATCATCAGAGACATTCAAACTACAAACCAGGATGCAGACCAGGAAAATCCATAAAATCGTCAGCACCAGCTCTCAGTCCATCTGAAGATGTTTTGAACCATACACTCAGAAATATTCTTGACTGGCAGCTCTCAGGACACAAACACTGGATTTCTAGTTTACTTCAACCATTAACCTTTTTTTTTCTCTTTTGTCTCCATAAAAATACTTCTTTTCAAATACTGCATTGCTTGTAACGAAACCTAACTTTAAGCCACAAAGGGAACAGATGCAGGCTCTATCCTTGGGTCAGAAAGATCCCCTGGATAAAGAGCAGGGCAACCCACTCCAGTATTCTTGTCTGGAAAATCCTGTGGACAGAGGAGCCTGGCAGGCTATAGTCCCTAGAGTCGCAAAGGATCGGATACAAGTGAAGCAACTTAGCACACAGCACAAGCCTAAGTTTGTGTGCCCACCTGCATCACTGCCTTCTGATATGAGTTCATTGAACTGACATGTTATCAGAACTAAGAGACTAGCTCAATGAGACAAAAAGCAATCTGTGAACTCAGCTTCTGAGTTGCAGAAGACAGGATTGTAGTTTGGTAAAATTTGCGACTTCCAAAGTGTAATTCTTTGGCATGTGAATTAATTTATGCTGATTATTCTCAAGAAGTGGAAGACTCAGGAAGATGTTTTTTACCTCTGCCTTAGCAGCTTATAGAATTTGATAAATAGCTTGTTCCCAGAATTGAGCTACCACCAGCGATATCCTCAAAGAATATGGGCTAAGGAGACTCAGCAGTCTAGAAATCAGAGTCCCCTGTGTGTCCCACTGTTTCTGATTGCCCAGCAAACATTTGTTTACCAAACATTTGCTTTTCTTTCTTCAGGTACATTGCCTTCCTATCCTTTAAAATCCCAAACCACTACTCTCATCATCTTCTTTTGTCTTTTGCTAAACATGTCATTTAAGATGAGGGCTTCAGACATTTTGGCAAGGTACTGTTTTCCTGTGTATCTTCTATATATACATGTGATTCAACTTATGTTTGATTTTCTCCTGTTAACCTATCCCATGTCAATTTAATTCTTGGATCATCCAGAAGAATCTAGAAAGGTAGAGGAAGATATAGTCTTCCCAAAAGTGGTATTTAAACACAAAGTTATAAGAACACAAAAAACTACTTTATGTGTAAAATTATTTACCAATAATACCTTCTAAGTACTAGCATTATATTGCATTTTTATTAATACATTAAGCTATAAGGCAAGGCTATACCAAAAGAGAATGACAACAAGAGAGAGAAAACTTGAAAAATAATCTAAAAAAAACCCCAGTGGTAGCCCCAAGCAATTCCAATGGAATTGCTTAAGTTATTAAATGGATTGTTTTTTAATTGACACTCCTTTGAGGTGGCTGCTTTCTTTCTGATTAGAATATTGTAGCAAAAGTAATATAGCCCTAGAAAGAAAAGTCCTCATGCCTTACTCAGAACTACCTATAACATCAGCATTGCTAAAGGCATGAAATTATTTTTAAAGGCATGGACACTAACATTTTAACTCCCAAAGAAAACTTTAGTATAGTAAATTATCTAGTAACCAACTTGGGGCGGGAGTACTTGTAATTTGCCTTTCTTTAGTTTTTAAAACAATTTTTTATTATAAAAGTTTCCTCTAGTCCACAGAAGGTGTCTATCGTCATCTTTTCCACATAAAGAGTGTCTATTTGAATTGATTAAATTCACCAGACCCACTTCATGATCTTTTATTTCTGTCTTCCCATAAGGTTAGTACTGATAGAACAAGGCTATAAGGGTCTTAGAAGGATCTATTTTTTCATCACACCTCTTGTGTTCCATCTTGCTTAGCAAATCAGATGCCAGATATATTTTGATTAGTTTGTACTTTAATGGATCATGTATGGAGGGTCCACCTTTCACATTGGGGCCATTAATTTTTCTTGAGTCTGATGGAAAAAACAGGTAGAGCTTTTTGTGTGTGTGCTGATTGAAAAGTGATGGATTATTTTCATGTGGTAAGAAACACAATGTTTTCTTTAGCACAGCAGGATATAATGTTTGCAAGGTCTAACAGTGAAATATTATGCATATCTGCTGCTGGCCAGCTGCCAGAAATGGAACAGCAAAATCAGAAGAGATTTTGAATCTGAATCTTAAAACCAGTGCAACCTACACAAAAACTAATGAACCATTCTAGCAGAAAAAGTATTTGTCCTAATAGATGATTCCTGCCATTCATGCCAGCATTTAACAAAATGGTAAATAATTATTCATTTAAATGTTAAAGTTTCCTTGAACTTTATTTCAAGGAAAAAAAGAAACTATTTCCAGTAGGTACCACTGCAAGGATGTTTTCCCCCAATTTAGAGGCCCATGACATTTCCTTCCCTATGAAAGCAGAGTCATTTTCTATGTAATATTTTTTTTCTCACGTGGCTGAAAAATTGATTCACAAAAACTTTTATTTCACCATTAGTATTCAAAACAGGTGTTTTCAAATCAGTACACAGCATTCTGAAAAAGCTTTGAAATGTTATGAAAATAAAGACATGAGCACGTTTATAAAAGGCAGGGAAGGTGAGATTTTGAATTTGCTTAATATCTTAAGTTCCTTTGTTTCCTAAATCAAGGATCTGGTGATGGGAATGCTCTCTACACGTGGCATTTTATGTATTTTTGGTAAACTTTTAACATCATCAGAGAAATACAATCTGCATGTTCATCTACATCCAACTTTTTAAGATAGTGTTTTCTAAGAAATACTTGGTGTCTTAGAAAATTGGAGCCTTCTTTTATGGGCTTTTACATTTCATTGTATTCGATCTTATTTTAAGGCCAGGAAATTTCATTTAGTAGGCATTAAAAGAAATTTGGGTCCAGCAGAGAGCACTTGCTCAGTTTTACATGGAGAAGCTACACAATCTCATGGAAAATACACGCCATTTTACTGCCCTCCTTGTAAATAGAGAAATCTAATGGGAGGAAACATTTGCTACATCTTGATGCCGTATGTATTTTATGTTACTGTATTTCAATCTCCATTTTAAAGGTGGAATTATGACTTTAAATTAAAAGCTTTCACTTTTAAGACCATAATAATCTCCCAGTGCTGCAACACTGCAAGGAGGGGCACCAACTCGCAGTCCCCTAGGAACAGAGGATGGAAAGGAAAAGGGGAAAAGTTCGGCAGCACTGTTGCATCTTGCTGTTTAAAAATCAAAATTGAGACATGCTTGTGACAGATTCAATCAGGCAGTGCTCCTGCCTGAGTTACAGGCCAGGTGTTCCGTTTTGCTGGAAGCTGCATTAACCCTTCTGAGCCCCTGGGGTCCTGCCGAGTAATTTACTGCTACATCACCCCAAATGGTGCTCCTGTGGCCCAAGGCCTGGTCTATCTCCAAATCGACACAAAACCTCAAAGACCTGCTAGAGGTGACTTGTAAATTAGGACAATACGGTTTATCTTCCGGATACTATTTTTTAAATGTCATGAATCACAGTCACTTTTGATTTGTTTGGCAAATGTAAATGATACATTATTTTAAAGAACTTAGAGATGGTATAGTCCATGTATTAACTTGTCAAGTCCCCCAAATCTTAATTTAAAATAAAAAATAAAACCCCACAAAGTATGTAAAATAATAAAATTGTAAATGTAAATGTTTCTTCTTAAGTTTGTTACACACTAGTCACACATGCTAGGAAATACACTCTTGATATTTAAAAAGTCAATTTTACAAGGGTTAATCAGATATCTGAATTGTTTGAATTGAATCTGCTTTGTCCAGATGGTTTAAAGCTCATTAAAAATTAGGAATGAAAGACAAGATAAAAGCACCTTAAAGAACACATTATAATGCTTTACTACAAACATTTCTAAGCAAAAAAAAATAGATGTCAATTCTTAAACATAAAGTGCACAGAAATTGTGAGTTGTGCTAGATTCTGTCCAACAAAATGAGTAGATCGTGTTTCGGCCGCACTGAAACTAGAAGATAATATTCAGAATTTAGATATATAAGGGAAAAATAAACTTGCCTATGTTTTATCTTTACTGGAAAAATTTAAAAGGTAGAAAAACTGGAAGGAAGGAAGGAAGGGGATAAAGAAAGGAAATTCATTCTTACTGTTGAAATGTTAAGTGACAGCATGATGCTTTCATTGAGATTAAATTAAGATTATGACATCTATTTGTTTAAGACAATTAAAAAACATACAATATCTAATATATATCTCTCTAATTATTGTGTATGTAATTACTATGACCTAAAAAACTATAATGTTTGTGTTTCTTCCCTGAGCTCCATTTTCCCTGAGTTTTGCCCATAATAGCAATCAGGTCCCTATATTTCATATTTGATGATGTTATCTAGTCATTAGTATGTCCTTCTGGTTTATCTCAGCCTATAAATTCCAAGTGGTGCCCAATCAGTTGCACCCCCTTGAATTCTCCTTTGGCTTCCACCTTGGCCTCTGAAAACACCTAATTAGAGTAGTTATTATTAAATTTGCTAATAACATTAAATAGTATTAATGAATTTATTAAAGAAGAATAACTAGTCTTTCATGTATTTAATATTTTAGGGATAAATAGTTAACTTCAGGGCACAACACATATACCAAATATCTAATTAGAGTTGCCATTCAAATGTTCAATTGAAATTTAACATTAGAACTTTTCTACTCTTCCCAAGATTGAATAATTTATTTATCCTAAGCAGCTAAAGCCTGAGCATAGGATAGGAATCACAAATATAGACTTTACATTGAAAACCTCCATTGAATGTTGCCCAAGGTTGCAGAGCAAAAAGTATAGTGATTCACTAGTCATACATATAGTTTTAGTAACTGCACATCAAGTATATTTTGTTGTTACATAGTCAGATGCCTTAGGTATAAAAATATACTTTCTTCTTAACAGTAAAAGTAAGGATTTGGGAGTAAGAAAGAAAACAACTGCAGTTCAACTACATGTTTATAATAAAACACTAAAATCAGGTTTCTTCTTCTAATATCAGATTTGAATTCACCCTATTTTCCATAAGAACAATTTTCTGTTACGAATCACAATTACCCCTCTGTCAGAAAAAGTAATTAAGGGTTCTCTTGGTAAACTTTTCCTGAAAATATGATTGGTGTGTTCACTCTTACTGAAATATTCTATAATAAACAGAAGTTCAATCTGTCTTTAAGATAGTCACTTCCCTCCTATAGATTTGAGAAACACACAATGTGTGTTGGATTGGAAAAAATCACTTGTGCTTTTGAAACCTTAGTAGGACTAAGAGTTTGCAATCCATAGAAATGTTAACAGTCAAAATCCATTTTAACCTCTTAAAACCTTAAAAGTGGTGGACTTGTATTTCACTGTCAGGAAGCAGAGCAATAGTGCAATTTTAACTGATAAAAACGCTTTCTCTTTTAAGGATTGCAGAATTTCTAACACTTCAATACTAAAAACCAACTGACAGATCTTTTATGAATATTTGGAAAATTATCCCTAGCTCTTTTGTAGCCCAGGAAAGATGTAAAAAGAATCATAATATGCATTTTGGAAAGCTGTGTGGTGATATAAAAGACTCCCAAGCTAAGAGCAGACGGAAAATGGTAGTTATTATTAATTTAGAAAAACAAAAGAGCAGCCCAACATTTCAGTAATGTGGCAAGTTGTGTGCTCTTGAAGGAGGGGGGGTTTATAATTGGATTTTAGAGTAATTTAGAAGACGAGATAAGATGTAATGGTTGTGTATTAGAGGTTAGAACTACAACAGAAACCCATAATGTAAGGGTTCACTGCACTGGAAGAAAAGAGAACAAAGAAAAACAGCGTCGACCGAAAATGGCCTGAGTGGGAAGCAAAAAGGTGAAGCAGGCTGGGGAGACCCGGGGCCGGAATGTTCTCGCTTGGCGCCAGCGGTACTGCAGGCTCCAGCTCCTTCTATGGCAGACAGTGAGGAACGCGGGCTTCCTTCAAAATATTTTTTCTGTAGTGACCTTGTCACCCTCCTGCCTCCCTCCTCCTCCCTACGGGCAAGTTCAGTCTGGCTGGTCTTTCTCCCCAGCTACCCAGCAGTTCATCACTGACTCTCCTTCACCCAGGTCAGGCCCCTTCACCAACCATTCCAGGCCCCACCTGCTGGACCTCACATTTTCTCAGGGAAGGTTGTGGAGATTCTGTCCATAGCTACCTCCACACCACAGACACACACACACACTTACATACCCCACATAACCCACTCTCAGCCATGTATTCATACACTCACAAACACACACACTCATATACCACAAACACCCCACCCCAACACATGTATTCACACACAATCACACACACTCACATACACACATATACTCACATGCACACACACAGTCATGTATTACACACATACTCCAACCCTAGCACATATGTTTACACACAATCACACACTTAAATACACATACACACACACTCATATATGCACACTAACTCACATACACATACACAGATCACACATATACTCCACTCCCAACACATGTATTCATACACAGTCACACACACTCACATACACACACACTCCACATGTACCCCACCCCCACCCCATGAATCACACACTCATATACCCTGACCTGACTTCTTGGTCTCTCTCCACGTTTCCTCAGGGAACTCTGGGCTTCTACTCACAAGGAGGGAAGGAAAAGAGTCAGAAGGAAAAGTCAAATTTGCTCCTCCTCCCACCAATTTTCACCCCAAGCCTCAGGTAGCTTTACCAGAATCTGTCATGGAGGTCTGAGCTCTGGGGCCAAGGCCTTAGGGGAGTGGCTCCTTTTGGAGTCAATAACCGAAGCACTAGTGAGGATTGCCAGCTTCTAGAATCCCAGAGCTGTGCTGTGTGCGGGCTGAGGGAAGGATCCTGTGAGTGAATCCTTCCCAGTTACCGGCGCTTGGCTACCCCCTGCTGGGCGGGAAGCTCAGGCCTTCAGACTCACACCACTCTGCTCAGGGTCAAGCCTCCTCCCAGGCCTGGGACAGGAACCGCTTCTTTCCTGTCAAACTGTTATCACATGGTCCCGCCATGAAGCTGGTGTATGAAGTTCCCTTCCAATCCCCAGGAGGTGTTAAAGACATTTTTTCCCCTAAAACAGTCTAGATGCCAGTTTAAGCAGAACAAATCTATTTATTTTTTGTGAGGGTTGGTTTATTAAAAGCACACACATAACTTAGAATGTATAGAGAAATGACGTTAGGCTTTGTTGAGCGTGAAAAAAGTGAGCTTGCTCAAGCCCCATTGCCAACCCCCTTGGCATCATTTTCTCCCAAAGCAGAAAGGGGGTTATGTTAAGAGGATATCAGTCCAAAGACCTAAAATCTAGCCCAACTTCCCAGTTCTCTCCAGCCCTCTCCTCCCCACAAACTCCCTTATCCACCTCTCAAGAAATCCCTAGCTCCATGACATAGTAAACTTCAGCAAAATATAAATGGATGGGAAACCAATTTTTAACTGAATCAAGTTTTCACATACAGATTAACACATTTTAATTGTCCTACAAACTGTTCTTTAAAGTCTTTCTTAACAAAATCCAAATTGGAGGAAATTTGCTGCTATCACTATAATGTGTATACACTATTAAGACAGTTATGAAACTTTAGACACATTTGGAAGACGTGGCTTAAAAGCACCTTTACTACAAAATAAAATAGAGCAAAATACAAATAAAAAGAGATTAGTTGTTCTGAGCTGTAGCACAGCTGCAGTGACAGAAATGGCAGAAACATGTAAACAGAGGGTGCTTTTAGTAACTCAGTGACCCAAATGTCTTTTTTAGACTCACACAGTTCTAATTCTGACATACTTTTCCATTGAATTTAGTTTGCAGAGCAAGCATAAAAGAAACGGACATTCAGATTAAGTAAACAGAGAATTTATATACAGCCACTGGTCTGCCAGAGAGACAACTTCTGTTTACAAGGAATGCATGGGTAAAAACACAATATCAAAATGGCACTCCTTCCTGCATTTATTGATGTAAAGTGAAAACCCAAATATATTCATCAACAGATGAGTAAGGGGTGAATAAGCTTCTAAATTTGCATGATGTGTTAAAGTGTCAGAACTCTTGAAGTCTGCATCATACTACAGCCTCAAAAATAAACATAAACATTTCTCTCTGTCAGAAGGGAGTAAAAAAAATAGGATTTTGCTAAATCCTTCAGTTGTTTGGATCCTATGTTGTGGTCTAGAATCAGCTCAATTCCATTTCCAGCTGAAGTGAAACGGCCAAGGAGCATCACAAACCAGCCTTCTCTTTTGAACTGCGTGGGTTTCATAGTTCTACAACTCTGGAGTCACATTTGAAAACACTGTCAACCAAAAAAAAAAACTGTTGACTGCTCCATACCCTAGAGAGTTCAGTATCTTATAAGCCAATGTACATATTAAAGGTCTTAAAAAAAAAAAAAAAAAACGCTGCATATGAGAGACACTTGTGGCTTGCAAGTGAGATTCAAATAACATTGGAAAGAAATGTAGGCAGCTGCAAAAGAACTGTCCAAATAAAAAGTAATAACTGCTCTTGATTCTTTTCTGCTCTTGATCCTTTTTTCATTGGAAATTTATGTTCAGAATGGTCTGTATGTAAAAGGGAGATACAAATGTCAGTGTCCACAGACAGGCACACTTCTAAAAATTTGAGGACCTTCAGCAAGGATACAAATGGTGGCCCACATATTGTATGTCTTTATATTTAAAAATATATATAATGAAGGTAGCTAATTGTTAAAATAAAATGAGTTTTAGTTTTTTACATTAATTCACTTGTAAGGCCAATGTTGAATTTAGATTTCTTGCACTACAGGAATTCTATTAGAGTATGTTAATGTAGGTAGAGTGGCTCATGACCTCTGATCCCAATCCCAGAGTCAATCCTATGACTCCTCCTTCTTTTTGAAACTTGGGCCTTGTTCTGGATTTGATAGGCCTTACATTTAAGTTGTGTTCACAGACCCACACTCTAAAGTCTCTTGGATAAGGACTGGAAGGGCTGATGCTGAAACTGAAGCACCGGTACTTTGGCTACCTGATGTCAAGAGCCATCTCATTGCAAAAGACCCTGATGCTGGGAAAGATTGAAGGCAGAAAAAGAGTGGGACAGAGGATGAGCTGCTTGGATTGCATCACCAACTCAATGGATGGACATGAGTTTGAACAAACTCTGGGAGATAGTGAAGGACAGGGAAGCCTTGCATCGCAAGGAGTCAGGCACAACTTAGCTACTGAACAATAGTTCTCATGGCTATGGAGAGGTCAGAAGAGTGGATATCAGAATTTCTTGGGAAGGAAACAGAAAATATCCATGTCTCCATCTCCACCTTGAGAAAGTATCTAAAATTCTGGTTGAACAAAGGAGATATATGCATTTGTATATTAAAAACAACAACAAAATCCAAAGGACAAAAGAAAAATGTCTTTTTAATAGATTAAATCCTCCCTACAGTCTGCCTCCACCCCACCATGTTATAAATTGTTTCAGAAAACAAATTACAGTTAGTTACTTACACTGTAACACTCAAGGCCTGGGGTTGTGCTTGGAAGAGGCTGATGACCTGCTCTATCCTTTCCCAGTTATTCTCTTGTCACAAGCATAGACATAAAGAAAGTTCTACTCTCTGTCCCTGCTCACCATGTGAAAGCAAACTGGACATGTGGTGTGGAATTACAAGAGGAAAGAGTTCTTGCACCCTTTGCTCCCTGAATGAATCTCTTCAGGAAATGCATCTTGCCCTATGCATCTGGGTTTTATCAAAAAGAAGCATTCTGTCTTTGAATAGCTATATTCTTCAAAGTAGGTGAAAGACCAAAAAAAAACTTTGGATAAATCAAAGGAAAGGTAATATAATTATGAAAGAATCCCAAGACAATCACTTCTGTTCCTTTATCCATATTTCTACATGTGTATCATCACACAAACAATACCAAAGGCATAATTCAAAAATAATTTATCTTTGACATCGGAATGCAATGATCTTTTTTTCTTTAACAAATGTTTATTAAGAACACACTCCATACTAGGCACTCTCACATACATTATTTCATTTAATCCTTACAATAACTCTTTGAGGTAAGCATATAAGCAATTTAAGACACAGAGAGGATAAATGACCTGCCCAGATCATTTATCAGCAAGCAAGGGGGAAGAATGTTTTCAACTCACCCAGTGTTCTTTCCACAATAACATGTCTTTTACTTAGTTAGCTGGCACTGCTAGGAATGTGGTATCCCACAAATAGGATCTCTTATTATAAAAGTTTAGCCTGGGGCTTCCCCAGTGGCTCAAATGGTAAAGAATCCACCTGCAATGCAGGAGATTCAGGTTTGATCCCTGGGGAAGGAAGATCCACTGGAGGAGGGCATGGCTACCCTCTTCAGTGTTCTTGCCTGGAGAATCTCATGGACCAAGGAGCCTGGAAAGCCTACAACCTCCATTAGATTGCAAAATTTGGACACAGCTGAGCAACTAAACACACACAGCCTGCAGAGCAGTCTAAAAATTTGAACATTTTTGTGGGAAGACCTTTTAACATCAATCCCCCCGGCTTCCAAACAAAAGGTAATGAACATCAATGAAGCTTTTGTTAACAATTCAGAACCATCATCATGAAATTTTTGATTATGCCATTAAGTAATAGAAATAGATTTTATTTTCCAAATTTTCTTTTTCTCCTCTCTTATAAGTCAAAAATAAACATTAGGAAGAAGAGTAAAAGGGGTAAAGTGCTTACGACTGACTTAAGGGCTTTGTGACTATTTTGTGGCCTGCAAGGATCTTGACTTTCAAATTTTGGAGTAGGTTGGCTGGTTAATTGATTTCTAAATAAGTTAGGAAGGAGCATTTGAATTTCTGGGAATAATAGATACACTTACCCGAATGAGTCTCTCTTAAGAAATTTCTGAGCCACACAAATAATTTGACATAGCTCCTACCATGTTGAATAATAGAGAAAAGAGAGCAGACTATGAGCTAAGAGTGTGGACTCTGCAGCCAGACTGAAATATTCTGTCTTTGTCATTTACTAGCAGCGTGACCTTGAGCAAGTTATATGGCTTCTCTGTACATCATTTTTCTTACCTGTTGGAAGGGGCTCTTATGAGTTCAAAATAGGTAATTTATACCCATAAAGTTCTTTGAATAGTGCCTAGCATCTAAGAATTGCTTTCAGTTTGTAAAACAATATAGACAGAAGCCAAATTCTGATGGAGAAAAAAAAGTCACAGATAATCCTGAAAGTGTATAATCAAGGATCAACGACATAACTAGAATGACTCTAGATTTGAGGCTCCCTCTCCCTGCCATTCTGTATGTGATGCCTATTAAAAGGGCCCCTCAGAAGTAAGTTGGTTCTTTCTAGTGAACTCCATGGCTTGCGGTAACATGATCCATCATGAGATGCTGCAACAGGCTGACATTTTCCACATGTAAATCCTTCACTTTGTAATGTAAGAGCAATTACTTTTATGAACAAAATCTTTCCAATCCACCATTTCAAATCCTTGTCTTGCCATGTCATAGTCAAAACATCTGTCCATTAAAGCCAATGTAAAAGTATATTAAACCAAGTGTGTTTGGTTTGGGACATCTGCTTCTTTCTACTGGAATGAGAACTATTCTAAATTCAATGGGTTCTGTCTGTAGGGCTTTCATGAAAACTTCTCAGTCATATTCATGGGGATTATCGAATAGCCCACAGTTTTGATTACCGTTTCAGGTTCAAATAGAATTCAGAGTTCAACAAGGGACTCAATCAAACTAACGGCAATAATAACAACTATAATGCAAAGAATAAAAATCTTTGCATGCAGCTTTTACACAAAGAGTTTCATATATTGATGTTAAGTATTACATAAACATGACATAATGGCTTGTGCTATAATGAACACTCTAAAAATATCAAAATTTTTCCTTTGTTTTTCATTCTGCATTCTTGCTGAAAGTAGTCATAGTTGTAACACCAAACTTAAAGGAGGAAAAGAATGAATAGAAATTGAATTCAGGAGATCTTTATAAGCACAGATATCAATCATGCCTTACTCAACTCATATCTTTACCTCTTTTCTCTGTCTACTAAGTCTGCTTCTTAGTTGAAGCTGAAACAATGTGAAAGTTTTGGATATATTTCCAAGAAATCATTTACTGATAAATATATGTATAGAGCTCAGTTACAAAGTTGCTCCAGATATAATTAAATTTTGGAGAAAGATATCTGAAAACTGCATTCAGGAAAATATTCTTCTCTCATTGTTTTCAATCAACTATTGGCTCACAAATGAAGAAGTGCCATTTTCTAAAATAGCAAAGCCATGTAAGATTCCCTGGTGTGGCATTTTCACTGATCACCCTCCATGTGTCATCTTCTTTCCAATCTATCAATAGCTGTTTAGAGTAGAAAGAAAAGAGACCTTGCAATCAGAAAAATTCTGTTCAAGTCCTTAATTATCACTTATTGATTATATGAATTTGGGGAACTAACACATCATTTCTTTATGTTTCCTCAAATCACAGAGTTAATATGTGCAGCCTATTTAATAAGGTTGAATATTGATGAAAGTTGCCACATATAAGATGTGATATTTTTATCTAGTGACCTCTATGTGCCAGACTTTATATAAGACATGACTGATGATATAAAATGGTCTTCAATGAATCAAACCTCTCTGCATCCAGGCCAACTGCAGAGTCATTTTGTTGTTCCTTCCATCAAGAGGTGGGGTCTAGTTCCTCATTCCTTGAAGCTGGGTTGCACTGGTGACTTGCTTTGACCAATGGGAAGCCGCAGAAATGGCTCTCTGGGACTTCCATGCTTTTGCTTTTGAAATCCCACTGTCATGCTAGGAAGTCCAGCCTTTCCCACATGGGGAGAAGAGCAGCCATATGGAGGATGAGATCACTTGGGTAAGCATTGAGCCACTGGCCACAATCATGTAGAGGTGCAACCCCTGGGAGTCCTGTCCAAATTCCCAACCCACGAAATTATGAGAAATAACATGGTGGGTTTGTTAAATTACTAAGGCTTGGCAAGATTTGTTGCATTTTAGTATATAATTGACATACAAGATAATTTTCATTCTGTGGTCAATCTTTAGAATAACCTTCTGAAGTAGGCATTGTTCATTTCACATTTGAGGAAACTGTGGATCAGAATACACAGGTACTGAATGTAAAGTCTACTCCACAAAGCCCTGAACGGACAAGGTAACCATGATTGACCACAAAACCATCCAACTCTTTCTACTCATCAAGGGGTACCCTGAAGAGAAGTTTTCTATAAAAGGATTGCTCTGCTCCATGCAGTGATTCAGAATCCCCCAAATGTTCCAAATAAATCTCTGTCATTTCCCAATTAGCCTACAAGCTTATTGTGAGGTCTTAGAGACTGCAGACTCTGGCCTAACAAAAGTTCTGGGAAGGCCAAAATATTTGTGTACTCTAACAAAATTTTCAATTTTTCTCTAATGGAAACTAGACTCAAATTCTAGTTTAAGCACTATACAGAAGACTCCTGATGGAATTATGATAGCTCATAAAATCTTTGAGCTGAAAGGAAGTTCAGAGATCGTCTGGTCTACCCCTCAAATATTTTTGGCTAGAGAGGTAAGATCTAAGAAATTTGCTCATATCCACAAGTTAATGCAAACAGCAGGACCAAGCCAGGTACCTAATTCCCAGTCCACTAAGCACTGCCTGTTAGATGCAACCCCAAGATCTCTGAGCATCTAATGTAAGGTTACCCACTTTAAGAATCTTGGGAAGGATAAATAACTGCATTTTTCCTTACATCATAGCCCCTTCTATTTTTCTTAAATTTCATTATGCTGTCATTTAAGGCTAGCTCTAAAGTCTTTCACAAAGAGAGTATCTACTTTACTTATTTTGAAAAAAAAAAGGATGATTTTTAAAGTAGCATAAAGAAAAGTACACAAAAAGGCCTAAATGACATTTGATCTAATGATAAAACTATTTAATTTGGCAATATTATCTTGAATCTGAATTTATGCTTTATGATACTTGTTGACTTTTGAAGTGAGTCACAACTGTTATATTTTTAACACAAAATAAGTGGCTTAGAGGAAATACCATGCAAGCAGCAGAACATCTTCAGGATGGATCACATAGTAGCAGGAAAAAAATGTGTATATATATATATATATGTGTGTATATATCATCCTATCATAAACTAGTTTCATTTTTGTGATGTTCATTCACACGAAAAAGCAAAAGTTAAAAACAGAGGTTGTGTTCTTAAAGCTAATATTGTTAAAACGTATTATCCTGTTCTTGGAGGGAAGGACTGCTAAGGAATGAAAAACAAACAAACAACAACAAAAACAGCTTTGTTGGCTCAAGGACTGGGATTGGCCCATGGAAAAAAAAACTGGAGTTATTTATCTGAGTGCTGTGATGTGTGTGTACATACTGCCTTGGACTATACCTTCCACAACTGAAATGGTGCCACCTGCTTCGAGTGTTTCCATCTCATCTCCTGAACTAGATCATGTTTCATGAGAATAGATGCTGCAATTTAAATATTTCCCTCCACCAGGTCTACCAGATCCCACACTGACAAAAGAAGAAAATTTGTTCAGAGAATACAAGCAAAGTTAAAACGTTGTTTTCTTTCCCAAGGAAATCCTTTTATGCTGTGTTGGAAGCCCTGCTCTCAAGAAGGAACTAAGAAAAGACACAACTCAAGTCAAAGAATCTGAAATTAGAATGAAACCAGCTCCAGTGGTCTCTGCATTTTAACAAGGAACTGTGTTAGATACTGAGCCATTATATTCCATAAAGGGCTCAATGACAAATTGTAATTTAGAAACGTAAGTATTTAATTTGGGAAGGAGGGGTATTACTTTTGTGTAGCTGTACTTTGTATAGTGAGCACAGAAGGAGACATTTTTAGGTTGGGAGTGGCAGGGGAGCACAGCATTGAATAGTCTCAAATTACAAAGTGACCACAAATTTCACATCATGGATACCCCCGAATCTGCCATAAATCCTTGACTACCCTATATGACCCAGGAAGAAGGAAGAGAGAAAAAGAATGGAGAGGCATCTATGTGAATTAGTTAAATCACACACACACAAAGTTCGCAAGTAAATCTTTCTTTCTTCCCTCTAGGGTGTGCCAGGAATGTCTCTGCTGTCTACCTCTTTTTTCTTTCCTCAAGGTGGATATTTGCTATTCTACAGAAAGCCTGTCTATTGACAAAGTATCAGAAGAGTAAATTTTAACTTGAAGTTTTTCCATGAGCAGGTGTCTTTTCTTGTGAGAACTGACAGATTTTTACCTTCAGAATGATTTCTGCATTCATATGCCTAATTAAATTTTAGAAGTCCCCTGCTTAAATAAAGATTTATTAGCTGTTAAAGTTGTAGCATAATTCATCTGCCACCTCCATGCTATCCTCAAACATATTTACAAGCAGACATTGCTTATCCACTCTAAAAATATGGCTGATTTAAAGCTGTTACGTTATTGATGTCAATTATCAAAACTCAGCTTCACAATAGAGGTTTTTGAAGATCCTATGACTTGACTTTCAGACTGTCCATGTGCTTGAAGTTAAAGGGTCTGTGAATTTCAGCAATGAGGGGTTTGTAGTAGTTAAGTTTTTGGAGGTAATGAGCAGAACTGGAAGGCCAAGGGCAGGACCCATGCAAGGTTACAGACTGTTTCTTATACAAACATTGTCACATCAGTAAAAAGTCTTCTCCACGTGGGTGAACACATGGGCACTGACATTCGCTTGTGTGTCTTCAGTGGACACACAAAACGCATAGGAAGATTGATGGTCGTATTTTGAAAAACACTTCTACAAACCAACAGTCTCAACATCTTCCATTTTCTTTCTGGGATTTTTAGCTGTAAATTTGCCAACCCTAAGTTTTGGTGACTTTCCTAAAATACTCAAAATTAAATTAAATTTGGCAATGCTCACAAGCTTCTGAAGTCTTGTTCAATGAGGACATTTCTCAGCTTGGATTGCTTTGTGTCTATTTCTCAGTGGAGTTACTCAATCTAATTGGACCTTCTCATTCAATGAAAGTTCCCACTGACCTCAGAGTTGAAACATCTCTTACAGACAAAAATCACTCTGGTCTGAGGAGGGATCCTGGGTAAAAGCAAAGAGTGTGCTTAGTTATTTAATAAACTGGAATACCTTGAAAGACATAACTTCTATTTTCTAATATACAGGAAAGAAGAAACTTTTTCAAGCTTCATTTCTTAAATCCTCAAGCTTCTGCTTCAGATTCCTCCTGCATCTGTGCATGCTAAGTTGCTTCAATCATACCCGATTCTTTATGACCCTATGCTGTAGCCCGCCGGGCCCCTTTATCCATGGGATTCTCCAGTCAAGAACACTGAAGTGAGTTGCCATGCCCTCCTCTAGGGGATCTTCTTGACCCAGGGATCGAACCCACCTCTCTTACATCTCCTGTATTGGCAAGTGGGTTCTTTCCCACCAGCACCACGTGGGAAGCCCAGATGCTGCCTAGGCATGACCAAAATGTATAGATTTTACTCAGTGGAAGTTGAAGGTCAGTGGACTGGCATTCTAACAAGAATCTTAAAAAAGAATGACAGAATTTGAGAGTTATAATTAAAATGGCTTTTTTGGATCCCGTGGTACAATTCAAGGTCTTTGAAGAAAAATCCTTTCAAATAATTTTCATAAAAATACCTCTCCTGTATTTATCTCCATCATAAAAGCATTCCGGTTTTTGAATAACAATTTTATGTTACCTTTTTACTTCACTACAAATTTACTAAAGACAACTACTTGCACTTTTGAGGTTCATATAAAATTATTAGTTTTGTCTCATGGTGTTTATTTAACTGCAATCACACATGAAAGAAACACTTTTTGGAGTGTCTGTGTTGACCAGTGGGGCCCAGGTGGCCCAGTGGTAAAGAACCCACTTGCCAATGCTGGAGACACAAGAGATGCTGGTTTAGTCTCTGGGTCTGGAATATCCCCTGGAATAGGAAATAGCAATCCATGCTAGTATTCATGCCTGGAAAATTCCATGGACAGAAGACCCTGGTGGGCTATAATCCATGGGGTCGCAAAGAGTCAGATATGACTGAGCGACTGAACAAACACTATTTCCATCTTCACCGGCTCATTTGGAGGCCTGAGTATTTCACAAGATAACACATGTGCTAACATAAACTGGCCCTAAAAAATTAAAACCATTAAGGATGAGTAAACGTGACTTTCTCTCTCTTTTTTTTTTTTTCTTATCTTTCATGGCAAAATGCAGTGACCTGACACTCCATGTAACACACAGGTGTTGGAGTTTTCAAGATTAGAAATGAAGGAGAGGTTAACTCAGATCTCATGAAACCACTGGACAAATATGGGCTGTTCCTTTTGAGATTTTAGCATGCTTCTTTTAAATATCATTTTGAGACTTTAAATTAAAAAGCAGCATCTATGAAATAAGCATGTTTACTTCTTTACATTTCTTTGATTTTTATTATTGACTGTTTTTCTATTACTGTAAATGCCACAGAGAATGGGAGAGGGCAACCCAGTCTGAAAGACAAGATGTATCTTACAATCCATCAAGAGGGCAGGAAAATAATGCACAGTGTGTGAAGATACATGTTAATGTACATAATTTTTTAAGTTGTTTAGTCATTTTATTGCAATATATTTTGAATTCTAACAAATAGAGCTATTTAAAAACTCCTACTAAGCAGTAAACTATTTAGATAGTTAGTCTTTTAGACTTATAAACATCTACATGTTTGATTTGGGGAAACAGTTACCACAGAGAGTTTAATTTTATAATTTTTAACACTGGTATATATAATAAATTACCACATTCTATTGGAACCAATTCACTAGCTTAATTTGCTTGATTAATAATAGGAACAGACAATAGGAAAATAATATATTTCTATACTCATGATGAAATCATCTATATTTAATAGCCTAATAATTTATTATGTTCTGTATGATTATTTTAAAATATAGGGCAATGATTACATGGAATTATTTAATGTGAGCTATTAAAATGGAAGTTCATTTAGAACATGCAATATGTCTTTCCTATACTCTTACAAGCATATCCTGGATTTCCTTTACTAGATCGAGCTGTTAAAACTAAGTTAAAAACAGCAACAAATTTGTGTGTATGTGTGTGTGGGTTCTGTACCCATTCAACAGGGCAAGAATCCGGTTGTATGTTAAAGTCACATTTCTCATCCACCCTCTCTCTGCCAGACACACAAATTAGGGGGAGGTTCCTCACGGTGTCTCTTATATTATCATCTGGCAACAAGAATTTTCTTCCTCTTCTCTTTTGGATCTCTCTGAAAAAACCTTCTTTGGTTGCTTTCAAGTGGCCGGCCATGGCTGTTAAGACCCTGCCGCCAGTGCCCATTGAAAGTCTTGTGATGCTGTTGTCCAATACAAGTTCATGCACCTGACACACAGTGAGACCAAATGAGCCAAAACATTGGAGTTTGGAGCAGGGTCATGCGAGGAGAAAGGATGGTTCTTGCCTCCCAAAGTCCAGATTCCCCAAAGGGTTCAGCAAAGCATTTTGAAAGGCAAGGTGAGGGAGGGATGTGATTGGTTCTTGCACACTTCTTGGAGCTGCCCACCTACATCAGGTCATGATGTTCCTGTAAGCCTCCAATATGACAAATGTTATTCTCCGTTCTGCAACTTTTTATCTCTATATAAATGGAAAGTGTTATATACCCTTAAAGGTCAGAGCTTGGAGAATGAGCTATCCTGTTTATTTCAGAGTATACACAACATTCTTAACTGAAAGCAAAAGCAATAGATTGTAACAGTTAAAGTAAAAGAAACAAAACTTAATGGAGTCAAATTTGTTCTTCCCTATTACAAAACCAGTGTAAAGCTTCTGATGTCTTCCACAGGAGGAAAAATGGGACATGGAACCCTTTACTGGAGTACTTGCAGCTGGACAAATGCCTCCTCCAGCAATAGAATGCAAATAAACTATAAGAATCAAAAAATGACTATACACATGCAGTCACGGCAATTGAACAGATACAAAAAGGCCAAAACCCAACTGCCTCCTCTGAGGCACCAGGAACAAAAGCAAGGTACTGCGAATGATCCCTGCACAGAGCACCACAAAGGGGGGCAAGAGGACCACCTAGGCCACATTCACCTCCCCATCACCTGCCTCAGGGAGGGAGCAAGGAAACATGTTGCTTGTCTTCCTCCACCCATGCTGCAGCGCTAGTACCAGTAAAGCTTTGCCTGAGTCCCTTGTTTGGCCAATTATCAATTTCTATTGATTAAAGGGTCAAAAAAAAAAAAAAAAACAAGACTTCTCATGCACAAAAACATGAGATGATAGGTACGTTAATTAATTTGATGGGGAAAATTCTTTTACAGTATATATATATGTATCAAATTATCACATTATATCTTACAATTTTATTTGTGAGTTACACCTCAATTAAGCTAAAAAGATGACTTTAAATTTTTTAAAAAATAATAAACTTAGCTAATTAAAAAAGAAAAAGAGTCCAAGAACGCTTGCCAGTATCACAAGTTTGTCTCTGTCTCTTTTGCTGCCTGTGATACAAATGACACATGGGGGCTCACCCATTTTTTCTTCATTTGAGCTACATTTTATTCTGCTCTTGCTTAAGCCCTGGTATTTGCACTTGAATGTGCTTTAACCTTGTCAGAACTTCTAGCCCACTGGTGCTGTACTCTCTTACATAAGCTGTAACTCAACAGATTTGCCCAAAAGCAGATCCTTCCGAATTTGTTTGTTTTGTTTTCATTTGCTCACAGTCCCCTCTGCCTGGAACTTAAGTAAAAAGCCAGGTGGGATGG
Source organism: Antilocapra americana (assembly GCA_007570785.1). NCBI lineage: Eukaryota > Metazoa > Chordata > Mammalia > Artiodactyla > Antilocapridae > Antilocapra > Antilocapra americana. The sequence goes on along the minus strand of ML662449.1, from coordinate 9,576,490 downwards.
TCTGGAGGCTCCTTTTCTCTCCCAAGCCTGATGCCATTAGATAAAACTTCTATAGCTCACTACTCAGTTTCCTAAGAGATGCCTTTATCCCTGATACACAGACTCCTCTAGTACATCCACATGTCCTGCAAATTTGCCCCCAAAATTTCCAATCTTCAGTGAAGACATATGAGGTCAAGATAAGACCTCCTTTTGACATGTGTATTCTAAACAATTCTCTTCTTCTCTTGAAAATGGAGTGTATACTGATGTTGAATTATTAATAGAATTTCTAGAACTTAATGAATAACATCTTATATCTCCAAATATTCTAGTCTTCTTTATAATACAATGTCAAGGCATAGCAAGAACCCCCTAGGTAATTGCTTGCATTTCCTTCAGCTTTAAAAAATATCATTTTGGGGATTTGGGGTTTTTTGTTTGTTTTGTTTTTTTAGCATTTTAACTTTCCTAAGTGTTCAGTTCAGTCGCTCAGCTGTGTCCGAGCACACAGTCAGCCACTGTTTCCATTCTTTCCTCATCTATTTGCCATGAAGTGATGGGACTGGATGCCATGATCTTAGTTTTCTGAATGTTGATCTTTAAGCCAACTTTTTCACTCTCCTCTTTCACTTTCATCAAGAAGTTCTTTAGTTCCTCTTCACTTTCTGCCATAATGGTGGTGTCATCTGCATATTTGAGGTTATTGATAATTCTCCCGTCAATCTTGATTCCAGCTTGTGCTTCTTCCAGCCCAGAGTTTCTCATGATGTACTCTGCATATAAGTTAAATAAGCAGAGTGACAATATACAGCTTTGATGTGCTCCTTTTCCTATTTGGAACCAGTCTGTTATTCCATGTCTAGTTCTAACTGTTGCTTCCTGACCTACATACAGGTTTCTCAAGAGACAGGTCAGATGGTCTGATAGTCCCATCTCCTTCAGAAAATTTTCCACAGTTTACTGTGATCCACACAGTCAAAGGCTTTGGCATAGTCAATAAAGCATAAGTAGATGTTTTTCTGGAACTCTCTTGCTTTTTTGATGATCCATTGGATGTTGGCAATTTGATCTCTGGTTCCTCTGCCTTTTCTAAAACCAGCTTGAACATCTGGGATTTCATGGCTCACATATTGCTGAAGCCTGGCTTGGAGAATTTTTTGCATTACTTTACTAGCGTGTGAGATGAGGGCAATTATGCAGTAGTTTGAGCATTCTTTGGCATTGCCTTTCTTTGGGGTTGGAATGAAAATGGACTTTTCCAGTCCTGTGGCCACTGCTGAGTTTTCCAAATTTGCTGGCATTTTGAGTGCAGCACTTTCACAGCATTATCTTTCAGGATTTGAAATAGCTGAACTGGAATTCCATCACCTCCACTAGCTTTGTTCGTAGTGATGCTTCCTAAGGCCCACTTGACCTCACATTCCAGGATGTCTGGCTCTAGGTGAGTGTGAGTGAGTTTATTATAAACAGTGTGTATATTTAATATTTGGAGTCTTATCATTTTTTCCTAAAAAGATTTGAGGATAAAAAAAGTAAAAGAAAAAAATGAGGATGATCACTTTGAATCAAGGGAACATAATATATTAGGTTTGACCAATTTGGGTTGCTTTTGCTTGGAAACTGTATTTGACCTGAGATGTATCTAAACTTGCACACATGTTAATAACCAGTATTAAACTATGGTTCAACTGAATAATTAAGGAGGCACCTTTAGAGCCTGTGAGCTCCTGTCTATCCTACAATGCAGGAATAAGTAGAGAACACACAGAACCAGGAAGCCCTTTCAAGTGTCGCTGCGGTGCCCTCTGCTATCCTAACATTATGCAAGCTTGAAAAGGAGAAATGTTCTCTTATCGAAAACAGGAAAATGCAGGGTGGATTTGAAGCCGAGAGACAATAATCAAATAACTTTCAGTCTTTCCCTTTGGCTACTCAGCTTCTATATGTACCCTTCTGCATACAACTAAACTTCTTTACAGCAATAAAGCAAACCTATGTTTCTACCAAATAATATATAGGAATCCTTTATACCAGTGAAATTATTATCCTTTTTCCCCCAAATGAAGCAACACATAGTTTCAACAATCATTTTGCCCATCACTACTTATATTAATTACTCCTCAAATCCAGTCATAGTCCTTCTGAATATTCTGTTACATCAGGGCCAAATTATTGACAAGTGACACAATCATCAAGAACAGGGAGCCTTAATGTGTTGTAAAGATATCTCTTCCAACCTGTACATCTTCTGCCACATAATATTTTCATGGCCATCAATTTTCTTCCTCCCAAGCACTAATTTTGTTTCTCTGCCCAGTCTGAGGTGACTTGATGCAGTGATGTCCACCTCCTCCTATGCTTCTTCTTCCCTTTCCTATCCTCATCATTGCTGGGTCTCAGTGGCCAACAGTTCCTAGATACTTAGGATGCCCATGTGGTGAGACATGGATATTCTGGGACATGGGCAACAGAGAAAATCACAGAAGTAATTGTTACGTTTCATTTGGGTCAATAAGTTCCATCATCTCCTTTCCAAATAGGGGACTGGCCAAACTGTGTGTAACTCATGTCCCTCCCACTTCAGCCTTGTTAATGAATCCTAAGTGACCTGAATTCAATGAGGAGAGGGATAAAGAGAAGCAGGCTCAATTTTTAGCCCATGAAAAGGTAAAACTTAACTATATAATATACCCTTTCTTTATTCTAGTGTTTTTCTTCAACTGTTGCAAATCTGTGATTCGTTATAATTGACCGAGTGGGAGTCCAGCAAATGACACTGACCTATTAATAGAAACTCAGCTCCTAACAACCAAAAACCAAAACTCAGGGCTGCTTTATTTCTCTACTTGTACCTCAATATCAGTAGTGACCTTTGTCTATCAGACATCCACACTGTGAAGAGCATCATATTTCTACTGACATCCCTGTTTGGAGTGTAAAGTTGTTTCCAAAAAGCTTCATTTATTTAATCCTTCAGCTGTCTAGAAATCTTTATGGGCAACCATTTTTAGCTTGGCCTTTACCCTCTGCTTTCTGAACTCAGCCAGGTCCTTGCTGGAGGCTCCCAAAGGTCTAAGATCAGTAGGAGAAGAAAGTGGAAACTGAATGGCTAATGATACAGAAGTCAGCTGATACAGTTCCATAAAATTACTTTGAGGAGATGCTGGTAGGAGAGATGCCACCGTGTTTTTATTTCTACTATCACAACACCAAATAATTAATGGGTAAAAAATACTTTTTGTTTAATAATTGCTGTTCTTCATTAGTGTGAAACAAGGGCACAGTCTATCTAAGACAATAACATCTGTACCCTGGATTTCATTATCACCAAACTTCACATTTCACACAAAAGCATTGCTAGCACAGCCTTACAGCTTTAATTACTTTCTGCCATAGCTGTGAAGGTCAGCCAATTATTGTGTGTGAAATTTCAATATGAAGTGGCTGAATTGAAGACAGCATTGCAACATTGTGGGCTTCTGCAGTGTTATAAATCTAGGATTTTGGAACCATTCTTTAAAACACAAGATAACATAAAATCATCATCAGGTATGTATGGTTTCAAAGCTTACTAATTTAACATGTACTTTGTGAGAGAAAAAAAGCACATAAATTCTGATTGCTTCTTAATTTTCCTCTTATAACATTGTCATTATTTATGTCACAGTAGTTAAGGCTGAACTGAACCTATGCTTTTATGATTAACTTCTTTTAACTTAGAACTCTCCTGGAACATTTGATCTAGGAATAAAACCTGGATTTACTGAATTTTGCCTGATGGAAAGTTAAAAATACACATACATAGTAACACACACATCTATTTCTTATAAACATATATATACATATATATGTGCAAACACCACGTTTGATCCATAAAACTATAGATGCATGTCAATGAACTAGGTCAACTCAACAATATCATTTTACTTCAAAAACTGTTGAATTTAAAATTGTCTTATTAGGAATTCAATTTTATGCTTTTCCTATTAGGATAATAAAAATTTGAGTTGGAAAGAATCTTGATATTTGTTCACTCTAGTGTCTCTTATTTCACAGTTGAGGAAATTTGCCCAAGAAGAATACCAGATTTATTGAGGACACACAGCTCCTTTGCCATAGTTTCAGCAACTAAGCTCCAGCTCCTATACCCTCTCCATGATGCTCCCCACATATCTGTTTTACCATCATAGAACAATTTAGAAAAGATATGCCATGTGATATGTGATATGACAATACTTTGGCCACCTGACGTGAAGAGCTGACTCATTGGAAAAGACCCTGACGCTGGGAAAGATTGACAGCAGGAGGAGCAGGGAACAACAGAGGATGAGATGGTTGGATGGCATCACCACCTCAATGGATATACATTTGAGCAAGCTCCAGGGAGTTGGTAATGGACAGGAAAGCCTGGCATGCTGTCGTCCATGGGGGTCACAAAGAGTTGGACATGACTGAGCAACTGAGAAGACCTGATGTCTTGTGATATAGAAAAGCTAGACATTTTGCTTAAGGATTTGTCCTGAGTCTTAAGTGCTGTTTGTCTTGTTTTGCTTTACACATAGACATATGTATGATTTAATCTGAATTTAAGCAAGGAAATAGTCATTGAGCCATCCTCCAAACAAGACACCATGTAAGATATTCCAGGTGTCTAGGATGATTAAAATACTCTTGGTTAGTTTACAAACTAGCAGTGCAGATGAGACAAAAAGAAGGAGGAAGAGGAGAATGCAGAATTCATGAAAATAGGTCAGTCAGATTTCAGGAGGATAAAGACAAGGCAGAGCCAAGGAAGGAGTCCAAAGAATGAGAGAGAAGGCAGAAGACTGCAGGATACTTCTACCCATTAGATACCAGCAGCAATACTACCCTGTCCCAATCAAACTAAAAATTGTCTCTGAACATTGCCAAGTAGCCCCAGGTGGGAATGAAATTAGCAAATTCCTTTGAGAGCCACTGGTCTAGATTCTAGACCATAGCGTATTATAGATCTTAGAAAACGTCTCAATTCCAAATAGAAAATCTCTTTAAACCTCACTGGGATGCTGACTCCTTGATCCTCTCCTTACTTTCCAAGCTACAAACTGAGATGGCAATGATGCTGAAAATTTGGCTTCTTTGCACCAATTCAAATCTCAAAGAGAGTTGTCAATGAAGTAGAAAAGTAAAGCTCTATTGCTTTGCCAGGCAAAGGGGGACACAGTGGGCTCATGCCCTCCAAAACTGTGTGTCCAACCCAGGGAAAATTTGATGAGGAGTTTATAACAATAGTTCAAGGGTAAGATTGTTGAAAGGATCAGGTATATACGCAGGGATTTCATTCCTTTAATGTGGCCTCAGATGGTCTCCTGATGAGCTATGATTCTTGACATTATCAACTGTGACATTCTCTGTGGAATGAAAAATGCTTCATTGAGTAGTTCATCTTCCATTTGTTGGGGTTTTAGTTTTGCAGAAGTGCTCAAAAGTATTGCTAGTGTATCTCTTGTGGCAAAACCAGAAGCCTACACCAAGGCTGCAATACTGATTCTTGACTAATCCTCCCTTCTCTCTGCATCCCCTCCCTTCCCTGATTAGGAACCACTTGAATCTGCCCTTTGGAACTCAGGGAAGGACATGGAGGCTGGAACTTTTTCCATAAAAACAAGAAATGGGAGATCCAGAAAGGCTTCCATCCCCAGGATCCTCACAAGGTCCTGCTCAATTTCAGTAGCATCATTCTCAGCAGAAAGGCTTAAGAAGCTAACTGCTGGACTGGGGTCATTTGGTTTAATGACTTGATGACTAATGGGAGGTAGTTAGATTTCAGTGGATTAAGGAATAAATGAGTGTGATTGAGTAGTGAGCAGGCACAGCAGCAAATGTGTATGAATCTTCTAAGAAGCTACAAAACAAAAGAGCAGAAGTGATGTAGTATCTCTGGGAGTTGTCTGGTTAGGCTCCCTCAACCTCAGGAACTGTTGACATCTGGAGCAAGACAGGTCTTGCTGGTAGGGATAGAGAGTGGTTGGAGGTGATGGGAGAGTATCTTGTAATTTCTTTTAGGATGTTTTACAGCGTCCTTGGTTTCTACCTACTAGATACTAGTGGCACTTATCTCCTCATTTGTGACAACCAAAAGTGTCTCAAGGTACTGACAAATGTTAATCGGGGATTAAGTTTCTCCTGATTGAGAACTACTGGGTTCAGGAAAGGGTTTTTTGGTTTTTTTAATTTAAAATGGAAAAATCTAAGCCAGTTTTCGGGAACAGAAAAAAATAGAATGGGAAAAACTGAAGATGCAAGTGAAGACAAGGAAACTTAGAGAGGAGGCCAAAATGTAAGAGTAACAAGAAAGAAGGCCAAGGGCATTCTAGGGTGGAGAATGGACTTTCCTTCTGGGGTAATAAAGAAAAAGAAGGTCCCTGATGAGGAGACAGCTGATAAGAGCAGTCAAACCAGAGAGTCTTTTATCTTTTAATTAAAGTTATAGGTAGCTCCATGTGATGGAAGGATCTGAGAGTGGAGAACTCATAAGCAAGCTGCAAGTCACTGTCTAGCTGAGACGGGGAGCATACTTTTATAGCAGATGCCATATTTGCATCTTATTCAACTGACCTTTACCTAATTGGGAATAGGAGCAGAGAGTAGGCATTTCTTAGGACTACAAATTATCGAGAGAAACAAAAGATGGACAAGTGGTCAAGGGAAGTGGGTGGTATAGGAAATTGTGTGAGTGAACATGAGTCACAGACAAAGGTATAAGAAGTGAAGTCAAGAAAAACGCCGCAGATTGAGAAAACAGGAAAGACTCAAGGGATTGTGCATCCCAATGAGGCTAAAGTAGATTCTCTGTTTTAGAAGATTTTCTAAAATTCCTAGCACTCTACAGTCTAGAATCTAGAACAATGGTTCTTAAGTGAACTTGCCACCCCAATCTGGGGGTAACTGGCAATGCCTGGAGACTTTTTATTGTCATGATTGGGACAAGAGGACAGTAATGGCAGCTCATGGGGAGGGCAAGGATGCTGCTAAACATTTAACAAAATACTGTGTAGTCCCCACAATAAAGAAGTGTCAGGTCCATGATGTTCACAGTATCTCTGTTGAGAAACTCTGTTCTAGATTAAAACTAAATATCTAGTAAGTTATTTAGTGGAAACTGTTGGGAGATTTTTAAATAAATTTAAACTGCTGAAAGTTTTTTAAAGCCCTGTTATACCTTAGTCTCAATTTTAAAGCTTCTTGGAAAGAAAGGCCCTCCAATTGCTTTTATTCATTTGTTCAGTTTCTATTTAATCCAAAATAAGTAATTGCATTTTATTATGGGGACCATATTAAATACTGGGAATGAAAATAAGGTAGACAGAGACAGCATTGAGTCAGATAAAAATATTGCTATGGACTGAATTGTGCCCTCTTCAAATTCATATATTGAAGCCCCGATGTGACTGTGTTTGGAGATAGGGCCTATAAGGAAGTAATAAAGTTTAAATGAGGTATTAAGGATGGGACCCCGATCCTATAAGATTAGTGTCCTTATAAGAAGAGACACCAGGGAGCTTGGTCTTTCTCTCATTGTCACTGTCCCTCTCTCCAGATTACACACAAATTCAGATGAGAACACAGAGAAAAGGCAGCCATCTGCAAGCATCTCTTCTGTACAGTAAGAGAAGCCACACCAGAAACCAATCTTGCCATCACCTTGATCTTTGATTTCCAGCCTCCAGAACTGTAAGAAAAACTTCAGTTGTTGAAGTCACTAGTCTTGGTATTTTTGTGATGGAAGCCAAAGCAGACTAAGGTAAGCATATTGTTTTGCTTATTTCTGTTTTATACCAAAACTTGTCCTAAGCAAATGCCAGTTTTGCCTTTTGACCCTTCCTACTCCAACCTAACCCCTTTTCTTACTCTCTAACCTTCCCCCTACCTGTGACAGTTTAGAAAAGAAATTGAACTTTGAAATTATGCAAACCTGATTCTAAATTCTAGCCCCTAACCATAGAAACACTAAAGATTAAGACTTGAGATCCCCGAGTTATAATATCTTCAATTATTAAAATGGACATAATTGCATTTATTTGAAGGGATGTTATATGACTTAAATGAAAGATCAGGTTAGAATGCCTAATATGGCTTTTATATATGGAAGTCTCTCAGTAGAAAACAGTTTTCATTTTCCTTCTTGGGATCATAGTTGTATTCAAAGTCTGTTTTCAGTCATTATTCAGTTTGTTCTTTGCAACTATTTCATTAGGCATTTGCCTGAAGAAAGTTTAGAAGTTTTCCCTCTGCAAAGAATCCCCCTACCCTCAAAAAAAAAAATTGAAAACAGGAAATTTTCCATTCTCTAACAATCAAAACTCCAATTTTGATTTGAATTTCTGGCCTCATAACAAGTGGAGGAAGCAACAGTATTTTGAAATAAGAGTACCTGACTAGTATCATAAAATAATATAAATATATAGCTTCAATTAAAAAATAAAGCCTGTTTATTTCCAGCATATTACATCACTTGAACATTTATTTTTTGTGGTATCAGATGTACAGGAGTGTATGTACAACTTATGTATCTATCAGTTCCTACAATTCACACTCATTATGTGCAAAGAATTGTGCTAAGCTTGTACACTGATCACTTATTTAGTCCTCACAGAAGACTTTGCTTCACTAGCATGTCTGGCTGAATTATGAAATGAGGGACATGAGTATCCTTATCAAATATCCATTTAATATTTATGATGATCCCTTTGTTTGTGTGACAAGCAAAACTGTAGCATGCTGACTCTTCTCACGAGGATAAGCAGAGTTGCAATGACTCCTGAAGGTACTGCCTGGCATCTGAATGAAAGAATCAGGGCCAGTTTCAGTTGGCAGAAGATTTCCATGAGTTTCACATCAGGAGATTTCTCCAAACCGTGTCTAGAACCATTTTATCCTCACCCTCTTCTGAATATCAACAAAGGAGACAAAGGCTCCTTTCATGAGGAATTTTTCATACTCAAGTTGTTTAAAAGTCATCTCTCCAGTTCATCAGCGATTACCATGGAGAATCCTGTGGTTGGGGAGAGTTGGGGGAGGTGTTCAGTGCCTTCCTCTAACAAAGAGGAAATATGTCTCTTAGTGCTACATGATCCAGTCAGAAAGACACCTGATCTCTCGATCTGTCCCTCTAGTAGAGATTAAAAAAGAGATCATAGGACTGGAGAATTGAGTGACAGGTACCTGTTAGAGCATACCCTAATCCTCTGCCTTCCAGGCCCCAGTTAAGAAACATAAACTTTTTTCCTGTTAAAGGACACAAATTAGAAGTTAAGCTCCTCCACAAATGACCCAGCAGGGACCTATCTTGGCTTTCACTAAGACAGTCTATCACCTTCAACTTTCCAAGCTGACAGTGCCACCCTGGCAGAGATTCACAGAATCTTCACAGACTTTACTGGGCTCATCATTTATTCTCTGAGTTCCCTGATGCAAGCTGCATGAGGGTAGGGAGCTTGTCTGTCTTTGTCACCACCATATTACCACTCCTGGCAATGTGCAAGCACATCATAGCCACTCAGGAGATTATTGTTACAAGGAGGAAGTGTGGGAAAGAAGAAGGGTAGAAAGGAGTGAGGAGAGAAAAAGTCATCCTAGACCATAAGTAACGTGGAGAAACCTAACCAATGTAGTTCTCTAGAACTGCTCTTGGTATCAACTTTTAACACTCAAGCTGGAAGGAATATCATAAATATTACTGAGCTCAGCCCTCCTTTACTGAGGTTCAGAGTGCTAACTGGTTTACCATGGTTACACACAAGTTTGTAGCAAAGGTCTCCAGGCCTTCAGAGCCTTTCCCTTATACTGCATGTCCTTCCTGGCTAGTGTTTCTGGCCTCTGTGTCAACATTCTCTATATTTTTAAAAGGTAAAGTGTATTTCATTTATAGCCAAGAAATATGTGATGTACTTATTTAGCTATTTAATATACTAGTTTGACCTAATCAGTTTTAGTTAATAACGAAGCATTTCCTGTTTCCAATGTGTATATGCATGGATTTCCATGTGTATGTGTGTATTTTCCTTTTAGTTTCAAAGAACAGAGTAAGAGGTCATGTCTAGGGGTCTTTATTCATCAAAGGAGAATGATTTTAAAGGAATTCAAGGATTCTATTTCTCAAGGGTACTTTCTTATTAAAGAAAATGCTTCTAATGTTTTGGAATTCATACAGCAATGATGTTTAATGAAATGTTTCTGAGGCTGCAGATCCTGAAATGTGCTGTGTGCACATTGAATATTGTGACTTTAAAGAAATAATCTTTTAATTCTCAAGTTTAATGTCATGCCTGTGAATTAAGAAGTTAGAACAATTGGATTTTCCACAGAGCCAACAAGTAGACAACTTCCAGCCTGGGGAAGGAGAGCTGTGAGGCCAAACAAGAAGAAAGACTTCAGTGGTGATGGGGATACACCTTCAAACACAGACCCAAGAGCCCACAGACAGCCCTCTACATCCTGACCTCATCCCTCAGGCATAATGGAGAGCTGCTTCAGGAATAGTTTCTACAGAGTACAACATTAAGAGTTTCAAGGGTAAAATGATGTTACGTTTACATAGTGCTTTTAACTTCTCTAAAGTATATCCCTTCTGATTGATTAGCATAACACACTTCTCTCCACCACAAAGACTCGAATGAAATAGTTTGAATTTTTTTTTCTAAAAATATATATTTTTAGAGAAGCAAACTAAGAATTTAGAAGTTAGGTTATCTTGGAGCCAAGAGTAGAAGTCTGTTTCCTGGTAACCAGTCCTATAGTCTTTCTACTTTGCCTCCCTGAGAAATTTTTTGAAGGGAAAACACTTCGATGAGAGGGGAGTGTTATGTTAAAAATTAAAGCATACAAGCAAAACTCATGGTGAAATGAAAAACTGTATTCTGGTTACCTATTCTTGATTATCTATCACTGTAAATATGGACAAGGATAGTGGGGAAAATACAGTCCACAAGATCACCATGTTAGAAAAATAGAAGGCACTCTGTCAGCAATTTAAAGAAGCAGCTTAGTTAATATGCTGTTAATTTTTAGCTAATTTGAGTTACATGTCTTCTCCCTTTCTCAGCAAGTTCTTTAGATGGTAGCCCTAAAGGACTGTGGTATGGTGAAATGGACACAAGCATCAAAGAAGCACAGATCTGGAATAATTGGCCCCCAGGTAATTGAAAGCTGGCTGTCTTGTGATTTGACTAATGAGTTCCTTCTACCAAGCAATAAACTACTTTCTGCAAATCATTTTTCCATCACTTGGAAAAACATCTTTCAAGGATCTCTCTAATACAGTGTTTTAGCCCCTGGGATTCAATATTTCAAGAAATACCTTAAAGTCAACTAAACCTCTAGAGATTTTTCTGTTTTCACTCAACTCTTGTTTCAGTTCCAATATTTCTAGGAAAACATTGATTGATTTACTGTGGTAAATTATGAGATGTTTTTAACGTTGGATGCAATATATCTGATTTGTGATCTCCAGGCCTCAGATGTTTTATAGCAGAAGCTAAAAATGTGCACCATAGCCTGGAACAAATAGGCTCACCTGTAAGCCCATAAAAGCCTCCACCTGATATGTTACTTCTTTTCTCACACCTTCTGACTCTGCTCTCCCTGATTCAGTCATGATCCACATCAATAATTGTGATGCATAATTTCAAATGACTGATTTCAGACTAGTCATGAAGCAAGCTAAGCATCATGCTGAAAGATACATATGCCCAGGGCTTGAAGGAGGCTGATTATACATGATGGCATGCATCATAAAGACAAAAAGGTATGCTTGATGTGTCTAATAAAAGCAAAAAGTCCAAGTGTCAGAGTTTAATTATTGCCTATTGGGTTGTCTTTCCTGCCAGACTGTAAGATCTATGAGGTCTGTGTCCGCTCTATTCACCACTGACTCTCTGGTACCCAGCCCTGTGCCCAGCAGATGGAAGGTACATAATACATGTTTGTGGAGAAATTAGTAAAAGGATGACCAAATGAGTCCTGAAGAGAGAGAAGTACAAGTTCAGTTGGAATTATCTAAGTCAAAATCTTATTTTTCAACTGCTTTCTTCTTTCCTTTTTAGTCTCATTTGCAAATTTGTTAAGCTCAGTGCCAGTTTTCATACAGTTGAGCTGAACTGCACCATTATCTACTGTTGCCTGTTGACTCTGTTTCTGAATGCAGTAAGTCTCGGGCTGAAGTTCCATATGGATCAGTTATCGCCCTTCTGCTCTATGGCCAGAGACCCAAATTATAACTGGTAAGCCAATGTCTCACAGTCTGCAAAGGAAAAGCATTTTTTACTACCCAATCTGAAACATCCTTGTCACAATTTGAATCCACCTCTATTCTGCCCTGTGTGCATTTAGAGTCTTCTGCACTGTCCAATAACTTCATACCCCATTCTTCATTTCTCTCTGAAGAATCAGTTAGCATTTGCTATATAATAACAAACCACCATCTTTATTGGCTTAAAAAAATCATTCTAAATAGATGAATCTCATGATGGCTTAAAAACCAATGATTCTAAATAGGTGATTCTCATGATTCTGTGTATTATCAGTTTAGGCTGAGCTCAGCTAGATGGTTCTTTTGGACTAATCTGGGCTTACCTGTTCTTGACTGGGCTTGTGTACATATCTGGGGAACTCAGATGGTTGTCTGGTATCTCTCTTTGTAAAGTCTTTCAATCTTTGGGAGGCTAAGCTAGCCTTGTACATATGGTAGCAGAAGAAAAAAACAGGAGTTGTGAAGCTTCTGAATGTTGGTTCAGAACTCATATACAGTTCTCCACATCCTATTGGTCAAAGCAAGTCATCAGGCCAGCCCAAATGTAAAGAGTAAGGAAATAGATTTCCCTTCTTGATGGGAGGTAATTTAACCACTTACGTGATCTACTAAACCATTCTAGACTCATTTCTGTTTCTTTAGCCTCATTTTTTCCCAAAATAAGTCCTTTTTCTGTTTGTTTATTTTGGAGCCAATCTCCATACTCCATGTGCATCTTACTTATTCTCTCATTCATTCATTCAACATGTTTAAAATACATACTTATTGAGCATCTACTACACATCAAGATCTATGCTAGGCTCAGGATTCATCAAAGTATGGTTCTTGCCTTTAAGGAGCTTAAAGCTAGAGGATGAAGCAAATAATGACGGACTTAGGTAGTGAAGAATAGAATACCATACCTTAGGAATCCCAGGAGCAGGAGGCAGAGTCATTAAACTCAAGTCCTGAATGGTGAACTAGAAAAGATTCCTGGGAAAAAGGGTTCCTGAATGAGAAATAGCCTTTTTACATCAGTGCTACTCAAACTATGGCTTGTGGACAAGAGGCTATCTTCAAACTTCAAACTGCTTATGACATGAAAAAAGATATAAGAGTATGATAAGATATAAGAGGTAAGATTTGAGATAATTATAAGAATTTGGGAATTTTTATATTAATTTAATATTGCTGTGAAGTCCATGTACGTGATTTTCAAAATATATCAGTATTCAACAAATTAGAATTTATTTTTAAAGTAAAGTAAAAGAAGACACTTTATCTGAGACAGTCTAAGAACGGGAAAAAAGAGTGGAAGATTGTCCCAAGAGTATGTATGGTAGACTGAATAATGCCCCCACCAAAGAGAGCTAGGTCCTAAACCCGACAACCTGTCAATGTTACATAGAAAAAGGGCTGTTGCAGGTGTGATTAAGTTAAGAATCTTGAGAGGGGATGATTACCCTGGATTATCTGGGTGGATGATAAGTGCTAAATGTACTAAATCACAAATGTCCTTTTAAAAATGAACCAGAGGAAGCGGAGAAGGCAATGTGACCACAGAGGCAGAGACTGGAGGGGTGATGTCACAAGCCAAGGAATACTGGCAGTCACCAAACTTGGAGGAGGCCTGGAACAGATTCTCCCCTAGAGCCTCAAGAAAGAGGGTGAACCTGCTGACCCTTGATTTCAGATGTCTGGCCTCCAGACTTGTGAGAGAATACTTTTCTGCTATTTAAACCACCAGGTTTGTGGTCATTTGTTACAACATCTATAAGAAATGAATACATGTGTGAAGGCAAAGAGGCATGAAGCAACAGAAGATATTCAGAGATCTATAAGAAGCTAGAAAACAACTGCAGGAAAAGGCATACATATGTAGGGAGGAGCCATAGAGAAAGACAAAGAGGAAGGCAGAGACTGTGAAGACCAAGGACCCCAACTTCATCCCATATTGATGTTCAAAGAGTTAACAAGAAAGACTTGAAAAACCACTTCCCATTTGGCAAAGTGTGGTTGTTTTCTAAATGGATTAAATACAGAGGAATATTGTTCTTTGAACTTAATTCAGGAAAAAAAAAAAAGAGTAGACCTTGCATAAGTCTATAAATTCAAATTTTGTTGCAGTGGTTTATGTGCACCCTAAGCTCAGCTTTCTCAGGAGAGAAGAGCTAGCCAAATTTGGTGAGAAAAGTGTGGAATTCAGATTATTTATCTGGTTCATAAGGAGTGTATACTATAAACAAGCTACTGAGCTAGTAAAAACAAATCTTCCAATCTGTTTAGCCTGAAACACACATGCATACATGTTCGCACACAGACACATCACCAAAGCAGCCTACCACACTAACCCAAAGGAAAAGGAAAAATCATTAAGCAAAGAGCAGGGAGAGACTAAGGACTGACAATTGCTAGTGACATGTTTACTAAATATGCTTTAAAACATTAAACATAACATTGGAAAGCAGAGGAGCCAAATGGTTGGAGAAGCCCACTGATTACAATTCAGGTTAAGTCTGTTCTGCTTTCTCGGTGCTTGGCTTCACAATCGGAGCTCAGCCAAACAAATCTGCATCTCCGGAGTCTCCAGGCAACTCCCTACTTGGCATTTCTGACTCAGGCGAGCTAGCCAGAAAACCCCTCCAAAGAGAGGAAACCATTGGCCAGACTCACTCCATCAACATCCAGACATCATAGTTAATTACAAACACACAGGACCAACCTGACAGCCAGCTCTACAAGTAGCAGACACCAGCCTTCCCCCGGGAACTGGCTTGGCTCCAGTGAGTACTCCCAATGACAAGAACCCTTTTAAGCAAGACACTCCAAAGGCTCGGAGAAGGCAATGGCACCCCGCTTCAGTACTCTTGCCTGGAAAATCCCATGGACGGAGGAGCCTGGTGGGCTGCAGTCCATGGGGTCGCTAAGAGTCAGACACGACTAAGTGACTTCACTTTCACTTTTCACTTGCATGCATTGGAGAAGGAAATGGCAACCCACTCCAGTGTTCTTGCCTGGAGAATCCCAGGGACAGGGGAGCCTGGTGGGCTGCCGTCTATGGGGTCGCACAGAGTCAGACACAACTAAAGTAACTTAGCAGCAGCAGCAGCAGCCAAAGGCTCACAAGATTGGAATAGGTTTTGTATTGCCATGAAAAGACATGCCCCACCATGACTGCTTCATCAGAAATTACTGCTTCTTTTGGGGGATAGTGAATGGAAATGCCTGGCAATAAGATTACCTCCAACATTACAAAATACAAATGAGTTCCGAACCACATCTCTACTTTCCATCCCGTCTGCCACTAAACTCTTAGACAGGAGCCTAGGAAAAAACCCAGAAAGGAAATTGGTAAAACCCTTGACCCATGACTCAGGTGTGTGGGAGGAAATAGTTTGACTCTGAAGTCTATGTCTCCCCAGCCCCCTGCTTTCTTTTGATATTTTGCAACAAGAAGCTATTCAACAGACTGGAAATTTGGCCACAAATGTCAAGATCTAGGCAATGACATAGTCAAATGCTTTTTATAGAGAACCCATTTGTACTCGACATTAATTGGGGTTGTCTGCTGGAAGGCCAGACTTCTTGGAAAAGTTGGGACCAGAAGTACAGAGTGCTATGCAACCAGATATTGATTGACTAAAGCAACTTGAGAAATGCACCCTACTTCACCTCTATCCATTGATGTGATGCTGGCACTTGTACTTGTGACAGGAAAGTCATTTTGACTGATAAGTGGTGGGGTTAATCACATTATTCCAAGAGTCTACTGTAGAGTGAGTGACACATCAACAGCCACAACTTGGCCAAATTCACTTAACACTTAATGAGTCAAAGCATTAAGCCAACATCCTATGTGGAGTTTCTACATCCCTAAGACAATTCCACTAGTGTGTGGCTACCAACACAACATGAAGCTTGGCTCTTAGGAAGAGTTTATTAAAGCCAATTTTTTTCCCTCACTTTAGCACATTTGCTTTGCATCACTCCAGCAACTTATTGTGCATTCAACTAGGTAAGTGTTTATATTTTAATCCTGGTGAAATGGTGGAGAACTTTTCTAAATCTTTCTTCATCAGACAGAACCACATGCAGATTTCTAAGTTCCTTTTTCAGATGAAGAAATGTGTGCTTCTGTATAAGAGAAAGATTCTTTATCCAGAAACCACGACACCATTACATTTCAGTAATACTTGGTGTGTCTGACTTGGAAAGATTTCTCAAGTAACATTTTCCCATTTGTATTCCATTGTCCTTTTACATGCTGCCCCTACGAAGCTTAGATCCTTAAGCTGTGTGCACATCTGTCATGCATAACTCTTCCCCCTAAGCATTCCAAAGGTTTGTGGCAGAATATCAAGTCCTCCTTCCCAGGTCTTCACTAGTCCAGGAGGAAATCTGTGCCCAGAAAGAGAATAGTCCTAATAGAATGACCTTTACTGAGGCTTGACATCTGCTACCTTGTAAGCTTCTTACACACTCAGCCTAATCCACCTGGAGGCTTTTCCGCTTGATGGAAGGTGATAAAAAAGCTGTTAGGCTGGAAGCCTTGTCTTAGATTCAAAGCATGTAGGCTGCTTGAGATTCTGAGGCTTAGGACAGACAGAGGGGAAAATATTTCTTAGTTCAGGGGCAATTCTCAAGATGCTTATTAGGATGAACTCTAGTCTAAGAACAACTTTATTGGTATGAAAGTCAAGGCAAGGCTTCTTAATAGGAAGGAGGCTCCCAGCTTCTCAGCATTTCACAGGAGCTAATGTAATGGTGATCATAAAACTTGCCTCGCCGACAAGAACCATGAAGCCCAACTCTAGAAATTTACAATCCACAGAGGATCAACAGCTTGTATTCTGGATATCTGAAAGGTGAATGCTCTCAAACACCTAACCGTCCATGGTGATGAAAACCTGGACACCCAGGGTTGTAAATAATCTAGTCTGTTTCTTACAGCAACTAAAGCTAAGGCCTACATTCCAAATTGAACTGGCTCCTTGATTTATACCCTCAGCCAAGAGAAGAAAACTAAGAGACAGAGCTTCTGAGAATAACAGAGGCACACCTCCCAGGAGAGAGGGAGACTCTGAGATAACTTACTGATGAGAGGCTCCCCTGAGTAATGTGGTCATTGCTTCTCAGAATCTCAAAGTGAAATGGAAATCTGAACTATTTTGGAAGAATTTTAAAAAGGTGAAAATATTATTGTATTAAGAAAGGATTCTTTTCCCCCAAAGTAAGAAGTAAGATTCCTAATGTTCCGCAAACTCATTCTGAAGGGGAATTATTTATAACCTTCATGAAAGAAAAGCCTGTTTCATTTTAATAAACTCTTGGTGTTGAAGAATTTAGTACATTGGAAAGTATTTGTCCTTTGATAAACTATTTCCATTTTTAATCACTCATATAGTCTTGATTCAATAACAGAAATATATTTTTATGTGTGTATATATATATATATATATATATATATATATATATATAAAATCTCACCACTGACTTTACAGCTTGTATGAGATAAGTGGGTTATATCATTGTTGATATCATCAATTCAGTGCCTTTTGATATTTACACACATGTGAATCTTAGAACACTTGAGAAAACTTGTCCTTCATGGAGAGGATTGAGTAGTCCACATAATTTTCTCACAATAATAATAAAATCTCCATTAGTCATCATTGCAGATGGAGAATTATTTTAGCCTCATTTCATAGAATACAATGTGAGAAGGAGACTTACACAAGGTCACATGTCTAGTAAAGATTGAAACTGGTACTCCAGATTCCTAATCTTGTGCTTTCTCTGGCACAACACACTTTTGTCTGAACCTTAAAAGGACTACATTTTTAAAAAGCTAATAATATCTGCAAATGTCATTATGGGTAAGTGATTTATGTCACCCAACTTCCATCCTTTCTGAAAGAGACGTCTGTAGTTACCAGGAGCTAAAATAGTTGTCTTGCTACCCACCTAGCAGTAACATCACTCCCTTGAGTTTCTAAGTTCAGATATATTAGAGAAAGTGGAGGAAGGCAGAATTACACTGACTTTACATCTCCCAGTTGTGATGATGCTACTGAGAACCACTTGAGGAGTTGAGCAAACTGAACAAGCACAGTTTCAATTAATTTTGAAGACTAAAAATGTATATTTCTTTTTTTAATCAAAAAGGTAAAATCAAATGGAGCAAAATAAAGATCCTATTTTAAGATGTATTCAGCTTGATATTTATCTGCTGAATTTTAATATTCAATACACAAAATAATTTGAGAGATCTAAGCATGTGCATCCATGAAATTAAAAGATGCTTGCTCCTTGGAAGAAAAGCCATGACAAACCTAGACAGCATATTAAAAAGCAGAGACCTTACTTTGCCAACAAACGTCCATCTAGTCAAAGCTATGGTTTTTCCTGTAGCCATGTATGGATGTGAGAGTTGGACTACAAAGAAAGCTTAGTGCCAAAGAATTGACACTTTTGAAATGTGTTGGAGAAGGCTCTTGAGAGTCCCTTGTATTGCAAGGAGATCAAACGAGTCAATCCTAAAGGAAATCAACCCTGAATATTTATTGGAAAGACTGATGCTAAAGCTCCAATACTGTGGCCACCTGATGCAAAGAGCCGACTCATTAGAAAAGACCCTGATGAAAGATTGAAGGTAGGAGAAGGGGATGGCAGAGGATGAGATGGTTGAATGGCATCACTGACTCAATGGGCATGAGTCTCAGCCCATTCTGGGAGATGGTGAAGGACAAGGAAGCCTGGCGTGCTGCAGTCCATGTGGTTGCAAAGAGTTAGACACAACTGAGTGACTAAACAACAACACGCATGTGAACAATCCTTGTCCTGGCAAGATCCACAGGTCAGACACCTAAGCAAATGGAACTATTTAAAACATACACATAATGCATATACTGTTCGTTAATTTGCATGTAGCACAAAATGGTGGCAGTGCCAGTTTGGTCGCTAACTCATGTTCAACTCTCTTCGACCCTGTGGACTATAGCCCGCCAGACTCCTCTGTCCATGAGATTTCCCAGGCAAGAATAGTGGAGTGGGTATCATAATGGCTTTGGCTAACATCCTTCCAGGCTTACCACATGCTCAGCCTTGTGTGAAGTGGGCATTAACTCATTTCATCTTCACAACATCCTTATCAGGAAAGAGCTAGCATCATTTCCAGTTACAAAGAAACTGAGGTTCCCTGAAGTTTAGTGTTTGTTCAAGATCCCTAAGGTAGGAAGAAGCAGGGCTGGGAGTTGAAAACTCCATATTTTCTCACTGTCTTCTCTTTGCTTTTTGAGGAAGAAAATAAAATTTGAGTTTATTTTTTTAAGTTATTTTTCAAACGATTGGCTAGCAATGGGTTATGTACCTAGTTTTAACCTTGCTGACAAAAAGTGGATCCTTACCCATGATCAGAAAAGCCAACCCCAATAATGGGGTATGACATGCCTCTCTCCCTTCTTCCCCCAGACCTTGCCTCTCAGCACT
Source organism: Antilocapra americana (assembly GCA_007570785.1). Lineage (NCBI taxonomy): Eukaryota > Metazoa > Chordata > Mammalia > Artiodactyla > Antilocapridae > Antilocapra > Antilocapra americana. Next base: position 9,556,752 of record ML662449.1, on the reverse strand, counting down.
AACTCCACTTGCCTTCCCCTGGAACCAGAGCAAAGATGTTATGGGTGTGGCCTGGGGTGTTACATGCTGAGGTGGAGTGTACCCAGCAGAAAAAGAGGGTGAGATACTCTGAAGAAGCAGACAAGGTGCCAAACATCTACATAACTTTCCCATCTCCAGCACCCAGGACAAACATTGCTGCTTTTCCCAAAATGAGCTCTCTCCTCTCACCTTACTGTTCTTATCTGTACCTTATCTAAATGCAGATAACATTCACCTTCATCCATTTCTCTTTCAATCATTTGTGTCCATGATTGAGTTTCTGGCAAATGCTAGGTGTGAAGGATACAAAAGTGAATGAGATGCTTATCCCAGTTGTCAGAGACTTCGAAGCCCAGGGAGAGTGATAGATGACAAGAGAGAGTCCACAATAGGGAGCAATGGAGAAGGAACAAAGCAGAGAGGACACTGGAAATCTGGAGGAAAGGCAGCAGCCCAGCCTGGGTGGAGTGGGTGGGTTTGAGAAGACCTGGAACAAGTGGTTCATGAGCTGATTTGAGTTCTGCGTTAGTAGAGAAAAGGAGGTAAGTGGGAAGACTGAGTTGGGGGGCAGAGTGGATCTCAAGATCTAGAAATAGCTCTTGTGCCTAGAGGTGTGTGTATGTCTAGTGATTCATCATATGTAGTCTAAGTAAAAGGACCAAGATGAAGTAGCTATTTTAATCCCCCAGACACCAAGAAAATAAAGAGGTTAGAGATTAAATGGGAGAAGCTTCATGTTATCCTTCCCTTCCACACTTGGACTTGGATTAAGTCCATCCATTCTCTGCTGTGGATATGGCTACTCAGCTGTGAGCAGCACTGGATTAAGAAAACAATGCTTTGGGGTCCAAGTTCCAAACTTTCAAACGGAGCAGAGGTGCCAATTGATAAGGTTTGATATGCCTCTACTTCCTTTTCCAAGTCTTTGCCTTCACAGGGGACACATTCTCTCATGAAAGAGCAAAGAAGCCACATAAATCCAAAAGAAGTTTATGCTTTCCAACCAACACAAGCTTGTCCTCTACCACATGGGACAGCAATAAAACAGCTCTAGCAAATATGATATACTAAAGGCTTCCTCTGGGCCAGGACACCATCAGCTTCCACCTGGACCATTCAGTGGCCTCCTAACAGAACTATCTATCTTCTCTCTCTGGCCCACTTTGATGTTTTCTCCATATAGCAGCTGGGGTGACCTTTGTAAAATTGATTTACAAAATTGATTCTCTCTCTATCCCCCTCCCCCAACTTCACACATGCAAGCCCTCATGTACTGTTTCAGGGGCTTTCCATTGCACTTGGGATGAAATAAAAGCTCCTTCATTTGACCCACAGAGCCCTTGCATGGCCTGCTTCCCCTTTCTCCATCCTTTTCTCACACTGCACACCTTCAAATTCTACTCAAAAATAGGAGCCTTCTTTCATTTCCTTGAGCCTGCAATGCTCACTTATGCTTTTACCTCTGCCTGGACCATTGTTCTCATTCTTTTCCATCTAGTTAACTTCTTAAGATTCTTCAACTGGTAACTCATTTATCACCTCCTCAAGGAAACCTTCTGAGTCACCTGAACAAGGTCAAAGTCTCATACTATAACCTTTCCAAATAGTATGCAACTTCATCCACTAATAAAAAACCAGGATTTTTGCATTTATTGGATGAGTATATGATCAGTGTTTGTCATTATCCAGTAAAAGAGATGTGACAATGAGCACATGGAACCTTGGTGCACAGAGTCTACTGGGGCTGCCAGCAGAAGCAGCTGAACTGATACAACAATATACTCAAGTTTCTACTAAAGTGCTGAGTCAGGGTTCACAAGCTGCAGGGTCAGGGTAATCTCCAGGATTAAGAGAATTCAAAAAACTGCATGTGATAAATAGTTCTGTGGCCCCATAGCTGGAATAAACAGGCCCATGATCTCCCAGGGACTCACCTGTTGAATCTGTATGTTCCATTGAGATCACTTCAGGTTCTGTTGAATTACAGGCACTGGGTCTCAGCAGGGGTGAAGTGGTAATTTGAGGAATATTTCATGTGGGGAAACAGTAAGGAGTTTTTCAAACTTAAAGCTTGGATTACTGCTTGGTCATGTTGGGCTCCTCAGACCAGTGATCCAAAGAGTAACAAACGGGTAAAGGTCATTGATCAGATTCCCTGTGAGGAGCTGGAGTGGCTGCTCCATAATGTGAGCAGTCAGGAGTGTGTATGGAGTTTGAAAGATGCCCAGGGCACCTCTAGCTGCCATCATGACTGGGACAGGAATGAAAGGGCAATTGTAGCAACCACAACCTGACAAAGATAAAGTGACCAAAGACTAGACCCCTCAAAGAGGAAGACACGACACCTCCAACAAGCTAACTAACCTCCTGACTGAGAGCAGAGAAAAACCTAGAGTGAGCAGGAGAGGAGGGGGATAATGAGTATCATTCATGAGCTGGGGCCAGCTGCAGCAGAGGGGACCACCTTATAATGTTTCCTAAAATGTCGGGGACAGAGTGGACTCACTTGGTAGAACTGTCCCTGAGCGGGATCAACTCACCTCTGGTTTCAGCTGCAGCTGTGATGAGCCCTTACCTCCATGCACAAGGGCAGTGTTCCACCTCAAGTCTCCATCAGAATCCTCTCACTTTTCTGCCTCTAGAAGTTTTTCTAAGTCAAAGTATCTCCATCAATCTGAATTTTGATGCAGAGTTTACTTATCAAGCTGCTTTGTTTAATTTTTAAAAGGGTATGCTTTTAAATGATATGGCTTCCCTGGTGGCTTAGCAGGGAATTTTTAAATGATATGCTTTTAACTAAAATAATAAAAAGTATGTTTCACAATTGTAATTTTTTCTTCTTCTTCTGCACACATTTCTGTCATGTCATTGAAGGGAGGAATGATGGTCAAAGGTTTATAGCTTAGCTATATGTTACTGACATCCCTGTTTTAAAAATTTGACTAAAAAGAGGTCCTGCTGGCAACCAGCTTTATACGCATTTATTTGCACCTTGACAAACTAAATATGTTGAGATAAAATATAAAGTGTCTGCAGGCTAGGTTGTTTCTAAATACTTCAAAATCTTAGACATGTATATTAGTATTCTAAATACACTTTGAAAACAACTGGGGTAATCATGTTTGTTCTAGATCTGCACTGACTAGTATGATAGTCACTAGCTAGTCAATAAACTGCGATGTATTGTACACATTGGATTTCAAAGAAGTAACAGGAAAAGAAGAATGTAAAATATTTCAGTAATTGTTTGTATGATTATATGTGAAAGTTGTATTCTGGATATATCAGATGAAATAAAATGTATTATTGAAATTATTTTCACTGTCTTCTTACTTTTTTAATGTGGCTACTAGAAAAATTTTAATTATCTATATGGCTCATATCCCATTTCACTTGGACAATGTTGGTCTGGAACTTTGCAAGCCAACTCCATCTTAGTGACGAAAATTAAAAAAAAAAAAATCTTTCTGAAAGGAAGCACAATCAGATAAGAAAATTGTTATAAGCTTATAGAAAGTGTACCATTATCCCACACTTCTGATAACATTCTACTGATGTCATACCATAAGTACCAAAGAAAGTATAGCCCAATAAGTCAGCATCTGCTTATTAAACATTAGGACTAAACATTCACTCCTCTTCCTTTTAAAATAGCCCAACAAAGTTAGTAGAGTCCTTCCCTGACCTTATATACTCACATCTCCAAAGGGAACATGACTTTAAAAATATCTGTTGATCTAGCAAAAATGTAGAGACTACCTTGAAAATAGTTGAGTTCACCAAGAATTTACTTCAAGTAATACCACATGACATAATTTGATCCCTTTTATCTCAGCAAGGATGAAAAGATCAGTCAAAGGAGACATGACAAAACCATGGAGCACAGCAGAGGAAGCCAGCAGCGGCCCAGGGAAGAGCATTTCATTCATATCAACACACCAAGCCAAGGGAAAAGGAGTGAGAATGGTCCCTGAGGCATGAAGTTCTCCTCCTGATGCCCTGATCTAGGTCCAAAGCACCTCTATCCAGACCTCGTCCTGAGCATAACAACTTGGGAGACCAGTCGTCTTGTCTGTGAAATTGCCATTAAACCATGAGTAATTTGGCACTATTTTCTGTATGATTCGTCTTCTCTGAAAATGAGCAGACTCAGGCTTGTGAAAATGGAAATTGATTTACTTTCTATTCTTCTTGAGCTCATCTATTTCAGGTCTGATTCTTCTGGGATGTACTAGGGCACCACATTGCTTTCAGGTTGTGGAAATATCTTTTAATAAAACAAATGAAGGAGACTTGGAATGAGAATGTGCTTGGCTGATTGGATTCCCAACCAGTTCCACATCTCTTACTAAGTAGGGAGAATCAAGCCATTATCCCCTGGGCTGAGCTGGAGCCATTCCACTCCATATTTCTTGCCTGTTTAAGATAAAATATAAATTTTTTAATATTTCTGTAAACAATATTAAGCAGAAATGGCACAATTAGCTGCTAAATCTCAACAATGACTCTTCAAAGGTGAATTAGAGTTCTGGCCCACTTTTAGGGAAATGCGATTAATATTACATTTCTACTGGCAAGCCAACACCACAAGCTAACCATTGGATTTCATAATAAAGTACCATTGTGATCCACCAAAGCAATACTATCCTTTTAGGTGCTGGATTAGAATCCAGGCGAGTCCACAATATAGTCTTTACACATCATCAACTTCCACACAGGACATAAATTGCACTAATATAGTAATACACTGAAATCTCAGACCAACTGTTTGTCATCGGATTAGAATGTGATGACACAAAATAAAGATGTGAGATGGGATCTGTGCTGAGGTCTAAATTCACATTGGAAGCCTGGAAAGAAAAGACTGTTTATAAAATTATAGCCCGGGAATTGCTGCCAAAGTCAGCCTTTGGTGCAGCTGTAAGTCGGATGGAATCCACCTCCCTGACATCAGACCCACCCACTGAAATGCTGCTTCTTGGACTGGAGCTTCCCCGAGTGGAAACTCCATGTCATATTACAAAGCAGGAGCTGTTGTGCCAGGGCTGTTGACTTTTTTGGATCCTTATGGCAGGTTGGTTATTTACACTTCTTCCCCCCAGCAAAAGGAAGGCCATTAGTGCACTTGTGGGTTTAGAATCCATATTTGTTACACCTGGCTTTTGAGTTTGGTTCAAAACTGCGATTTCTTGAGTCCTACTCTCTAAGACTTCCACTTCTGATGATGAGGTACCTGTTCTGTTTTCTTTTCTCCTTTTTTAAAATTCTTCTTCAACTGCCTCCTTCTACATCTTCTATGCCCAAGAAATGATGACTCCCCTGATACAGATTCCACTTCCACAGACATCTTGCTATATCATTTACCAAACCCAAGAAAACATTTTTGTTTCCTGTCATTTGGGCCATCTGTAAAGATGACACATATTAAGTGTCACTGAAGGTTTGTCAGAACTAGAAACAAAACAAAATTTTAGATAATAACTTAATACACTTCAGAAGTCTCCAGATAAGTATTTTAAAGGTTTCAAAGATATAATATTTGGAGTTATGATCACAATATAAAAATATTTAAATATGTTTCAGCTGGTTTGAAGGCAGCAGCCTGGTGGGTCTGGTGCACATAGGGTTAAGCTAAGTTTTGGCTTATTCCTTTAATAGATGTCATATAAATTGCTCCTCATAAACCAAAGTTAAGCAGGAAGGCTAGAGAATAATTCACTTCTACACGTTAGAAAATTGATGTTTAGAGATGTAAAGTGACTTGTCCAAAGTTATTAATACCTCCTAAGCAACAGAGTTTAAATGACTAGAATTCAAGCCTTCTGATTCTTGATCCAAAATTCTATCTCCAAAATGTCATTTGACTAGTAAGTTTTGGTAACTGAGTTGCAATGAAAGAAATCCATGGATTCAGGGCCATGGATTAAAACCAACTTATCTTTCTGCCTCTTAGCTATGACTGAACTATATACGAAACTGCCTTTCTTATCTTAACTACATCTTTAGAAGTTGATAAATATGCTTTTTCCATATTATGTAAACTCCCCTACCTGAAATAGGCAGTGAACAGTGGATAATTATGAACCGTCTTGCTAATATTTATTTGCAATTATTTCTTGAGCACTTGCTAAGTGCCAGGCCCTCTGCTAGCTTAAGAGCTATTAGATAATATTGCATACTTTATATTGGAGCATCACCTAGATGCTTTAAAATGAACTGATCATTTAGCTGCCAAAAGTTTATTTTTGTAATTAATTCTTGGTTTTCAGGCTCAGTGGAAGGACGTAATGAATCTTTAGAGGTACCAGTATTTATGTGAAGAGTAGGGTATTCAGACGAGGGCACTTTTATGATAGCTATTGTTATGGGGTAGTAAAACCTGAATCAGAAGGGAAAAAAACAAAAAAACATGGCAGGTGCTAAGGAGATGGCTTCAGATCACAGGATAGAGTATAGGAATATGGACATCAGGAGATACTGACTCTGAGCAGGCATGTGAATTTGCAGGACAATTTGAAATTAAGGACAGTAGTAATTCTTAAGAGGATAAGGTCAATGCAGACCATTCAATCAAGATCACAACAGTATTCAGCTACAGTAGCCTCTTTTTAAGACTCTTCAGACAAGTAATTATTACTGATTTCAAAGATACTGAATCATGAGCCCAAAGTCTAAACTTTTAAAAGCTTTCTTTGAAGGTTATTCTCAACGAAGGGAAAAGTTCTGTTGTGTAAATTATTATAATAAAAAATATCAGCATGATCTTTACTTTGTTTCTTTCCCTAGAATTAACCATGGGCTCAAGACCTTTTTCAAAATGTGATTGTCCCTTATAATTCTACTCTTTTTCCCCAGCTTCAGATGTTCTTCCATTGGAACAAATTACCCATGATTTGCGGGTTTGGAACGCATGCCCCTGTGTATTTGTAACAAGTACTTTTATAGAACTTCTCTTTAAACAAATAGCTATTGCCTCATATCACACATTTGTCACAATCCTATCCAAAGTTACTATTCAGAAATCTAAATGGTTGAAATTTTCATGTCTCACATTCACTGTTTTAGTTATTCATTACTATATAACAAGCTACCCGCAAATTTAATGACTGCAAACTACAGTCATTTTATTTGCTCACAATTCTGTGGGTCAGAAACATGAGTGGTTCTCAGTAAGGCAGCTCTGTTCTATATGGCATCCTTATAGCTGGGTTAGAACACACAGGATGCCTACCACACGGCCACACTCAGCTGGTTGCTGAGATGGGCTGAAGAACCCAAGAACTTTTCATTCATATTCCTGGTGCCTGAGTGCATTTCTGTGCAATTTCTTCTCCATGTAGCTAGCTGGTTTGTACTTCTTCACAGCATGGAGGACTGACATCTTACATGGGAGCTAGCTTTCACACAGAGTGAAAATAAAACTTGGAGATCTCTTAGCCCCAGCCTCTGAAGTTACACAGTGTCACTTCTGCTACATTCTATTGGTCAAAACCAGTCATGGTTTTGGACAACCCAGATTCACGGAGGTGGAGAAGTAGACTCCTCCTCCAGATTGGAAGAGGGGTGGAAGGAATCCAGAGCCATGTGTGGTAGTCAGCCATAGTCACCAACCTAGAGTGTCATCATTCATCAGGACAACCCTATAGCACCAAGTTTAATCCTCCCTTCTCAAGTCTGAACCATCTTCTGTGTCTTCCAAGATCCCTGAAACCTGAAATCCAAACAGTTTAATGATACCAAATGGTTCAAATTAGTGTTTATCTGGTTGTTGGGGAGGGGATCAATATTAATGAAGAGAGAAGCAGTAAACATCACTAATGATGCTGAAGCAGAAGAGACCCAGCTATCATGGGGATGTGTTTCAGCATACAGTGAGTAAAAGGACACTGAGTAGGAAAGTCTGCATCTCTAAAGAGCCCACAATAACAACACCACCAAAGTTAGCACTATGGATACATTTTAATAGATGATGTCTTACAAAAAGCTCTTTGCTTGAAATGCAGCCCAAAGACTAAATTAGAGTCAAAGCCCCAGTCAGTTAACTGTTCTATAACATGTGAAGAATTGATTTTCTTATTTTCAGCTGTCAGACCTGCTACAAAGAATGAGTTTTAATTCTGGGGATGTTATTAAACTCCTTGCTTAACTGGCAGAAAAATGGAACTGCTAGCGAGTGCCGGTGGAGCTGCTGTCTGATTGAATGACACCTGTCAGAGTATGATGAATGACCCTCTCTTCCCCACAATCCCCTGTTCTGTCACTCAGGTGAGGCCCATTAATCTTCATCCTGGGCCTGTCAGGCTAGGCACCCATGACGACAAAATGTCTTGGCGCATTTACCCCAAAGATGCACAGAACAATACAATCTTCTCATTGTCGGAGCCACATCGAATTAGCATAATTTATTATGACTCCCCTCCCCCTCGCTCCCTACCTCTATCGCCACCCCCCAAAAAAGCAATTGGGGGCTAGATGGGATAAGACAGATGGAGTGTAGAACCAGACTGCCAACTACCAAACCCCCTGCAGTGCCTGATGATGGGGGGGAGCATCTCTACAAACCAATCAAAAAGCTGGCAGTTCAATTACAGAGTAATAAAGGGACATTCATCATTCAATTAGGCACCTGTCATGGTTTCACAAAAGGGAAAACTTCTAACCTGAGACTCCGGGGAGAAGATGCTACCACCAGGAGACAGGAAAATAAATGAAAAAAGGGACAAAGTCAATTACTGGCCAACCAGACCAAGGGATATGTTAAAAAAAAAAAAAATTAGGGGAAAGTTTTCCCCAGGCAAAAATCAGAAAAGTTCGATGACCCCAGATTAAAAGGGCTAATATTAAAAGTAGTGCGGTCCCTCTTCTATGGTACATCTCATGATTGAATTCTCCATCTAGGAACTGCCCAGGAAACTGAATTTTGTAAGAAAAAAAAATCAACAGGAAAGAGTAACTCTGTTACTCAAAATTGTTCTTTAAATGACTAAGACGTGAGGGCTAAGAGAAGAAAGCCTGGGCAGACATTCAACTTGATGCTTCACCATATTGAGGGGGAGGAATTACAAATGGCATTTTGAATGCCTTGCTAGCAATTGGAAATAAAAGTTGACAAATTTGATTTCTTAGCAAGTATATGTGCTGGTAATGGAGACCAGGATAGGCATTTCAATAGAAGTAAATTTCACATTCTTTTTTTTTTTAAACTCACATGTGTTCTTATGATCTAATGGTGCTTCCCTAACTCCATTCATAATAAATATTCCAGAAAGGTTCTATTATGCAAGATAAGCAAATGAACCACAGAATGTCACAGCTGGAAGAAATGATAGCAATGAGCTTAGCCTCTCCTCCACACACACAACACAGTTTAGGGCCCACAAACCCAGGACTGCCCACCATGGGCAATGATTCTGTAAGTTACCCTATAAATCCATGTTAGGGACTGAAAGTCACCACTCACTTCTACTCCCCTGTTCATCCCACTGCTCAGCACTACTTCCCATATGCTTTAAATTATTTTCCCAAATATTTTTAAGGAAAAAAATTCTCATATAGAAGTTGAGAAGTTATAAAGTTGAGTAAAATAAGATATTTCTCTTTTGAATAGAAGTTTGCATGTAATCATTTTTAAAGAACTGATTGATCATACTCTCTAATAACCTTTCTCAGCAGCTCAATGGTGAAGAATTGCCTGCCAATGCAGGGGACAGAGGAGATGCAAATTCAATCCCTGGATCAGGAAGACCCCTTGGAGAAGAGAATGGCAACTCGCTCCAATATTCTTGCCTGGAAAATCCCATGGACAGAGAAGCTTGGAGGGCTAAAGTCCATGGAGTCACAACGAGTCAGACATAACTGAGAATGCACACACACACATAGATTGTTCAGAGGAAGATTTGTGATAGTTGGATAGACAGATAGATGCTGATTATAGTGATTATATTATAATGATTCAGGCTGTGGGTTTCAGTGCCATATCCATCATGTGTCATGTGTCCAGGCACCAGGCACTCAGGTGTGGTTTGGAAAGGCCACTATATCATACCTCCTCTATTTGATTCCAGTAAAGAAGATTTCTTTCCTGCCCACCTCTTTCTTTTGTGTTTTTCTTCTCAAATTCTTTTTTACTTTCATTTTTATCTGGAAAAAAAACCTTAACACTTGCCCTAGATAAGCTACACAACCAAGATGAAAGTATTTTTTAAGAATAACTATTCAAGGAAATGTAAGGTTCTGCCTAGAGAAGAGAGATGTTTAACTTAGTCTCTTGTGGGGCTACCAGACAATGGTCTTCTCTTTAGACTGTAAGATGTCTGGAGGAATAAAAATCTATGTCATGTTAAATTCACAGATGTGTATTTCTGTGTGTATATATGCATGTAACACCACAAATACTCTACTCACAAATATACAAACATAGGCCACATACTATAAGTAAATTCCACATACTATAAAAAAATTCAATTTCGCTTTTTGAAGACTCATGTGTAGGAAAACATTTAAAAAACAACAACAAAAAAAGCAGGTTGACCTCATTTTGTTGCATTCTACAATGTATTGACAAGCTCTCTCTGCTCTTTTTTCATAAGCCCTTAAATATCATATTTTGAAATCAGTAATGTGGGTCATTCTCTCCAGACTGTATTTATTGGGTTACTAGGCATCTTTAAAATATATTGTCAGTTCCACTGGAGAGAGTGGAGTAGGGAGGAGAGAAAAAGACTTTTGCTACTTCCCCTCCCATCTCTGTAGTCATGGTTAGAATCATGCTAATGCATTAATTCCAAGAACATTTTTCCAGGCTGACATCTTTCACTGGAAAAAGAGAACCAAGCTTAGAGGGTGAAGGGTGAAAATCATCAAGTTTATAATCACAAAGAAGTAAAAACTTCTTGGACAGAAGTGTCTTCTGTTAAATCCACAATGAAATCCCTGCATGCATGCATGCTAAGTCACTTCATTTGTGCTTGACTCTTTGCGACCCTTTGGTCTGTAGTCCACCAGGCTCCCCTCTGTACATGGGATTCTCCAGGCAAGAATACGGGAGTAGGTTGCCATGCCTTGCGTCTCTTAACATCTCCTTCATTGGCAAGTGGGTTCTTTACCTCTAGCGATACCTGGGAAGCCCAATGAAGTCCTTAACCAGTGACAAATGTTCATCAAAGCTGAGAAGGCAAAGATTTACAAGAATTGAATCTAATAAAATGTTACACATAACCAACACACAAAGTTCTTCATGTTGTTTATGTGAATTTACCTTTAAAGACACAAGTATGTGACAGTTGCAGGACATCCCTCCAGGGCCAGGAGGCCTAATAACTGCCACAAACCAACTGTGACATCCCAAGTGCCCATTTCATCTGGAATTTAGATGACCCACTTGTAAAACGAATGAATTGAGCTAAGTAATTTCAAGGTCCTTCCTATATACTATTATTTGATTTTCTAATCTGCATCCTAAAGTTGTATTTTCAGAATGACCCACTTTGTTTTGAGGAAGGGGCCAATAGTAGCTGGAGACCAGGCTCCAATTTTGCCTCCCCAAATAAGGAAGATTGTATCCTTTTCAATGCCTTGCACTTAGTGTGGAGCGTATCATGTAAATACCACAGATGTTGCAGAAAGATCCATTCCTTCCAAGTGCTTCCCAGTGCCCCCAGTGGAATGACAATGCTGGATCCAGTGCCCATTGCTTATATAAGTGCCTGAACTTGACCTGTTTCAAGGACCCACAGTTCAAGCCTACCTTTAGCATGTAAGGCTAAACTGAAATTATATGGAAGTTAATCTACCATAAATAGTAAATGAATCCTAGGTTTGCTCTTTTTGAATATAAGAAACATCTCCATTCCAATAATTTTAAAGTTTTTCAGTTGAACTGAAATTATTTGTTTAACAAGAAAGCTTAAGTGAACAAAAACCCAAGAACTTAAAATCATGTTTCCCATCTGGTTCATACCATTGCACACACAGAAAGGGATTGGAAGCTGAAAATCTAGCCACTTAAAGAGATCATTTTAGATTCCACTAAGAAAGAAAAATTTTCTCCCACCTGTAATTGTTGAGGTTGGTTTTCTGATGGGCATCATCTACTGATAAGCATTGGGCATCTTCCTTCCTTCAGGCTCAGAAACCATCTGATGGTTTATCTCTCCCATGACATATTTTGCCCCGTCAATGTTTACATCCACTTTTCTATATCCATGCCTTCCTATGCACACAATAACTTTTTGACTCCAGTGCTGAATCAGTGCATTTTATTGAAGATCCTTTGAGGGAAAGTCAACCCAAAGCAAGTGGTACAACCATCTATATTGCTCAGTGGAAGTTAGGAGAGTATGAACAGCTGCAACCAAGTTTAGTCAGACTATGACAATGATCTCATTAAGTTCACATGCAGAAGATGACAACCACCTCATCACTGCCACCAGGCCAAAAGCATTTGTAAAATATTGATGGGGAAACACATCAGATTTCAGCAATGTCAAATGAGAAGGGAAAATGTATCTCATTTGTTGTTGTTGTTCAGTCACTCAATTGTGTCTGACTCTTTGAGACCCCATGAATGGCAGCACACCAGACTTCCCTGTCCTTCACTATCTCCCAAAGTTTGCTCAAATTCAACTCCATTAAGTCATTGATGCCATCTAGCCATCTCATCCTCTGTCACCCCCTTCTCCTATTGTCCTCAACCTTTCCCACTATCAAGAAAATGTCAAATGAGAAGGAAAAATGTACCTTATTATACCTATGGATTAAGGATAAATGGATAAGGCTTCTCTTGGACCAGAGTAACCAGTCTGAGGGTCATAGCAGCCCCAGCCCATCCAATTTCCCAAGAAGAAAAACAAAGCTTGAGCACAATCTATTTTCTGCCTGGCACACTGATAAGAAGAGCCAACTTGGAAGAGTAGGGAGAGAATTTCTGGATAGTATTTCTCTAAATATGACTCTAAAGTGTTATGACTAGTTCAGTTCAGTTCAGTCATGTCCAGCTGTTTCCAACCCCCCTGAATTGCAGCACATCAGGCCTCCTGTCCATCACCAACTCCCGGGGTCTACCCAAACTCATGTCCATCGAGTCAATGATGCCATCCAGCCATCTCATCCTCTGCTGTCCCCTTCTCCTCCTGCCCTCAATCTTTCCCAGCATCAGGGTCTTTCCCAATGAGTTAACTCTTTGCATGAGGTGGCCAAATTATTGGACCTTCAGCTTCACCATCAGTCCCTCCAATGAACACCCAGGACTGATCTGCTTTAGGATGGACTGGTTACATCTTTTTTTAGTCCAAGGGACTCTCAAGAGTCTTCTCCAACACCACAGTTCAAAAGCATCAGTTCTTCGGTGTTCAGCTTTCTTTACCATCCAACTCTCACATCCATACATAACTACTGGAAAAGCCATAGCCTTGACTAGATGGACCTTTGTTGACAAAGTAATGTCTCTGCTTTTAAATATGCTGTCTAGGTTGGTCATAAATTTGCTTCCAAGGAATAAGTGTCTTTTAATTTCATGGCTGCAATCACCATCTGCAGTGATTTTGGAGCCCCCAAAAATAAAGTCAGCCACTGTTTTCACTGTTTCCCCATCTATTTGCCATGAAGTGATGGGACCAGATGCCATGATCTTAGTTTTCTGAATGTTGATCTTTAAGCCAACTTTTTCACTCTCCTCTTTCACTTTCATCAAGAGGCTTTTTAGTTCCTCTTCACTTTCTGCCATAAGGGTGGTGTCATCTGCATATCTGAAGTTATTGATATTTTCCCGGCAATCTTGATTCCAGCTTGTGCTTCTTCCAGCCCAGCATTTCTCATGATGTGACTATCTGAGATGTCACTAATTAAAATCCATTTGACCAAAGTCACTACTTGCCTTTGGCTTTGCAGCCAAAGCTGAGGCAAGAAATGTCTTCTCATTCATTTTCATACTTTCAGAGAATTTGTTTGTGTGTGTGTGTGTGGTTTGGTTTGGCTTTGCAGCAGAAAGCCATTGCAGATTCTCCAGGGAGCTGTAACATAATAAAATTGGTGTTCGGGAAGATTCCATTGGTGTCGGAGTACAGATACATGGTAGAGAGTGTGGCTGAGGTAGGGAGGCATGATCTTGGCTGCAAGCTGGCCTAGGTATCTGAATAGTTCTAACTGAATAGTTCCACTATTGCTCGGGAGTGGAATGTCAAAATATTTCCTCTTACTCATTTCTGCCTTTCCCTCACCTTTTAAACCTGGCTCTAGGGTAGTACCACCCCTTCTGATATCACCCTACCCATCCAAGACAAAAGGGAAGTATTTCCAGTCCTCTCCATTCTCCTCACTACATGAGGTAATGACTTTGGTTGGCATCACAGCCCACCAGTATTCTACTTCCTGAGGAATGGAAACTGGCTTCCTTGGTTTTCTTGTTGACTTCAAGAGAGTGAACCAAACACTTTGAGGATAAGTCCCAGTCCTTGGCCTCTGTCCTCCCCGACACCTCACTCTTCCAAACTCGCTGGTCTCTCTCGTGAAAGCTCGCTGAAATCCTCCTACCAATTGTCTAGTCATCTTGACTTTGACACTCAGTCCTAGTGAAATGCACTCTATTCCTAAAGTCATGTCCAAATTTTATAAGTTATTTTGTAAATAAGTAAAAAAATAAGCATGTGTAGAACTGAGTATCAGGCAAATTTCAATACTTTGCTTCAAGCCTTGCAAACACATCTTTACCTGCTTGATCCATATTGTACATACACAATTCTGTTTTGTTTTGTTTATTTTCCTGTGAAATTTGCAGGCTGTGCTCAGGCATCCATCCCAGTCTGCTTGACTATAAATAGACTGACTATTAACCTGAACATTAGGCTGAATATTAGCATAACTGAGTACTCCTAATTATCTATCCATTCATTCATTTATTCACTCACTCATTCATTTAATAAATGTAGCCATGTGTCAGACATTATATTGGGAATGAAAATACAAAAATAAATAAAAATGAAGCTTTGTTCTCTAGGAGTTCATAGTCTAGTGGTGGAAAGGTCACACATAAATAGATAATTATAACACAGTGTAATGAGAACACTGTCAAAGCCAGGCTCTGAGTATTAGAGAAGCAGAAAATCCAGGGTGCCCTAATTCTCTGAAACTGAAGCGAGACTCTCATCCAGCAGATTTCCATCACCATGTGTGAGATTGCAGCTGAGTATTCAGAAGAGATGGTGCTTAGGCACAAGAATAGGAAACTACAGACCAGAAAGCTTTGTGTACATTCTAGGTGAGGAAATGGAGGGTTAATAAAAGTAATCACACCGATGCAAAAAGAGGAGGAAGATAGCAAAGTATCAGGAATGCAGCTGGATGAATAATTGATGAGCTGGTGGCCTAACAGAGCGTCTCATTAATATGATCCTGCAGGTTCATTAAGTACTGTTCCAGGCTTGTCTAGGAGGGGGCCTCCTGTGTCTTGATTAGGATGGTGTGGCTTTTGCTTTGACATCAGAACTTTGGGTCTTGGGTTTTGAGGACTGCTTCCTAAGCTCCTATCCTTTTACCCCCGGCACCTTTGAGAAGCTCTTCCGGAGCCCCCTGTCACTAATCATGGGCCCCTAACCATGACAGTCAGTCCTAGTAAATAATATATCAAGATAAATGATAATTGTTCTGTTTTAAGTGTCTCCTAATGAGCATCATAAATTAAAAATTAATATTGCAAAGACTGTATGAATAGCATCAGATCCATAAACAAAGCAGCGGGTACAACACCGGCAAATGAAAGCTAAACACCTCTCTTGCCCTCTTTTCCCTTCCCCACCTCTTCCTACCCTCCCCCGATTCCTTCCCCACCTCCATCCTCATTCAACAGATCTGAGATTCAAGCTACCAAGAATCACACTGAAAGTAACAATACCAGCATTTTTTTTTCCCACTGATGACTTCTGGCCTGCTACTGACCTATCTGGCTTAGCATGATTTGAAGCCCCGATCCAGAAATTCTATTTCCCATTATTTCTTTTCACTAGTCTGAAATGAAGAAGGCAGAATTGAATTGTGAAAAACTTTTCTGTGGGGTAGCTGAACTAGGCCAGGGTCCACACAAAAGGTGAATATACAGTCATTTTTATTGGCATCAAATAAGTCCTGCCCTTCCATCTTAAAGAACTATACTTAGAACGGAGCCACATTTTAAGGAAGATGATATACCAGAATATCAACAAAAGGTTTTTGTCTGTGTAGATTATACTTACTCTTTTATCTTTTTTGTTGCATTACTGAATTTTCCAAATTTCTATAATTTCTGCCAGTTTTGACAATTATTACTGTCACCTGTGTTGTAGAAAAAAGAAAGAAAATATTTTCAAAGGGGAAAAAGAGTACTTAGTCAGATGCAAAAATCCTGTCAGAAAAGGTTAAAACAACTATCATTTTATAAGGCACCAGATGCTGTGCTAGGTGTGTAGAATCTCTATCCTTCACAGCAACTTTGAAGGATTGATGATTTTCTTCCCAGTACCCCAATTGCTGTTCAGAGGGAAAAAAAGGCTTAGCCAACAGGCTAGGAGCATTTCAATTTCTCTTTTTGAGATGGACAAATAGCCTGTCTAGGCCCTATGGCCTTAAATACTCCACTCATGTAAATCATGCTCCTTGTTGGAATTCTGGCATCACCCAGAAACTTGCTAGTAATCATTTGACTTCTCCTGCAGGCTGCCAATGGTTAGAGTACACACCGGTCATGTTTGCATAAATATTCCAGACCATATGTTGGTCGAACTTCACACTATAAATGAACACATTGGCTATGTTCTCTATAAAATCAGTTTGACAAAGAAAAACTTCAGTTGCTTTTGGACTAAGAGGATAAAATTTTCCAAACCCTTGCTGATTGCTGAACTCTCTAAACCAAATCTATAAGAGCTCCCTAAATGCTTTCTTTCTGTTGATTCACTTATTTTACTAATCTGAGCACTCACATTCACAAAGCCGTATATGGAGAAAATGTAAAAACAATTCACCTTTTTGGCAAGTGAGCTACATCACCAAGAGAGGTAGCTTCACTTCAGTCCATTATTCAGATTATTTATACTAAAGTTAGCTGAAATGGCATTCTCCAGGCCTCTGAAGAATGCTCAGTATATGCATCAGGTTGGCATAGCTGCCACCATCATTCCTTCATACAACTAGAAACATAGTAGCTGTAATATGACAAAAAAAAAAAAAAAAAAAAAAACTGGACCTCTCTTTCCATGGGATGCCCTAAACCCTGCAAGGGCTAAGTCTCCCAAGAATCAGAGTGCACATAAGTATCCAATGCTTTCACTAATTAAATCCATGACAGAACCAGGAGAATCCCAAGAACAGCAGTAACACATTTTTATTTTATAAAAACGCCCCCATTGAAACAGCAGATCTGAATGCAAATGTAAAATTAAGCCTTTGATAATGCTCTCTCCACATCTGTCAACATTTTAGAGAAACTTCAACTGGAAAGCATTTGTGGTTCTAGAAATTCTTACTTTATGCCTAGAATACATTTGAGGTGACTTTGTTTTCTATGGTACCCCGATTTTTCAAACAAAAAATATCATGGAATTACAAACCTTTGAAGCTGGAAACGATCAGGAGAGTCACATAGACCTACTCTCTTATTTAACATATGTGATGAGAGTTCAGAGAGGTTGAGGCAAGGTTCAAGGTTGCTCCCAGGATTAGATTTCAGGAACTCCAAAAGCTAAAGAGAATAAAATCTGGGGGCATATTTTCCATTGTACCCTTAGCATTTGAATGGCAAATGATCCTTCTGAGATCCAGGGCTGAGCCAGACAAAATTCACTGGCCACCTGACCTTTCCATATTTTTATAAGCAGAATTAAATTGGCATTTGGGACATTTGCCCAAATTGCTTTGGTTAATTTACTGAGTTTTATTTAACATTTAAAAACAAAATTAAAAGCAAGAAAAAGAAATAAGGGAGAGTAGGCTGTATGACACATCTTGTGGTGTTTAAATATTAATAAATTCACATTTGATGTAAAATTTGTTGTTTTTATTATATCATCCAAGGATATTTCATAAACTAATATACATACATATGTATATACACACACATATGCTAGGTTATAATGTTGCTTTTTACTGTGGGTCATACTAAAAGGATGGAAATTCATATCAGTAAGAATTTCACTTTAGGCCCCTCTCAACCACTTTAAAACAAAACAAAAAACACCCTGAAATATAAATAACACTTTCTCATAAAAATTTGGGGAACTTTACATTAAATAGTTACTTTTTAGAATCACTATAACCTAAAATACACTTTCTACTCTAGGCTGAGTACTATGTTCTATAGATTACTAATAAGGACAAATTAAACAAAAGAAACTAGAGAAAAAAACAAATGCATTACAGATGTAAAAGAAGTAGAACATCCATTCATGGTTTCAAGGTATATTATTTCTTTCCTGAAATCAAAGCTTGAAGTAGATAGCAAATTTAATTTACTCAGTTTTTGGCACAGAGTAAATGTTTAATAATATGTGTCTTTCCATGGAATGCTAATAGATAGCACATGAAAATCATCCATAACTGACAGGTCAACAATTGGTCCCTTCACTAGATTTCTGTGTTCCTCCATCCTCATCTATGTAGTCATGATCATCCAATGAGTCTTGACTTCCTGACTCAGAAACAATGGTCTCTAAAGCAGAAATAGACATAGAAAATAGATGTATGGGTACCAAGGGGGAAGGCAGGAGTGGGGTGAACTGGGAGATTGGGACTGACATATATACACTACTATGTATAAAATAGATAACTATGATAACCTACTGTATAGCACAAGGAACTCTGCTCAGGGCTCTTTGGTGACCTAAATGGGAAGGAAATCCAAAGAAGAGGGGATATATGTGTATGTATGGCTGATTCCCTTTGTTGTACAAGAGAAATACTAACAAAACAGTAGAAAGCAACTACACTCCAATTAAAAAAAATCAGTCAATGGTTCTTAAAAAAATAAAGAAATTAGAAAAATTCAAAGACCAAAAAGTAATCACTTCATATTTCTTAAATAGAAAAAAAAAAAGTATAGCCAACTACATAGATCAGAATCTATTAAGTCCCTCCAACTAAAGCACAATAATTTGGGCTGTGAATTTAGTGACCTCTCTTTCACTTTTCATACGGCCTTTATTTTCACACATTTGATCTTTCACAAAAAGGAGAGAGAAACAGAAGGCATTTTTGTTTCAGATTAATATCTTGACCCATAGACAGCACAGCAGTGGGCACTGTGCAGCCTTCTTTCAGGAGTGGTTCTGTAGAATCAGCATCTACTTATAGGCTGAAAATTAGCACAAGCCCCACTCACTGCTTATGTGACTTGGGGATAAAAAGGGAGCCAGATGAGTGCCATTTCTGGAGTTGTATCTGCCATCACCTACAACTGCCACTCTGGTCTGCAATACAAGAGTCAGGAAACAAAGACTCTAGTCTGCAACAAAATACTCTCGTCTGCAAAAAAACAAAAAACTCTGGTCTGCAACACCAGAGTCAGGAAACAAAACTAACCTGATAACCCTATCTGTAAAGAATTTGAAGTGTGGGTAGCCAGAAAGCATGGTTTATTTGGGGAAGTATAGCATGATAGTTTAACATGTAATGTTAAAGTAACAAATCACTGAGAACTCTATCAGTTCCTTAAGGCAAAATGGGAGTAAAACTGGAACTTGTCTCATGAGTTGCATATAGAATGAAATAAGAAATATATTTGCAAAGATTTGATCCAATATTTATAATAAGTACTCAGTAAATGGTATCCATTTTTGTTATGATATATGAATAACTAAATCCAGATCATGATTAAGAGATCAAGAATTCAGAAATTTTAAATGATACACTAGTGCATTAATTGATGTAGTTTTCTGTGAAGTAAAATGCTTGAGAAGGACATTGGAGATGGGTACACATTGAAATGGAAACTGCTGCTGTTTTCGTGGTCCACTTTGTACATTTTACTGCAGCAGATGGCTTGGAAGAGTTGGAGAAAACCAACTGGTCACCCTTAGATTATTAGCAAATATTATACTTAGTGGGTAAAATGGGAAGTAAAAGAATAATGACATAGGTTTCCATTCTTTGTTTAAAACTGCAGCACACTTTGGACCACAACCCTATATTTTGCAGCCCTTCTGCCATCCTGGGGCTTGTATTTGCCAACAAGTGCTCTTAGTTATCATTATTAAGCACAGATATTTCACACTGTGGTCTCTCATCATCTGTATGTGGTCAAAGACAGCTTCCTTTTGCCTTGGTGGGGATTGCTGCCATTCTTTTATCTAAGTGGAGATAGAAACACAGAGAGAAGCAGTAGTTTGTTCAACAGGCCCACAGTCAACACAAGTCACTGGGTGAGTAGAGGCTGAAATATGAAGATCAGCTATATGGTCACGCCGGTGCCTCAACCATTCCACCCAGCAAATAAATACAAATCAGATTCAAATTCCAGACAGATCAGGTTCACACTCACTCATCTTCTAGAGCCGCTCCAGCCATGAGCACAAGCCTCAATTCTTGCAGGTGTCTGAATTTCAGACATGGTTGACAGGCGGACACAGGGTATATTTGGGTGGAAAATAAGACAAAAACTTAATTAAGGGATAGTCTAAGGAAGGCAAAAGAAATTACACAACCTATTTGCAAACCACACACTGGAAATGAATGGGTTCTTTAGTGTTTGGGACATTTTAGTGTTATAAAAATGTAGACTATTGAGCTATTATATCAAGTAATTTATGGGATGAATATTGTAATTCATTGAATGTCACGACTTATCTTTTATTCATACAGTTACTATTCCATTACCAGCGAGGGAGGTTTGTCAAAGGTTAATTATTTTAAATTGCTCCAGCAAATTTATTTTGATTTGTACAATTTTTTTGAATAATCATAGGTCTATATATTCATACATCTTTATGAGGCTTCTTTTTAAAAAATAATATTCTTTGATGAGGCTGTTAAAGTTAGATAAATGCTTTAGTGATGTCTTTAAAATATATTCTCTTTAACTCTGGATTAGATCTACAAAGAATTGTTATTATTATTGATATTATCAGTCTTTTTTAGAACTTTCTACTTTTCCAAGAAAAATTTCAAATCAAAATGGCCAGGAAAATGAACTTTGACCTTCTCAAGGGGTTGGCCATGGCTCCTAATTACCTTTTAGCTCAGGGTCATTATTTGGAATGCCCCTCTCAATGGTGGATGAGGAAAACTGTTGACATCTGTTCTCTGTACCCACCTGGGTTTCACTTGAGGCTGCCCTGTGGCCAGGAGTACATCTCCTCAGGGCATGAAAATTGGTCCTTGTGGAAAAAAAATTATAGAAGATACATGTAAAATGCCTTAAAAGTTGGAAAAATTATCTTGAATTTTTAACCCTAAATTAGAAAGGAAGCTGGAAGCCAACAAAGGGTTTAGAAAGGCTACAATGCATACAATATACAAATTAAGCTAGTTCCTTTTCCTGCAAAACCTATTGCCTCTCTCAAGAAGCCTTTTTGATTATGCTTGTTTTCTTTATTTTTCTCAAATGCTTGTGTACCAAGTCTACATTTCACTAATATGATCTTGTTGTTATGTAGCTTTTTAATTATTCATAAATCATTTGTGAGTTAGCGAGATATAGTAGGAAAAAGGTTCAATTTGAAGGCAGACGACCTAGGCTTGCGTTTAAGCTCTGCAGTTTATTATCTGTGTGGGTTTAGGTCTATTTGTTTGAAACGTGGTTTCTTTATGTCAAAGAATAGGAAAACCTACCTATGTACTTGATGGAGTTGGCAATATGTCACCTAATAATTGCACACTACCCCAAGATTATAAAATTCTTGCATATGTATCTTGTTTAATCCCCAAACAACAGCATAAGATGAGCACTATTACCCATTCATTTTTATGTGAATTACTCAAAAATATTGTTTTTAACACCATAAGGTATTATTATTTTTAGTCTGCCGATTTTATATCATCAATTTAATATTAACATCCCTAGGATCTAGGTCATATTTATCTTTTATTTCTTTTTTATTTTATTCTTCCCCCATATTCCTTTCTTTTAAGTGATTTGATGAATAGATTCAGAAGATAGATTTTTCTAGCACAGATAACAAAATGCTTTGCCAAATAAATGCTCAGTAAGATTGTGTCTGCATGTTGCCAGAGTAACTGATTAATATTACTTGATGCCAGGAAGAAAATAATAATCTACCATTTGATCAATATTTTTACTTTTTAATCATTTGTATTGCTCTGTGCACATAGTGAAATGTTCTCAGAGAGCACAGCAATTTTGAAAGTATAGAAATAAAACACACATCTTCTCTATAATGCTGTTGATCAAACAAAAGACTCAGTACATGATTCTGGAAAGCATAAATGGTGGCTCAGGTACAGAGGCTGTGAGCTGTTTTGTAATTACTTACCTACTAGAGGGCAAACTCTATCCAAAAGAGGCCCTTCCCTGTCTTATTCACACTCAGCATTTTGGGTGCCTGGTTCATAGTTAGTGCACAATGAATATTAGCTAAGTATAAAGTCTCTCATTAAGCTTATACAAATCAGACCTTTAGAAGACTATGAAATTTGCAGTTGAAGAACATGAAATTTTGAAATGGATTCAGGAAAGAAAAACAATGTTGGAGATGGGAGTCATAAAAAAATTAAATAACCTTGAAAAAATGATACAAATAAACTTATTTACAAAACAGAAATAGACCCACAGACATAGAAAACAAATTTATAGTTACCAAAGGAGAAAGGTTTGAGTATGGGATAAATTAGCAGCTTGGGATTAACAGATAAACACTACTATGTATAAAATATATAATCAGCAAGGACCTATTGTATAGCATAGGAAACCATACACTTGAAATAACTTGTAATTGAAAAAACATGAAAATTATACACATGTATAACTGAATCACTTTGCTGCACATCTGAAACTAACACAACATTATAAAACAACTGTGCTTCAATTTAAAAAATTTTTCTCTTATTCAAAAAGAGAAAAGAAAGGGGATATTTTAAGTATCATATACCTATAATGTAATAGAACATGTTGGCAAGGGGCTCCTTACCTCTGCTGTGAATAGAAGCAGGGGAAATATGTTTATCTGTGGTACAAAAGGTGTGTATTAGTAGAGGTAAATAAATAGGCAAATGCACATATGTGAATGAATACACATAAATTAATTCCTCACCAAGTGGTAGAAACTGAATAGGAAAATTGAGTTGAGTTGTGCTGGGTCAGGCACATATGCTGTATATCTAGGTACTGGACTTCCATTGTCTCATTAAACAAGTTCTCTATGGTCAATATTATCATAGATGAGGAAATGAAGGCTAGGAGTAAATGACTGGTCTAAAGTCACATGCTAGTTGTCAGCAAAGCCTGGAATTGGTGCACAACTGGACTTTCTGGATCAAGGCAGTCGTTTGAGACACCCACCACATTCAACCTCAACATGACCAGCTCTATATAATTTCTTCCATAGAACCTAGATGATCCTACAACCAGTCTCTATGTTTACTTGATAGACTACATGAAAGTAAAATCTAATTGCCAGTTGTGATTATGTAAAACCTATACTAACACTGCCTACAGACTAAGTTTTTTTTTTTTAAAGATATAATACCTATGCCAATATCTTTTACTAAATCTTCCTCTTCCAGATTTCACAGTAAAATTAGATCCTATTGGGATAGGATCACTGAATCAGCAAACAGATTTCACTCTCAAATGAGAATCCATGGTCCTAAACAATGTTATTTTCCTGTCACCTGAGTATTCACCAGTAAAAGGGTCTTTTCAATGAATTATTCCAGACTGTGTAAACTCAGTCAGTTAGCTGCATAGTTATCAAACTCAATCAGTTAGCTGCATAGTCATCAAACATCCACTTACTTTCTTTTTCACTGGAGGATAATTGCTTTACAGGGCTTCCCAGGTGGCGCTAGTGGTAATGAACCTACCAGCCAATGCAGGAGACATACGAGACACAGGTTTGATCCCTGGGTTGGGAAGATCCCCTAGGGGAGGACATGGCAACCCACTGCACTATTCTTGCCTGGAGAATACCATGGACAGAAGAGCCTGGTGGACTACAGTCCATAGGGTCACACAGAATTAGACATGACTGGAGCGACTTAGCACACATGAAAGCAATTGCTGGAGAAGGGAATGACAACCCACTCAGGTATTCTTCTTGCCTAGAGAATCCTGTGTATGGAAGAGCCTGGTGGGCTGCTTTCCATGGGGTTGCACAGAGTCAGACACAACTGAAGTGACTTAGCATGCATGCATGCATTGAAAAAGAAAATGGCAACCCACTCCAGTGTTCTTGCCTGGAGAATCCCAGGGCCAGAGGAGCCTGGTGGGCTGCCATCTACGGGGTCGCACAGACTCGGACACGACTGAAGTAACTTAGCAGCAGCAGCAGCAAGCAATTGCTTTAGACTGTCGTGTTGGAGCCTCCCTCCTACCCCTTTATCTCCCCCATCTATTGTCTCAGGTGGGATTTTGGTTTGAGGAGACACTGAGCCATGGTAGGAGCAGTACTGGCAGCAATTTTGTGATTGTAACAGTCCAGGGTATTGCTGGAAATCATCAAGACGGCGAATGAAAGGCCCCAGAGAATACCACGGCTGCACTGAGCCCACCCGCTTCCCGATTCTATCAAGAACTGCCGGAGAAAAGTGTTCTGCATTCAGCGTCTTATACCAGAAACAATCTGATTCCTTTGGATGGGGATATTTTCTATTTCTAATTCTCCTTAACAAAGACCTCTAAGTCCAGAAGCTTCCTGAAAAGCCTGTGAAGGGCTATTCTGATCACCCCTTCATGTTTCCAAGATGCTCTGGGATAATGTAAGGGAGGGGAAGCCCCCAGGGGAACAGCTGATTGGATTCTGGCAAGAAGGACCAAACATCTGCTTCAAACAAAGGACATCTGCATATTTCACATTTATTTTTCATAATTTACAGAAGCAACCTGCCAAAATTCAGCAAGGGAGAATATGCTAGCACGTAATTAGCTTAAAGTTTGCTTGCTTTAGAACTGTGAGCGTGAAGCTAGGCACTCACCTGGGAGGACAAGAAACAGTGGAACTGCTATCTGATTTCTGGAAATTCAGTTTTAGACCTCACATGCCAGGGCAGAAACCCCAGCCCTGCTAGTCTTGAAAGGGATGAGTAAATATGCCAGAGGTAACACTGGGAGGCTCTTTTGTTCTCATGTCAAATAAAAAACCTTCCCACCAAAGGGGTGGCCTAAAGTGCTCTCATTTATTAAATAACATTTGATTAAGCAGAAAGAGTTTGCCTCTGCTCTCTAGCACTGCAGGATCCAGGTCAGATAACGGTGCGATGCTCCATGACTTATCATTTAAAGTGCATATAGAAAAACACACAAATAGCATGGTGAGAAATCACATGTAGGCTGTTGCATTATTTTTCAAAGCATTAGAAAGTTGTTACTTAACAAAAGTAGTATATTTGGAATACGTGATGAAACAAAGAGAACAAGATATAATACACCTTGGTGGAAGGGGTACAACAAATTACCTGCCTTCTGTACGCCATATCTTCCCAGTTAAATTTCAAACTCCACAAGGTCATTATGGTGTAAAATAACTAAAAATTGCTTAATAGAGAATAGAAGTGGAGGATGAATTTTTTTATGAGAAAAAGAAAGATTTCTTTTTTTTTCCAGCAAAGGAATTTCAACCCCATGTCAAAAATACTGGTTATGAAATACTCTGTTATTTCCTCTGTCCAATGGGAAAGCAAACTTAAAGCTAAGTTTGCCAAGTATTAGGTGCAGTTGTTTTAAATATTTAAGACGCAGGTTTCTGATGGGAAGAGGAAATAGTAGTTGGCTGACTATTATCTTCAGTCTGAGCCATTGCTTTATAAAAGCAATTGTGTTCCTGATTTAGTTGTAGACCCAATGCTGACCCCATGCAAATTTCTGAAACAATAGCATGGCAGAGAAAAAAAACTTAACATCTTAAGATATGTGGGATTCAGACCTGGTAGCTCAGACCATAACAAATCTACCTGAAATGCAGAAGACCCAGGTTCGATCGGTGGGTCGGGAAAATCCCCTGGAGAAGGAAATGGCAACCCACGCCAATATTCCTGCCTGGAGAATTCCATGGATGGAGGTGCCTTGAGGGCTACAGTCCATGGGGTCACAAAAAGTTGGACATGGCTGAGCGACGAACAAGATATGTGTATGCTGTAGAAGCAACGTGTGCAATCCAGGCAATGATTCCTTGGTGATTCCTAACTCGCTCTAAGGAGTGACTTGCTTGTGGCCATTTCAAATATCACTCAATGTGTGGTTCTGATATCTGATGTAGCCCTGTATGACATGTACATGCCAAACTGCTTTGAAACATGAAATCCCAATTCAAAGAGCAGCTCATTTGAAAACAGTGATTTGTAATTATGCACCAACCTACTCTTCAACATTTCCTAATTATTCTCCCACATTTAAAAAAAAATTTTCAATGCACTTAAATTTCAAACCAGTATGTTACACATATGAACCTTTCATGTAATTATAAATGTTCTTCTCCCCTTTGCAATAGGGTCATGACAGAAGAGCAGCTTGTTATAAATAGACGGGCAAGACTTGATTTGAATCAGATCTATATATTAATCTGGTTTTAACCATCTATAAACTCGGTGATCTTGGGAAAATTATTTAAACTCTCTAGGTCTTGATTTTCTCTTCTGTATACTAGGGTTGGTATTTTTGCTGTACAAGTTAAATGAGGTAGCTTGTGTAATCTGCACCTAAACTGGAATTCTGATTTGCCAAATTTTGAACTTGCTCAAATTTAGATGCCTTGCCCAGCATAGAACTCTTCAAAAGGAAACTCTCATCCCCAAAGAAGAGGGGGTCAGGCAAGAAGACAAGCTTTGAAAACAAACCTTGTCTTTGATTGAGAAGAGTTTGTTGCTGTTGTTATTGTTGTTTAGTTGCTATGTTGTGTCTGACTCTTTTGGCACCAAGCCCATAGACTGTAGCCCTCCAGGTTCCTCTGCCAGGGAATTCTCCAGGCAAGAATATTGGAGTTGGTTGCCATTTCCTTCTCCAAAGAATCTTCCTGACCCAGGGATTGAACCCAAATATCCTGCATGAGCAAGCAAATTCTTTACTACTGAGCCCCCAGGGAAGCACCTCCCCCCACTTTATTTTTCCTTTTCAGTAAAAGGCCAGAAAGTATGTTAACCTTTAAGAGGCATGGGATCTCTTGCTACTACTGCTCAATTTTGTCATTGCAGCATGAAATCAGCCATGGACAACACATATAAATAATGTGGCTGTGTTCAAATAAAACTTTGTTTACGGACAATGAAATATGAATTTCATATAGTTTTCCAAGGGCATAAAGCATGATTCTTCTTTTGATTTTTTTTCAACTATGTAAGATGTACAAACCATCTTAGTAAGCTGGATGTACAAAAGCTGGCTATACAAGCTGGATTTGGACCGGCCACAGTTAGCCAAACATAGGTTAAAGCAATGAGGTGAGAGGGGTAATGCTAACACATTGGTGTTTGTCATTCTATTATCTTAAGTGACTGCTGAAAATAACTAAAAGTAAAAATCAAAGGGTTGTTTCTCTAAAATTTCTATCACATGCTGTGCATGGTTTGTACTCTTTGGAAATCTGTTGTCCTCCTTGCCAGAGCAGCACTGTGAGGAAGTGTCAGGAGCAGTGGCCTTGCCTGGTGGAAGCAGTGGGTTATGGTGGGAGTCAGTGGTGGCCCTGGAACAAACAGTGGTATAGGAGGATGGGATGTCCCCAGTGGAGGAAGCTGCTATCCTCAGAGATAGAGAATTCCCCAAAAAGTGCCTACTGGGAGAAGCAGGAAGCAGCAAAATGCCTAGGAAACATCAGCTCGCGCTGCACTGTCCAGGTTATGGTACCAATAGCCACATGTAGCTACATAAATCGGAACAAGTAAAAATTACAAACTCAGGTCCTCAGTTTTAGTAACAGATCCATCATTGCAGAAAGTTCTGTTGGACAACACTTGAATAGCAGATGACAGGTTTTTCCAAAGCGCATGTGAAAGTTTCCCTAGAGACCTCGGAAGATTGAGGCAGTGGGGGAAGGGAAGGGATGAGATCTTGAAACAGCAGTTAGGGATAAGAGTTGGCAACATAGGAGTTGTTCTCTTGAACACCATCTCTTTTTATCTAAGTAAAAGGTGAGGAGATTTGATGTGCATATAGAAAACACCCAGCATATCACCTTGAATACAAAAGTCTTCAATAAATGTAAAATTACTGTCTGCTTAAGATCTCTGTGTTGGTGTTAGTAATTTCTAATATAACTGTCCTCCTGTTGCTAGAATGACCTTCCTACTGCCTATTTTATATAATTAACCTCTTCAAAAGCTGCCAAAGACTCTTCATTGAATAAAGACCACGGTAGTGACTCAGACGGTAAAAAATCTGCCTGCAGTGCAAGAGACCCGATTTCAATCCCTGGGTCAAGATCTCCTGGAGAAGGAAATGGCAACCCACTTGAGTATTCTTGCCTGGAGAATTTTATGGGCAGGGGAGCCTAGCAGGCTATGGTCCATGGGGTCGCAGAGTCAGACACAACTGAAGGACTAACACATACACACAACACACACAAAGTCCCAAGACGCAGCTCTTGCCAATGTGAGCAGATACTGGAGCTGGAAAGCCTGAGAGTGAATCCCTATTCTGGCACTTGCTGGCTGTGGACCATGAATCATTAGTTAACCTCTCTGAGTCTCAGGTTTCTCATCCGTAAAATGAAGAACATATTACCACTGACTTCATTAAGTTGTATTGCATGCATGGTACATCATCAGCATGAGGAAAAGTGTTTGTTAAGTGAATATTTGCATTCCTCAATGATTTAGTCCATTGCAAATTGATCTTCCATGACACCTCCTTCTCATCTCTACATTTCAAATGTGCTATATTCTCCCAACTTGTCTTACATACCTTTTCCTCTCTTTGTATATGTAAAAGTCATACTTATTCATGTATTTTGCTGTTTCTTCCTTTGGTCAGAGACATGCTTTTCTGGGATACAACCTAAGGTACTGCTGTATTACACATCATCCTTTCTAGTCAAAGATTTGCTTTGGAGGGGTCATTTGGAAAGTATCTGTTCATGATCTAGCATTTCATCATTTTCCTATATAAATGATAAAGTCAATTTTAATTCTTAGAAATCAACAACCCACTAAAAAAATAAGTCCACTTGTCCACAGACAGAGCTATTCTGAGTCTGTCACTTTCCAGCTAGGGCAGTACCCATAGAGGATCATTTGGGCTTGGGGTTACTCTCCCCTTTGGTGAGTCTTTGGGATGCATTCAGAGGGTGTTTCAGAAATAATTTGCATGGAAAATTATCAAGGATGTAAAAGCTAAAATGTATCTTCCTAGAATAATTTCTTCTAGAAGATTAGTTCTACAGCAGCACGTTCATTCCTTACTGAGTAGCCTTCATATCATTCCATTCTGCCTTGTTCTTTATAGTTTGGTCCTTACTTGTCTGGACTCATCCTAGACTGTAAATGCTCCAAGAAGTTATTTATGCTTGCCTAAATTAGGTACTCCATAAATACTCATAAGATGGTAAGAAGAGGAAAAGGTATGCTATGCCTTTCAGGCCAGTTCTATGAAATACCCATCTTGAGTGCTATATTTTAGAAGTCATGCATAAGAAGCTTTCCAAGGTTTGCCCCGGTGGCTCAGTAGTAAAGAATTTGCCTGCCAATGCGGGAGAAGCAAGAGATATGGGTTGGGAAGATCCCCTGGAGAAGGGAATGGCAACCCACTCCAGCATGTTTGCCTGGAAAATACCATGGACAAAGAAGCCTGCAGGCTGCAGCCCAGGGACTTTTCAAGTTGTCTAAGCACAATATCAGCAGAATCTCCTTCAGATGGCGCATGCAAAAAAACTGTTACTCTTCATTACATGATCTGCTTCATGCCAAATAGCTGGTTTTTTTTAAAAAAAAATATGGCAGCATGAAAGGGCAGCCACAACCTGAGAGGACTGAAGTTGTTCATATTAGATCCGTTTATCTTCTTGATGATTTTCCATACAAATTATTCTGAAGCACCCTCTGGATGCATCCCAAAGATATACCAGGGAGATTAACCCCAAGCCCAAATGATCCTCTATGAGTACTGTCCTGGCTAGAAAGTGATAGAATAGCTCTGTTTGTGGACAAGTGAACTTATTTTTTTAATGGGCTGTTGATTTCTGAGAATTAAAATTGACTTTATCACTTACATAGGAAAATGATGAAATGCTAGATCATGAACATGTATTTTCCAAATGGCCCCTCTAAAGCAAATCTTTGGCTAGAAAGGATGATGTGCAATACAGCAGTATCTTTGGTTGTATCCCAGAAAAGCTTATCTCTGAACAAAGGAAGAAACAGCAAGATGCACAGAGTAAGTATACCTGGACCATCCCATGGTAATTCTCCCATGAATGACAGTTGCCTGTATTCGTGTTGTATGCCCATCTTATCTCTGGAAAGGATCCAAACTTCCACCCAGGGAAATTATTTTGAGTAACCAAGATGTGGGTCATATCACAAATACATTGGCAGGATCATCTTCTTGCATTGGGTGGCAGTGACTAACATTTCAAAAAATGTGCCTCCATGCTCAGCATTTGAGTTTATTGACCCAGTCATGGCCACTAAGTCTTCTTACACAGGATCTTTTACTCTTTCCACTCACAAAGCAGATTAGTATCTCCATCTGGAGCCAATCGAAGGTGCACTCTGATTCAA
This sequence comes from Antilocapra americana, assembly GCA_007570785.1. Classification (NCBI taxonomy): domain Eukaryota; kingdom Metazoa; phylum Chordata; class Mammalia; order Artiodactyla; family Antilocapridae; genus Antilocapra; species Antilocapra americana. The sequence goes on along the minus strand of ML662449.1, from coordinate 9,525,891 downwards.
GCATTAACTTTGAACAGTTTCTAAAGCATCTTTAAAAAAAAAAAAAAAACTTTAAAAAAAACCACAGGATCACATCTTCATTTTTTTCTGCTGGGTCAGTGATTGAATTTTGGTTCATTCTCGATGTCACACCATAATGCACACATCTTGACCAGATCTGTCTCAGTCTGTGAAATGAAATCCTCTTCAGAGCCCCTCACTATCCTTATATTTACAAAGAACTCTTAATAGGTGGAGGGGAAAAAAAACCACTTCTTCTTAGCCTCCAAACTTCCCTGGATAACTTTACATCTTTGTTAGAAATATAAAATGTGGCTTTACGAGTCTTTAAAAGTCTAAAGAAAGTAGCTACTAATGGTATCATTTTATTGCCCACAATTCATCCTGCTGAAAAAGGCAGTTACCTTCTTAGAGTTGATTATTGCTCCGTCTTAAATTTTCTAATTGTTTAAGATTTTTCACTTATTTTAGACATTTTCACTTGGCCCCCTAGAGTAAATGAAGATGAAAGGTAAATTAAAAGAGAGGGAATTCAACATAAAGAGAATAAATAAATAGAACACAGATTGCAAAAGGCAGGAATGAAAACAAGGTCTCCCAACCCAATCTGTTAAAGGAATGCTACAAATGTGAAGTGTTTACTATTTTAAACATTAATCATGTACTCACTCTGTTTATTTAGCTATCGATGTTTTTCCTGTAACTCTGACTTGAAAATGTGTAAGCTGTTTAGAATTAGGACTCACACTGAAGCCAAATGATATTTTGATTATTTATATTGCAGAGCTTGTCTTGAAACTTCAGAGTTGCAGCCCTTTCGTTTCAATTCACACCTTTTTAAAAAGCCATTATTATTTTGTATAATGTGACATCTCGAATAACTTTTCTTGCCACCCACTACCAAACACCCAAGTCACAGCCATTAAAGACAGGCAGCCTGAGTTGCCCATCAAAGGACCTATTCAGAAGATCGCTGCCATCTTGCTTTCACCTACAAACTAGGCAATGACACCAAAACACTGCGTTAGAGGACGGGCTTCATCATTAGAATTATGAGTACCAAAAAGCCTTAGGGCTCAAGTTTCTGGCAGGATTTTCTCAATAGATATTCATTATTTTAAGTCAAATCTAACAATTTGGATCTGCTACTGAGACTTAGCCACCAAAAGGCCTACATACTCATCAAGAACAAGAGCTTCTCATCAATCTCACAAAATTTCAAGTTCTGCTGAGGAGAGGAAATGATCTATTAAGCTGACTTACTATTTCTATTACTGAAAGAAATAATTTCAATAACAATAAGAAAAAAGGCATAATAATTTTCTCCTAGACTAAAGATATAGGAAAAACCAACCCATTAGAAAGCATAGACAGTGGCATGGACAGTTCAGCTCAGTTCATTTGAGTCGCTGAGTCCTGTCTGACTCTTGGCAACCCCATGGACTACAGCACTCCAGGCCTCGCTGTCCATCACCAACTCCCAGACACTGCTCAAACTCATGTCCATTGAGTTGGTGATGCCATCCAACCATCTCATCCTTGGTTGTCCCCTTCTCCTCCTGTCCTCAATCTTTCCCAGAATCAGGGTCTTTTCCAATGAGTCAGCTCTTCACATGAGGTGGCCAAAGTATTGGAGTTTCATTTCAAAATCAGACCTTCCAGTGAACATCCACATCTGCTCTCCTTGAGGATGGGCTGTCTGGATCTCCTTGCAGTCCAAGGGACTCTCAAGAGTCTTCTCCAACATCACAGTGCAAAAGCATCAATTCTTCTGCATTCAGCTTTCTTTATAGTCCAACTCTCACATCCATACATGACCACTGGAAAAACCACAGCTTTGACTAGAAGGACTTTTGTTGTCAAAATACTGTCTCTGCTTTTTAATATGCTGTCTAGGTTGGTCATAACTTTCCTTCCAAGGAGTAAATGTCTTTTAATTTCATGGCTGCAATCACCATCTGCAGTGATTTTGGAACCCCAAAAAATAAAGTCTGACACTGTTTCCACTGTTTCCCCAGCTATTTCCCATGAAGTGATGGGACCAGATGCCATGATCTTAGTTTTCTAAATGTTGAGCTTTAAGCCAACTTTTTCACTCTCTTCTTTCACTTTCATCAAGAGGCTCTTTAGTTCCTGTTCGCTTTCTGCCATAAGGGTGGTGTCATATGCATATCTGAGGTTATTGATATTCTCCTGGCAATCTTGATTCCAGCTTGTGCTTCATCCAGCCTGGCATTTTTGCATGATGTACTCTACATATAAGTTAAATAAGCAGGGTTACAATATACAGCCTTGACATACTCCTTTCCTGATTTGGAACCAGTCTGTTGCTCCATGTCCAGTTCTAACTGTTGCTTCTTGACCTGCATACAGATCTCTCAGGAGGAAGGTCAAGTGGTCTCATATTCCCATCTCTTTAAGAATTTTCCACAGTTTGTTCTGATCCACACAGTCAAAGGCTTTGGCATAGTCAATAATGCAGAAGTAGATGTTTTTCTGGAACTCTCTTGCTTTTTTATAATCCAATGGATGTTAGCAATTTGATATCTGGTTCCTCTGCCTTTTCTAAATGCTGCTTGAACATCTGGAAGGTCATGGTTCACAAAGTGTTGAAGCCTGGCTTGGAGGATTTTGAGCATTACTTTGCTAGCATATGAGATGAGTGCAATTGTGCAGTAGTTTGAGCATTCTTTGGCATTGCCTGTCTTTGAGATTGGAATGAAAACTGACCTTTTCCAGTCCTGTGGCCACTGCTGAGTTTTCCAAATTTGCTGGCATATTGAGTGCAGCACTTTCACAGCATTCTCTTTTAGAATTTGAAATAGCTCAACTGGAATTCCATCACCTCCACTGGCTTTGTTCATAGTGATGCTTTCTAAGGCCCACTTGACTTTGGGTACCAGGCTGTCTGGCTCTCGGTGAGTGATCACACCATTATGGTTATCTGGGTCATGAAGATCTTTTTTGTATAATTCTTCTGTGTATTCTTGCCACCTCTTCTTAATATCTTTTGCTTCCGTTAGGTCCATACAATTTCTGTCCTTAATTGTCCCCATCTTTGCATGAAATGTTCCCTTGGTATCTCTAATTTTCTTGAAGAGATCTCTAGATTTCCCATTCTACTGTTTTCCTCTATTTGCACTTATCACTGAGGAAGGCTTTCTTATCTCTCCTTGCTATTCTTTAGAACTCTGCATTCAAATAGTGAATCTTCCCTTTTCTCCTTTGCCTTTTATTTTACTTCTTTTCTCAGCTATTTGTAAGGCCTCCTCAGAATACCATTTTGCCTTTTTGCATTTCTTTGGCTTGGGGATGGTCTTCATCACTGCCTCCTGTACAATGTCACAAACCTCTGTCCACAGTTCTTCAGGTACTCTGTTTATCTCGAATCTGTTTGTCACTTCCAAATACTTAATTGTAAGGGATTTGGTTTAGGTCATGTCTGAATGGTCTAGTGGTTTTCCCTACTTTCTTTAAGTCTGAATTTGGCAATAAGGAGTTCATGATCTGAGCCATAGGCAGCTCCCGGTCTTGGTTTTGCTGACTGTATAAAGCTTCTCCATCTTTGGCTGCAAAGAATATAATCAATCTGATTTCGGTATTGCATGGACAAGATCCCCTCAAATACCTACTTTCCTTAAAAGTTGTTGTAACCATTGTAAAATTATCCAGGTATGCTAGTAAATTGTAGCATCCTTTTTTTTCTACAGCTGACCTAAACTCTCCACCCTGCTCCTGCTCTCAAATAGCAACCACCACTCTACCCTGTTTCTACTAATGTTAGCAGTTCAACCTCCTGTGACAGCTGTTTCTTCCCCTGTTCCTGTCCTTCCCTACTTGGTGTAGGGGTGCAGTGCCTCATGGTGGATCTCCATCTGGCCCTTGGGCTGTCATCTACTGCAGGGTCTCATTCTGTGCTTGGTGGGAGCTGGCTGATTTTAATATATTTCATATTCAGTGTTCTAAGGCTACCCAGCCTCTCATGCTGGCAAGAGACTGGGTGGTGCCTTGCCTAGCCTTCTGCCCCATCAAATTCTTTAGGAAACTCAGACTAGCTCCTATCTACCTCTGTCCTTCTCTCTACAGTCTCTGAGAACCAGAAGGGCTTTCCTTTATTTTCCCTTTCAGTCAGGCCATACAGGATTTCCTCCTGCTCCCATCTCATCATCCTTCCAAGGGTGGTATTTGCCTTCCCCTTTTCTTTATGGCTATGAGAACAGAGTAGCTGTTGAGGTTTGTTGTTAGTAGCTAAGTCATGTCCAACTCTTTATGACCCAAGGGACTATGGACCACCAGGCTCCTCTGTCCATGGGATTTCCCAGGCAAGAATACTGGAAGGGGTTACCATTTTCTTCTCCTGGAGATCTTCCCAGCCTAGGGATTGAACCCAAGGCTCCTGCATTGGCAGGCAGATTCTTTACCTCTGAGTGGCCTGGGAAACCCAGCTGTTGAGGGTAGGACATACTTTATGTGAGGGAACTTGAAAGCTTCATTAATCTCATAGCTTCTAGTTTGCATCCCATTAGAGTCAGATAGAGGGCCCACTGTGGGGACATCAGGTCCTACATCCTTCTGGTCTCTCCTTTTTGTGTCCTTAAATGGTAACTCTACCCCTCTTCTCTAGGTGCCCAGTGCCCTCACAAGCTACTCACCTCCCTCAAACTAAACATTCTAACGAACTAACTCACAGACTCTCAATGTCTGATGTGACTTCAGGCATCACCTCTCTTAGGGGCATTAAAGAGGACTAACACAAGCCAGATGAATCACTACAAACAGAATTCTGAGTGTTAATGGCTGAAGAAGAGCATTAATAGCAGGAAAGAAGATGCCTGACTTCAGATTCCACTGAAATAATATCTCATAGATGAGATGACCTCCTGGTATTTTTCTCCTTATATGTTCAACCAGAGATGTACACATCAGTGCATATGTACACCCACACACCTCAAATTGAAATATCAAAACATATCAACAGGAGATTGACAAATAATAAAGAATCTTTAGTTTACAAATATTTTATCAACATATGGTGTCATTGTGTGTCGACTCAATGGACACAGACCTCCTTAAATAAATTTAATAGAGAATCACATAAAAAATAAAGAATTACATAATGACATAAACTTGCCCAGGCAAATCCCAAATAACTCAATTGGCTCCAGAATCATACAAGGAGCTTTTAGCATGGTGTTTTTACCTAGTGACAGAAATGGCCACAGGCATCTTGCTGTGACCAGTCATTGACAAAAATACCAACTATCCTATTTGGTAAAGGGTGCAATTTCAGTCAAACCTAAGCACATTGACAAATGCTTATTCTTGATGTTTGTTTGTTTGTTTTATTTTGCTTTGCATTCATAGGCAATAGGAGTCTGAATTACTGGTATTCTTAGTTACTGCAGCAAAAATAATTTCCAGTATTTTTAATACACAATAATTCTTAGAAACTATTTTCTTTTATTTGTTTCTCTTTTAAAATGGTACTTTTTTTTATCACTTTGCTTTTTTTCCTGGAATTTCTGACACAAGAAAACTGTTTGCAGTATTTGGTGGTCTGCCTCACCTTGATGTGGCAGCTCCATTTATGCCTCATGATAACATTTTGAGTAACAAATCTGAATTTGCTCAGGTATCTCTACATGGGCATTTTTTTCTGGACATGTCTAGACAAACTTCAGGGATGGTTTCATCACATTTCTTACATTCCTCCAGTGATGGTTTCATCACATTTGATACCAATTATCTTTTCAAAATTCAGGTTGAAACTTCAGCCAAATCCCTTTCTTCCACTGCTAAAATGTTCACAAGTATCCATGAGAGAGTGTGGAAACCATGTTGCTCTGAAGTGAAAAAGCCTCGAGCCTTGGGTGGTGGTCGGCTTTTCTGGGTAGGTTTTCACCTTTAAGAAGGATCGTCGTGTGATCGTCGTGTGTGTGCTAAGTTGCTTTGCTACCCTGGTGAGCCTATTGGCTCACCAAGCTCCTCTGTCCAGGGGATTCTCCAGGTGAGAATACTGGAGTGGGTTGCCATGCCCTCCTCCAGGGCATCTTCCCAATCCAGGGATCAAACCTGTAGATTCTTAGCTCTCCTACATTAGCAGGTGGGTTTTTTACCACTAGTGGCACCTGGGAAGCCCAGGAAGGGTCATTACTACATTACTACTCAAGTTTCCTTGCTTTACAGCCCAAAGTGTGCCTGTTCACTGTGGCATTAATGTTGCAGAAAGTTACTGCATGTCTGGGATGCCTAAGGATGCTGCCATGTTTGCAGTGCATTTGCCCCCATGCTTTCAAGGCAATAGAGCAACTACACTTAATTCTCTGGATGAAAAAAAAATTCATATATAGGAACCTACCTCCCAGAGTGAGAAGCAGCATCCCCTCCCAAGGAAGTTTGTTTGCCTACCACCACAGAAATAATTATCAATGTTGCTGGAGTTCAGTTTGGGTGATCCCTCAACAACCAATACTTAGAATTAAGTTTGTACATCATAATAATAGTGACTCCAATTTGGATGCATATTATCTGCTTGATTCTACTGTTTTATGCTTTATCAAATTATCTCCAAACTTCAATTATCCTCTGATGTAGATGTTTCTGAGGAAATGTAAGCTCAGACAAGGGATTTGTCCAAGTTTACACAGTTAGTAATGGAACAGCATGGTATTACAAACCCAGTAATTCTGAGTCTTTGCCTGGTGCTGGATTTTATAGTTAACGACTTGGGGATACCACCTTCAATGCTTTCAGTTCATATTTTATCCCAGCCACAATGGTGGCAGCCAGTCTTACACGGGGATAAAATGCAGTATGTCTCTCTCAGCCATATGGCATATGCACTGGAGGTCCTCTGACACTGTGACACTAGGTTGACACACATGTAAATATCTTTTATGTGCCTTGAAAGTGTCAGAGGCTAAAATGCTTTCCATTCTCGTTCTTTGGGACAACTCTGGAACATGTCTGCATAGCTCCTAAGAATGTGTCCATAGAATCAAACTTGTTAACTACATTGATGGCCTGCTCAATAAGGCACCCTTGAATTATTTTACCCTCCCAGTCACATTGCTTGTTCTCCTGGAACCACTTAAAAAAACATCTGTCTCAGGTTCTATTCCCCAGAGGAAACCCAGGGAAAGACAAGTACATTAAGACACACTCTAAAATACCAGAAGAATATATCAAATGGAGAATGATTTGTTTTTACTTGGGAAAACTCTTTAATGGGCTCTTTTGGTTTTCAAAGCCGAGGCTTAAATTCTAATTGAAATGTAAAGCCATGAGCAATGGGAAGCAACCAGCGATGTAAACAGAATGTAGTCCAGTCTGTGAGGAACAGTTAAGGGTATAGGCAAGAAAAGGGAGAAAACAGGAAAGGGGACTCCAACAAAAGTAAAGGTATAGACCCCAGAAATGTGACAGAAGACCTGGATCTAAGCAGAGAAACGACCAATGATCTGTGATGGAGCATGATCGACAGGCTTCAAGACCAGCAGCATATGTTCTAGGGCTGTCTGTGTTGGGTGGCTTTTGTCATTTCCCCAAATTGTCAGCAAAGTTGCTTAACCATGGCCACCTAATATTATTCTTGCAGTATGGGAACTAGAGATAGAGACTGCGTCTATATTCAGGGAGGAGAGAGGAAGGACAAAGCTCATGGCCTCCCCCAGGTGCTGAATGGAGAGCAAGTGGCAACAACAGAGCAGCCCAAGATGGGGACTGACAGACAATGAATGGGGCACCTAACCACCTACCAAGAATCAGAAAATTAATTCAGGGGCAGGGTTTCCTACAATTACATAGAAAATAAGTAGTTTGAGTTGTTTTATTTAGTTATTCAAGACAAAAAAAAAAAACAGAAGAACTTGGAAATATCTGGGCAACATACACAAATATTGGGGCTTCCCTGATGACTCAGACAGTAAAGAATCTGCCTGTAATGCAGGAAACTCGGGTTCAATCCCTGGGTGGGGAAGATCCCCTGGAGAAGGAAAGGGCAACCCACTCCAGTATTTTTGCCTGGGAAATCCCATGGACAGAGGAGACTGGCGGGTTACAGTCCATAGGGTGGCAAAGAGCTTAATATGACTTAGCAGCTAAACAGCAACAACAGTACCCAAATATGGAGTCAAAGAAACATGTAGAAAACATGCTATTCGTATACATTTCAGGGACTACCCTAAATATTCATGTGTTCCCCAAATATTTGTTAGAAATCCAGTATGTGTTAGGCACTGATCTAGACACAAGGGAAGAACAACAAGGGAAGGTAGTGAATAAAACAGAAAAATTAATTATATTTTACTGGAATAGGATAGGGAAAAATAATAAAGCTATAGAGCCTGTTGAACAAAAATTAGTTCTATAAAGAAAATTTTAAATAAAGGAGAAATATAAATGTCTGGAAAGTAGAGCAATAGGAAATGTCAACATTATTTTCATGTTTCTTATAAAAGAGCAAGTTTTGGGGAGTAAGACCACCCAGACCATGTATCTAGGCCTATCAAACATGTATTTCATGAATGTCCAGTGTTACTGGATTACTTACTATGGGCAAGGTGCTGAGCTAGGAAACAGGGTGAAGACAAAGATGAACAAGAAATGTTTTCAAGGATCTTTCAGGCTAACAAAACAGCCTTTCATAATGGTGTTCTCACAGGGAAATTAAGGCCCAATGCCTTTAGGCATCCATTTTAAGCAATGAATTACCCTCTCCCTTATGCATCCAGGGTGTTATTAGTTACGAACAATCCTTGGGATAATTGAGAAAATAGATACACAAATCACTCTGTTTTCTGTGGTAGAAACGAGGAACCCCAGTTGAGAAAGGCAGAGAGAGGTAGGGATGAAAGCAGATCCTAAGCCTTTTGGGCTTTGTTTTATTTTTGGTGGTAGTTGTTTATTTGTGGAGACATTCAAACTACCTATATTGGTAGCTGCTACTATGGGATGAATGTACTAAAAAACAGCAAGATAATTTGGCCTCTATAATTTGTTTGATTTTGACTAAATGTTTACCCTGGAAGAATTATGTGTACAACATTCATAAAAGGAAATATAGCAGTTACCTTGTTACTTTCCTTGGAGTTTACTTGAGTCTTGAGTGAGACTGAAATACCAAGTTATCACCAGAAGATACAGCAAAAAGCACAAAGATGAAGGCTATTCTCTTCTTGAGCTTTTATTTCAATTGAGTTATTTTGTGTTGAGGCTTTGGCTGCTCCACCAGACAGAGAGATTTCTTAATGTTTAGCACTGGAAAATATGTTTACAAAATGCACTTGAGGATGTTGAAAATATTTGACAAGGTTGTTCATTTGAATCTTACTATTCAGTTGCTCTGTTCTGTTGTACTCTCCCTGTCTGGTGCCTTTAGCTATTTCCTGGGGTCGCAACCCACCTCACTTTCTCCTTTTAGTTGGAAAACTCTTCATTCAAAAAGACTTTTGTATCAGCCATCCAAGGAAATAATCGATCAAGGTAGCCTTCATCCATTGCTGCCAAACCATTAGGTAAAAGGTTAATGGGAAATGTTATAATGAGTGGGTCAGGCTGATTCTACATGGGAAGCACTGATTGATTAACCAGGTACTATGTGCTTATGGATATGATGCAAGAGGAGTGACATAGCAATGCTTATGAATTTGTTTTGACCACAAATCTGAATCATAATCCTATGTAATGTCTAGATCTCACTAGTGTTCAAGAAATATAGGTGATAGCGAAATCAGTTCAATGACACCACAAGGAAACAATCAACCAATCCATTTCTCAGAATAAACAAAAATATTGGTTACTCAAATTAAAAGTGGAGGAAGGGAGCTATTACAGAATAAAAGAAAATTAAGAGAATTAATAATCAACTACAATCATGATATAGGTTCCATAGAGTTCTGCCGACAGTGAACATTTCAGAAATCTGTATGACTTCCCAAGCAAAGCTTCTTAGCACATTGTCTCCACCAGCAGACATGTCTTATCTGGTTCTATTTAGAATTCTTCTGCTTGTTATCTCTTTTAGCTGAAACTCTCATTGTCATTGGATGATGACTTAATCTTTGTTATTAAAACAGCTTCTTGTGACTAATAAAATAAGCATAGGCAACAGCAAATTCAAACTTGGAGAAAACGCTGTAGAACTTGCCTGATGATACTGTCTCCAAGATAACCCAAAATGCCTCAAAGCATTTTTTAAACTTGGCTACTAGATTAGGACTTCAGAGATTTTAATCACAGCAATTGCACCCACATCCCACCTCATTCTAGCTCCCATATCCAGAAACCAAGCTTCGAGTTGGCATCAGAAGCTTGACATGCTGCCTAAACATACCTAAGATCATCCACATTAGAAATCAGTAATTAGCCACTGGACTTTGAGTAGCAGCATTTTGACTTTATACATATGGATTTGCTCATTTCCTACCAAGTCTGAGAAATTTGAACTACTAGGTATTTCACAAAAATTATACTCTGAACATGGATGTTTTCAGCCTGCCATTTGTGCTAAGTTGTCTAGAATAGAGATGTATCAGCAGAGTCTAATTCATAGTTTAAAATGACTGATTCAAGAGTAAATCAGCAACACTAATTTCTTTCAATGATAGTTACATATGGTGACATTAATATCCCCTTTTCAGAAATCCAGCTGAGAATCATTATTTAATGAAAGGCTTACAAATTGCATCCTATTTAATGGCTTTCATTGACGATTCCTTTGTAGAAATGCACATGTAAGTGACCATTTAAGTTCTATGCTGAATTTGCAATGAGTTGGAAAATTTTATTTATATGCAAATGAAATATATATGTATATGTGTATGCATATAATACATAGTTATAGATATATCTATACATATATAATAGTATATGGATGCATAACATATTATATATATAATATAGTACATATGTAATGTATTATTGATACATATACGTGATATTTATATATAACATATATTAATATCAAGATATAATTCTCATCTCGCTCGCTCACTCAGCCACTCAGTCATGTCCAACTCTTTGTGACCCCTATGAACTGTAGCCTAGCAGGCTCCTAATTCTCATCTTTAATTTTTAAATTCCTCAATTCCAGCAATAGCTGTGAGAGACACATTAAAATTTGAGTTTTCATATCAAACTGCCTTATGCTGGAATAGTAGTTATATCATTCATTAAATGTACACCCTTAATCAGTTTTACTCCCTAATATTTAGCTTCCTCATCTTTAAAACAACAATAATATTTACTCCCCATAATGCTTTAAGAGATGAAAGAAAATTCAAGCAAATGCTTTAACAGTATATCACATGAACTAGTTCTCTTTCTAACATAAAACTAACAACAGAAGGAATCATAATTTATTAACAATAGACTGTATGGTTTGTGAATTTTTAGTTACCGAAGAGTTGAATATAAGCAGGAAGATGAAACAAAAATCTGTGGGTATTTCAGAGACAGACTGCAAAAGAAAAAAATGTCTGTGGAGAAATCCATATCTAAGCAATAAGATTTTGGAATTGTTCTTTCAAACTGAGTCAAGCCACCTAATTCTTATGTAATATGTGTATATATCACAAACTATTCATACATATAGTAATATATTTTTGCTACTTTGTTAACTAAATAAAATAATTTTGCTAGTCTTAGTTAACTAAATACAAGCTTTTAGGTAAACATTGTTATTTGAATAACTCCAGATTTGTTGCACTTGAAAGATTAACAGAAAAAAATAAAAGGATTATTCAGAGCCTCACCCACCCGGATCTGTCAACTTGACTTTTCTCTCATTAGGAAATAGACACAAGGTATTTTGCACAAACAGAATCACAAACATAACTACTTGTGGGAAACATTTTTCAAAGTAATCATAGAATGGAATAGTTCAAGATTAAACCAGTAAATCCGTCTGGACAGGATGTCAGGGGGTAAAGCACCCATGTGCTCAGCCCAGAAAGTAATCACCTATTTCCTTGTAAGATTTCCAAATAGAGCCACAGTCAGAGAATTTCCATGCAGTGGAATCCTTATTAATGTGACAATTTTGGCTACCTTGGCACTTGGCTACTTCATTAAATATTTTGACTCAAAAAAAAAAAAATCTGCTAAAGCAGATCTTTTCTTTGAATTCATAATTTTTGTGTTGCCTAAGTATTATTTATATAGACACATATAATCTATCTATAGTATATAAAAGATGTGATACAGACATATCACTTTAAAAATTATTTAACAATATTAATAACAATCATAGCTTATCTATTTTGTAGACAAGAATACTCCATGGGCTTCCTAGGTAGCTTAATGGTAAAGAAATTGCCTGCCAATTCAGGAGACACAAGAGATGCTGGTTTGATCCTTGGTTCAGCAAGATCCCCTGAAGGAGGAAGTGGTAACCCACTCCAGTATTCTTGCCTGGAGGATTCCATGGTCAGAGGAACCTGGCAAGATACAGTTCATGGGGTCATAAAGAGTCAGACACAGCTGAACAACTTAGCAGGATAGCATACGTACTTCCCCATATGTTGTATCCCTTCATCCTCATGATAGACTTTGAGCTACACGTTAACCTCATTTTATACTTGAAGAAAACAAGGCTGAGAGGTCACACAACAAATGTAGGTTTCTACGATTCATAAGCAGCAGCTCCAGAGAGGTCCCCACCCCAGAAACCTTCTCTCTGTAGAAATGCCTAAGTGAGATAAGCATGCCTTCTTCATATCTTCAGTATTTTAATCACAAGTGAGTCAATAGCAGGTTTTCTTTCTTTAAAATGGAAAACAAAACACTAGGTTACAATATTCTAGATACCGGAGAAGAATGATGTTTCACAGAAAGACCCCAAATGTTTCTTATGCTCATTTTATAAACTTAAAAATGTGCAGAGTTCAGAGGAAGCTTCAAGCAATTGAAAGAAGCTTAAACACACTCTCCACTTAAACCAAAGAGTCTAGTGTCCATTTGTGCTGTCAGAAATTTGAAGAATATTCACATTTTCCATGTACTTTATCAATAGCTACTTCAACATTTCTAAACTACCTGCCACTATAGTGCCTAGGTAATTAGACAGTGGTGCTCAAGCAGTTTATTATTTGAACATCATTTCCATGGAACAAAGACATATTGTACCACTTGTCATTATTTTGATGGGTTTCTTACCACTTAAATAACTAGAGGGAAAAATTACAATTTCCTCTAAATTCATTTATAGTTACTTTCACAAATAATTTTTGGCCACAGCTATCATATTGAACATTGGCTATGTGTCAGCTAAATCCTTGGAGATTATTTTATCATAATTGATGGCCCTAGTTAATTTCCCAAAGGCTATTCTGAGAACTTTGTTCTTTATTCCCAAGTATTTCTTTTTAATGTTGGAAATCACTTTCAAATATACTTATTCTATAGACTGTCTTTTCTAAGAAACCAATTGACATTGCATTATCTTTGATCATAATATCTCTGATGTAATCAAGAGAGAAAGATTCTTAGGTGATCTTAAACCATTGTGACTGGGTTTCGTGATCTGACTTTTGTATGGCCACTAGTAAAGAAAACATGCAGGATAATTTGAGGATGTTTAATCTAGGGCAGGGGTTGGAAAATTACAAATCTGGAGTACTAATCGGTTTTATGAATAAAACCATTCTCAGTATTCTCATTACGTATTACCTATGGCCACTTTCACCCTACAGTGGCAGAGTCAAGTAGTTGAGACAGAGACCATGTGGTTTACAGAGCTTACATATTTACTAACTGACCCTTTATGAGAAAATTTGCAGACTTCTGATCTAGAAGGAACTTTGGGTCCTAGAGATAGCTTTAAAAAATTGAGGATAAAAAAATTTATCTGATCTTTTTCTTTTAGCCAGAAATCCAATATTTCCTCTCATCTCAGCATCATGATCAATGGTCACAGTGATGCGCATGAGACACTGAAAAGTGTGCTTGATGGTACTTTAAGTACCTTCTGAATCAACAAAGAGTAAATCTTACTCACTTTGGGTCTCTGTTGTCCAAATTCAGTCTCAAAACTGCTAGGGAGCTTCAAAATCATCTTTCACAAAAAAAGCAGAAACCTCTATGCTGTGGTCCTAATGACATGTGGTCCTTAGGTCTCTATAGACCTCGTGAAAGGGGCACACAACTTTACATGATATCCATACAATTTGTGGTGGCCCTGACTATTACTCTTGTAAAATTAGTTTTTTCCCCACTCTGAGTTGATACCTACCTCCTTGCCACTCACTTGCCCCCTTCTAATATTTGAACTGTTTGTAAATTATGAATGATCTATACTGTTTTGTTAATGAAAAAAAACCTTATTAAACAGAGCACTCTATCTTTCTACTCAGCTATATCATAGTAGATAAAGTAGGTGTTAGAAACAGATACAGGTTTTGAATTCAGATAGCCCTGTGTTCTACTTCTCACCATTTAAAAAATGGTGTGGCCGCAGGCAGATTAACTTCTCAGATCATCCACTTCCTCATTTACAATGGGGAAAACATGAAAATTTGAAAGGAGGTACAGAGAGGATCCAGTATGACCCAAAAGGGGTGATTAGTAGTAGCAGGAAATAGTAGGCATTTTAAACATGTTATTGGAAAAGGAAATGGCAACCCACTCCAGTATTCTTGCCTGGAAAATTCCATGGACAGAGGAACCTGACAGGCTACAGTCCATGGGTTGCAAAGAGTCAGACACAACTGAGCGACTAACACTCTCTTAAATATGCTAAGGGCAAATGCCAAGTTCATGGCATTCCAAAGTCCCAAGCTGGAAGAAGCACTGGGAACAGTTCAGGAACAGAGGATCATCCTACCTTTAAGAATTCCTCTAGCTAGAGTTACCTCATGTACATCATAAATATTCCAGGACAATTGTTAATTTACCTAGTTCCTCACATGCTGCTATGCTGAAATAGCAGCTTAGTGTTTGACTTTAGCTGGTGAAGATCCCCAAAGAATAAGTGGTGTAAACATCAAACATTTCAAAGGGATATTTGAAGAAGCATATTCAACTTTTCAATTCAGAAAAATAAACGATGCAAATGAAAGAAATTGCTAACCCCAAAAGGGCCAAATTATGAGAGTTCTTGTCTCTCTTACTTTGAATTATTGCATCTTGTGAGATCCAGCCATATCTGTGATATCTGATTTTAATGTGGCAATTCTCTCGTAGTCTTGATTCTTCTGATTAAGGCAGCATATTGAATCTCTCGTGAGAAACTCACCCTGCATCTGCCCAATGGAAAACATGAGGGTGTACACGCGGAGCCACATATGCTCAGGTCCAAGTTTCCAAGGAAACAAGAGATTGCTTCTCTGTCTGCAAAGATGAACTGATGAATCACCCTCAGTCTGTTACAAACCTGGATTCTGAGTCAAATTCCAGTGTAGAGTCGAAAAAATGTCAACGTTTGTCATTTCTGCCTAGCAAACCCTAATGCTGTGGGAGCTGGCAGTAGAGCAGTAGGCATTGGCTGATTTATCTCACCATTGTTTTCTCCTGAACTATTAGTGAAATACTGTCAGTGACAGCCAACTCCGCACTGCACCTGTGTGTGAACAGCCTCCCATCATTTCCATCAGTAAAGCTAGAAGAGGGCCCTGTGCATTTCGGATGTGCTGGCCTACCACATGGTCCTCACAGCTCCATCTGTGGCTGCTAGTTCTCAGGTTCACACACTGGATCAAGCAAAGAATAATGCGACACCCTAGCTCCAAACTTTCACTGTCATGTGAATCCTTATGATTGATGCCATTTCTCAAATTCTTTTTTTTTCAATTAATTTATTTTTTTATTGTAACAAGTTCAATAAAGACTTTTTACTTTACAGTATTGTGTTGGTTTTGCCCTACATTGACATGAATCCGCCATGGGTGTACATGTGTTCCCTTTCCAGAATCCCCTCCCTCCGTCCTCCCAATTCCATCGCTCTGGGTCTTCCCAGTGCACCAGCCCCAAGCACTTTACATGCTTCAATGCCATTCTCCTATATCATCCCGCCCTTGCTCTCTCCCACAGAGTCCGAAAGACTGTTCTATACATCTGTGTCTCTTTTGCTGTCTCGCATACAGGGTTATCATAACCGTCTTTCTCAATTCCATATATATGCATTAGCATACTGTATTGTTGTTTTTCCTTCTGGCTTTTCAAATTCTTGAGTATGAGACTTCCTTTACCATTCTTTAGAATTTTCTGATCAAAGTACTTTATTTTATTTTTATTTTTTGGCTTTAAATGGATTTATTTATTTATTTTTTCCTCCCTTTTATTGTTTTTGTCATACAATGCCATGATATCACCATGGGTTTACATATGCTCCCCCTCCAGAAACCCCTCCCTCCTCCCTCCCCCCGGGAAATCTCGATACACCAGCCCCGAGAATCAATCCTGGGCTGGCGATTGATTAGACATATGATAATTAACATGTTTCAATGCCATTCTCCCATATCATCCCACCCTTTCCCTCATTCACAGAGTCCACGAGTCTATTCTATACATCTGCGTTCCTTTTGCTGTCTCGCATGTTGGGTTCTCGTTACTGTCTTTTAGATGTGTCACTCTGTTTGATAATCACAACATACCTCATGGTAGGTACCAGCATAACTTTCATTCTCTAGAAAGTAAAACACAGAGAAGTTAAGTACTTTTCCTTAAACTCCACTCAGTTTGTAAGTGATAAACCTGGGATTTGAACCCAAGATGTGTCATGTCAAATACATGCCCTTAACACATTATCCATCCTAGTTTTTCTTCCTCTGTTTCAAATGAGAATGCCTACCCATTTGTTCATTCATTCATATATTCAGGAGATATGTCCCAGGCACGAATGCTGGGTCTTGTGGATGTAGTAGAAGACAAAAGAGACAAAGTCCCTCATGGAACTCACATTTAGTGCAGAAGACAGACAATAAACAGGAAGGCAAAAACTACAAGATAGAGATGGGAATAGAATGGTAACATGGGAAACCAATGCTGTGGTTTGAGAAGGTGAATTGGAAAAGATCATGGTATATGAAAAGTACAGAAGTACTTTTAATGAAGCAGAGGTAGAGAAAGGCCAGATCATTTTGGGCCATAGAAAGTAAATTAGTTTATTTTTTAGGTTGAGTGACAAGATATTGAAGAATTTTCATCATCTTTGAGGTAGAATTGTCCTTTGTTCCTACTGCAAAGAATCTACATAGGTAGGTATGGAACATACCTGTGTATCAGAGAGGTAAAAATGTATCTGACTCCCAGCTCCAAATAAATCTTTTTCTATATTGGCTTTAATTATATACATATAAAGCATTTCAGTTATCTCAAAAGATTAAAATTAGCTTACTTATTTATTTTTTTATGTTTAAGGAGAAAATATACTAAGAAAGTATGCTATAATATGAAGGGGTGGCATGCACAAAAGGCAAGAAAAATTAAAAGGACCTGTTGAATACGTGAGCATCCACAAGTGGACTAAGTATGACTTTTCAGCCATTCATCACACTCTGACCCCCTCCAAGGAAACTGACCCATCTCTCTGAAAAATCTCTGGTGCCCAGATTCCATGTGATTGGTCTTGCTTTGTTCCCTGTCTGTAGGTACCTGGCATGATATCTTATTTAGCATAGGAGCACCATGTTATTTGTGGAAGTTAGGGTGTAAGAAAGAAAGGAAAAAGGCAGAGAAAAGGAGAAGGAAGGAAGAAATGAGAAAGGTAAAATGAAAGCAGCACTTTTGGTTTGCGGTTGACATTTTTACCTCTTGGTTTTGTATCTTCTTGGCTGTTTCTTTATTCTCAGCATTCCCTAACCCATCTTCCTGGGATTAAAAAAAAAAAAACCATCCAACATGACACTTCCAAAAGATTAATATTTTCATTTCAACATTTCTGAAAGTATTTCAGTGCAATTGCTTTCAAATGGTTTATTTTATATTAGATCATTGAGAGATAGATTAATGTCATAAACGTAGGTACTAGCAAGCAATATTTTTGTCTCCTATGTGCACATACTGTATATTTCATAACCTCTGATAACTTAAAGTCACTAATTTAAGTCAAATTAGGGAAAGGCCAGTATAATAATTGCTATATTTCCGCTCTTTCTTGATAACAAATGAGTCTTTTTTCCCACTCCACCAGTATATAATAGTGCGCTTTTTCTCTGGCTAAGATATAAAAGCACTGCTCTACACGAACAAAAATATTTTTACTGGCTATGTTATTACTGAGAAATGCATTGGGAAAATGTAAAAATATTTCACCTTTATGTTGAAGAAAATAAACATAGTGGATTAAATAAAATTTTCACAGCTCCTGACACATGCCATATGTAATGCTTGGTGAACGTCAAAGAGGCTTTGCTGCTTCTGAGAATCATTGACTAAAACAAGAGAAGACCTTGAGTATTTATTTATCCACCACCCGACCCTCAACACATTGGACAAATGAGACCTGAAGATGTTGAAGGACAATTCTACAGGACTTCCAGGACTGAAAACCTTGCTATCCAAGATCCAGCCCTGCATTAATCTCATCACAAAATGCTGCTTCCTGCGTGCTTCATAGCTTACTGTTGAAAATTAGCTTGAAAAACAAGGAGCTGGGGCTCTGGAATCAGGCTGACTGGACTTCAGGTCCTCACTTGGACCCTGACTACCCATGTGAGCCTGGACAACATATTCTAGCCTATGTAAGCCTGAAATTTTCCTATAAAAACAAGATTTAATCATGCCAACCTCAAACATGTGTTTGAATGTCAAACAAAATAAAGTACTGGCACATCATAAGTGCTACATGTCATCTATTAAAACTATTATTATTATATTCAAACATATAGCATATTAAACTCAATTTTGCTGATTTTTGAATACGCTTATTAGCTAAAATGGGACTTCTAAATTCTTATATTCACACATATAAAACTCTATTCAGAAAGCTTTTAGGTTAATAGTCTGACTCTAATGATCCTAATATTAAGTATGCTTTGACAATTTTGCAAACTCAAATAAATCAAAAAATATGTCACTAAAGCAATACTCCGTAAAGGATGAACAGGAGTTGACCCTTGCCTTCAGAGACCCTAGAGTCTACATGCATGCTAAGTCGCTTCAGTCATGTCTGACTCTTTGCAAACCCATGGACCGTAGCCCACCTGGCTCCTCTGTCCATGGAATTCTCCAGGCAAGAATACTGGAGTGGGTTGCCATGCCCTCCTCCAGGTGATCTTCCTGACCCAGGAATCGAACTTATGTCTCTTGTGTGTCCTGCATTGGCAGGTGGGTTCTTCACCACTAACCCTAGTGGAGGAGAAAGACATGAATAGCCATGAAACTTATAAAAGGCAGAATGTGGTGTGTATACTATGACAGAAATGACAGAGAGGGGCTAAGGTAGCACAGCAGGAGGAAGAAATTCAGGCTGAGAAAAACAAGAAAGGCTCCATGGAAGAAGCAGCATGCCTGCATGCCTCATGGTGTGGCCAAAAAGAAAATGTATATGACTCTAAATTATTACTAGAAATATGGAAAACCTAGGTTACCAAAAAGAACTACCAATTTGCCTGGTAAGTTAAAGACCTTTGGCACAGTCTAGTACAAATTTTATTTGCATTTTTAATTTGTTTAACTGTATAGAAAATGAAAGTGAAGTTGCTCAGTCGTGTCCAACTCTTTGCAACCCCATGGACTGTAGCCTACCATGCTCCTCCGTCCATGGGATTTTCCAGGCAAGAGTACTGGAGCATGTTTCCATTTAACTGTATAAGCAGTAGATAAATGCATTGGGGTTGTAAAAGTACAACCAGTAGTCGAACAAGAAAGTAAAAAGTTAAAGTTACGCCTCAACTGGTGGTCTCCCAGTTCCCAGTATCACCTCATCCCATTTGTTTTTAGGAATTTAATGTTCCAAGATTATTCTACACATTTATAATTACAAGTACGTATAACTCTTAAACTTCTTCAAACTGTACACTTTTTTTGCAGTGACCATCCACATCTGTAATTTTTTAAAAAATGAATGTTCCTGAACAGACAGAATGTAAGAATTATGTTTCTAATTCAAACAAAAGAATTAGTTATCAATAGTTCATAGTGCAGTCGCTCAGTTGTGTCCGACTTTGTGACCCCATGAACCAGAGCACTCTTTGGCCATCACCAACTTCCAGAGTTCACCCAAACCCATGTCCATCAAGATGGTCATGCCATCCAACCATCTCATCCTCTGTTGTCCCCTTCTCCTCCCACCTTCAATCTTTCCCAGCATCAGGGTCTTTTCAAGTGAGTCAGCTCTTCGCATCAGGTGGCCAAAGTATTGGAGTTTCAGCTTCAACATCAGTCCTTCCAATGAACACCTAGGACCAATCTCCTTTAGGATAGACTGGTTGGATCTCCTTGCAGTCCAAGGGACTCTCAAGAGTCTTCTCCAACACCACAGTTCAAAAGCATCAATTAGCTAACTGAACATAAGTCCATGGGGAATGAAAGGTAAGACAAGAGAAAGCTCCTATGTGCTCAAGTGGCTGAAAGAATGAGAAAGATGGATAAGATAGGCTTGACTGCAGTGGGTGGTATGTTGCGAACAATGGAAAATCAGTTTGAAAATGAAGTTTTATTAAGTTATTTAGAGATCTTAGAAATCAATTATAAAAAATGATATAAAGACTTGCACATGGAGAAACAGGATCATTATAGGTTCAAGAGGTTGAAAGTAGAAGAAGAAAGAAAAGCTACAATAGAGATAGAGATAAAAAGAGAATTAAAATGTAAAAGTAATAAAAATCTTTTAACTTGGACAACGTTGATTTAAATAATTCAAATATATTCTAAAATTATATACATACATATGTATAACTTGCAATATGCATATACCAGAGGTTGGCAAATTTTTTCTATAAAGGGCCAGATAATAAATATTTTAGCCTTTGTGGTCTATATGATCAATTTGTATTTACTGAACTCTGTCAATGTAGTATAAAAGTAGATCTAGATAATATACGAATGAATGTAGCTATGTTTCAATAAAACTTTGTTTACAAAAACAGGCAATAGGCCAAACTGGAGACTGTAGTTTGTCAACCTCTAGGTTAGATGGTGCAAAACTATTCTGCAGCACATTTACTAACTGTTTCAGAGGCTTTCATTTTTTTACTCTGTTTTGCTTTGTGTGTGTGTGTGTGTGTGTGTGTGTGTGTGTGTGTGTGTGTGTGTTTAAGTCACTCAATTTATCCTTTTAAAATGTGCTATTTAGTGCTTTGTACTATATTAGCAAGTTTTGCAACCCTCATCACTATTTAATTTCAGAACACTTTCATCATTCTAAAAAGAAACTTCATACCTGCTATCAGTCACTCTCCATTCCTGCCTTCTTCAAGCCCTTGAAGACCACTAAACTAGTTTATGCCTCTAGGGATTTGCCTATTTGGGACATTTCATATGAAAGGAATGGTCCCCACTTGTGTCTGGTTTCTTTTACTTGGCAGAATGGTTTCAAGCTTCATCTTTGTTATAACATAAATCAGTACTTCATTCTACTATCCATTGTATAGAGATACCATATTTTGTTTATCAAATTTATCAATGGGTTAATTCCACTTTTTGTCAAATATGAATAATGCTGCTGTGAACATTCATGTACAAGATTTTGCATAAACATGCTTCAATAATTATTTTTGGCACTTACCTAGGAGTGGAATTGATGGATTTTTATGGTAAGTCCATGTTTAAGCTTCTCAGGAACTACCAAAGCTGTTTCTGGAGGTTGCACCATATTATTTTCCCACCAGTAATGTACGAAGTTTCCAATTACTTCACGTACTGCCAATACATATTCATGTCTATCTTTCTGCTTAGAGCTGTTTTAGAGGGTGGAAAATAGTATGTCAGAGGAAATTTTATCATTTCCTTAATGGTTAATCCTCTTGAGCATCTTTCAATATGCTTGCTTGGACATTTGCATAAAACCTTTGAAAACTGTCTATTCAAATCCTTTGGGCATGCCCACACATTTCAGTCGTGTCTGACTCTGTGTGACCCTATGGACTGTAGCCCCCCAAGCTCCTCTGTCCATAGGGATACTCATTTTTAAATTGGATTAAATTTTGTTTTATCATTCAGCTATAAGTGTTCTTTATATGGAAGTGAAAGAAAAGTGAAAGTGAAGTTGCTCAGTCGTGTCCAACTCTGCAACCCCATGGGCTCCTCCATCCATGGGATTTTCCAGGCAAGAGTACTGGAGTGGGTTGCCATTTCCTTCTCCAGGGGATCTTCCTAACCCAGGGATTGAACCCTAGTCTCCTGCATTACAGGCAGACACTTTACCATCGGAGCCACCAGGGAAGCCTCTATCCTATATACTAAGCACTTATCATACATATGATTTACAAATATTTTCTCCCATTCTGAGGGTTGTATTTTCAATTTCTTGATAGTGTATTATGAAAAAAATTTAATTTGAGAAGTCAAATTTATCTATGTTTTTTCTTTGGTTGCTTGTGCTTATGGGGTTTTATCTAAGAAACAATGACCTAATCCAGGGTCACAGACATTTATACTTATATTTTTCTAAGAGTTTTGTACTTTTAGCTATTGAATTTAGGTCTCAATTTATTTTGAACTGATTATTATATATGGTGTGCAATTGGGATCTAACTTCATTTATTTCCTGTGGATATAGTTGTCCCAGAACCATTTATTAAAAAGACTATTTTTCTCCAATTAAGTTGTCTTGTCATCCTTGGCTCTATATGTTTGACTGAGCTATATGTTTATTCTTATCTGTACAGTTTTTATTATTTTAAACTTTGCACTGTTTTTCAATTGTGAGTGGGAGTCCTCCAACTTAGGGTTTTTCAAGATTGTTTTGGTTATCCTGGGTGTCTTATATTTCCGTATGAATTTTAAGATCAGTCCACAGATTTCTTTAAAAAAAGCCAACTGGGATTTCAATAGAGATTAAATCTGTAGATCAGTAAGGGAAATATTGCCATCTGAATATTAAGTCTTATAATCCCTGAACATGGACATTTTCCCATTTATTCAGGTCCTCTTTAATTTCTTTCAACAATGTTTCATAGTTTTCAATATATAAGTCTTCTTCTTATTGAAAAAAAGTGCTATGGGCTTTAGTTTTATATCTGTAATTCAAAATTAAGCTTATCCAAGGTGAGTACTATGTCTTATATCCCTTCTAAATCCAACGGGAAATCATTAGTTCTTACAATGACTTCTTTTAATTCAGGATAAATACATTCCATCAAAATTAACTCTTCTTTCTAAAATATGGTTTTACATACCCCAAACAACATATTCAAACTCTGTTTCTATGTTACTTGTTCACTCTTCTTTGTATTGAAAATGACTTGTCTCCTCAGCTCTGCTGGCAGAATCCTTCAGATTTCTAACATCTATTCATAAAATACTTCCACCATTTCCTCTCCCTCTCAATATTTTTTTTCATTCATCAAATACAGCTAATTGCATTAGCTCTGTGATAAGTTACTTGGGTGTGCATGCAATTGCCACAACCAGATTATGAGCAAATTTTGTAAATGTTCTTAGTCATCTTTTAAGTCCCATATATCTTAGACCATTAGTTACAAGTTAAAATTGTTCAACTTGTGTGTATTGCATAAATCTGAATAGAATCTTAGTCTACACCACATCGATGAAATCAGTAAATCAGTTAAAAGTCTTAACTTCCATTTTACTTTATGCAGATTATATTCAAAAATTATTTGAAAGCTGGCTAAATATAATTTTAAACTTGCTGTTTCTTTTCTCTTAATGCAGCATATGTCTATATGGAACAGTTTATACCAGAGGTTGGCAAATTTTTTCTATAAAGAGCCAGATAGTAAATATTCTAGCCTTTGTGGTCTATATGATCACTTTTGTATTTACTGAACTCTGTCAATGTAGTATAAAAGTAGATCTAGACACTATATGAGTGAATGTAGCTATGTTTCAATAAAACTTTGTTTACAAAAACAGGCAGTAGGCCAAACTGGAGACTGTAATTTGTCAACATCTAGGTTAGACCTTGAAGAACTATATTACAGCACATTTAGGGCTTTTGTATAATTGCATTATTGTTGTTTAGTCGCTAAGTCATGTCCCACTCTTTTTACAACTCCATGGACTGCTGCCTGCCAGGCTCCTCTGTCCTTGGGATTTCCCAGGCAAGAATACTGGAGTGAGTTGCCATTTCCTTCTCCACTAACTGTGCTATTAATGCATTATTTCCCCCTGTAGAGTGATGAAGTAGAATTATAAATCTTGGCATGGAAAAAATAAAGTCAAATTTCAAGTAGTTATTTTTATTTAAAAAAAAAAAGGCCAGAGACATTATAGACCACAAGAACAAATTAAAATGCTTAAGTTGCTTATTAGATCAAATGTGTTCCATTTGAGATACAAACCAGGAATACAGAAAGTAAGGATGAGAGCTTTAAGTTCTGTTTTCATTTGGCAAAACAATGCAAATGCTTCAGCCAGTGTATCAGCAGTGTTGCAGCATGCTTTACTATGGTGTTTCCATCTTTGGAAATAAAAATTAATGTCAAAATTTCATTTTCATATCAATTTTATTGATGTGAAAAATTATTCTGAGATGTGATGTTTTATGGCTTTGTTTTGTGTTTTCTAAGAGGAATTTTTTTTGTCTTGTGGTTAAGAATCTTCCTACCAATGCAGGGGATAGAGTTTCCATCCCTGGTCTGGGAAGATCTCACATGCTGTGGAGCAACAAAAGCCCATGAGCCACAACTAATGAAGCCCACACACCTAAAGCCCATACCCTGCAACAAAGAGTAGCCCCTACCCGCGGCAACAAATGCAGCCAAAAGTAAATGAACAAATAAATAAAATAAATTGTTTTTTTTAAAGAGGGTTTTTTATTTTCGTTTTTCAAAATGGCACTTGCCCAAGTCCCCAGATGATGAATGGCGGATAAGTTTACACCAGTTCACAGGATTTGGTGGCTAACAATGAAACAAACAAGGTGATTCCAGAAGACATAGGACGCTGGAGAGGAAATCTGTGAAATGACTGGCGGTCCCTAAACCAATGACTGTGATAGGTAACTGCTTCAGAGTAAACTCAATGAGACTAAGTCCTTCAAGGGTGGGGCCCACAGCTAAGTCAGGCGTACCTGGGACTCGCTCAGCTTCTATTATGTAAGAAGCACCCGTGCGTGTTTGGTAAACTGGCCCAAACCCCAGGTTTTACATTTAGCATGTCAACACAAATTAAAATTCTCCTGAGTGAAAAGTTCTACTCAAGACATGGCGAAAAAATAAAAAAGGAAATGTCCTCAGTCAAAGGAAACTACAATCCAATGATACAGAAAAGAATAACGTAGGAGAAAACTTCTCAGAACTAGGAGATAAATTATCGATTTTCTTAATAACAATTAAAAATGATAAATTCTTCTTCCATAGGTTTTAAGGGACTGGTGCATACAATTCTTGTCAATGTTCCCAAGAAACAATAAAGAAGGTCTGATATTATTGAATCCATGGGACACATTAATTCCAAAACTAAGATAAGGATCTGTGTACTTTTTTTCTTTCTATATCCTTATGTCTTTTAGGGTGACTAATCCTTGACTGACTAGTGCAAGTTCTGCTCATTTAAAGTGTCAAGGTTTAACTCTACCCATACAAACAAATACTCTCTAATTTTGCCTGTATTCTAGTTTGCTGGTGGCTGAGATGGTAAAGGATCTGCCTGCAATGCAGAAGACCTGGGTTCAATTCCTGGGCTGGGAAGATACCCTGGAGAAGGGAATGGCTACCCACTCCAGTATTTTTGCCTGGAGAATTCCATGGACAGAGGAGCCATCATGTTTATAAACATGAATTCAGGAGCCAGACCAGTTGAGCCTGAATTCTGGTGTCAGCACTTATCAGCTATGTGATTGGTCAAGTTTCTTAACCTCTTGGACTCAGATTCTTTATAAATAAGAAGAAAATAGCAATAATGCCAACCTCAGAGAAGTATAGTGAGCATTAAACAACTGTATGTAAAGTGCTTAGAACAATATCTAGCATAGAATAAATTCATTCTACATTTTTGTTATTATTAGTAATTCTACATTTACTTGCCAGTCATGTTTTACGAGACCTCATCAAATTTTTTAGATCAATCAATAACAAGTTAATCCTAGTTACCAGCACCAAAAACCACAGGTAAGTTTAAGTTCTCATTAAGGAAATAAGATACTCCAAATTTCATACAAGGATTGAAACTCTAATATACAACCTTTGCTCTTAAATACAACTATTCATAACATTGCTGATTTTCTATTTCCCCCTCAAGTCCACACATCTGTCACACATATTATAAAATTTAAAGTTCCTTAAAATGTAATCATCAGGGAATCCAATTGAAGAAGTGTGCCAGGCTATGATGCTTCCACAATTATTCTTCCCTATTTTTTTTTTTTACATTTGCCTCCTTTTTGCTCCTAGGGAGACCTTACAGAGATATAGATTTGGGGGAATTAATCGAGTTTATCTGTATTAGCAGTTCTTTTTTTCATTTCTGTTAGCTGAATTTATACAGCAATTTTTGTTAAGAAATATCTTCTTTCTTAATTTTTCCATTTATGCTCACTGTGTAATGGAAGCAGTAGCAATATTTTTCTTTAGAATCTTGTTATTTTTTCAATGTTGAACTGAATTCACATTATGAAGGGAATGGAAAAATGCCACAGAAAATACAGATGGCTTATACCAATGTGGTAGTATTCTAATTAGTAACTCTCCAATTACAAGACAATCCTTTCATTTTCTTGTGAAGATGTTATTATTTTAAAGGAACATTTAAGAAAATCTCAGTTCTTTTATTAAAATTTTCATCCCAACTCTTCAGATGTGCCCTGTAAAATTTTATGTTATTTATAATAAAACACATGATATACTTTCTTTTCTAGACATGTTACTCAATCTGGTGTCAGCCAGCTTCAGCATGACTTAATTTTTGAAGTCAAAGCTTATGGGAAATACTAGCAATTTTCAGTGACCTGATAATACCAAAGAAAACAGCATAAATGCGTGTCTTGGAGATAAGTGGATGCTGGTGTAGGCCTTGTAAGTTAAAAGCAACATTTTATAATCTTGGTAAGATGTAATGGGTAGTCAAAGTAATGAAGCTAACCCAGGCGTAATGATTAATCTCTGTGTGAGTCACGACCCCGGCAGCTGCATTCTAAATGAACAGCAATCTATATAATGCATTCTCGGGAAGACCAGACAACAAGAAGTTGCATTAGTCCACAGTGCAGATGGTCGGACTGCATGTAGAAACATACTCAGCTCTGGCCTAAAAGACCAGAGGGCTCAGTTCAGCAATATTCAGAAAAAGACGCTGAGATACCATGGATATTTATCAAAACAGAATGCAGCATTAACCCTTACCTGCTTTGACTAACCAGCTATGGGCTAAGATATTTAATAAAGGCTCCATGGGAGAGGTAAAACTGAGCAGGATCTAGTAAGATGGTTAGGAGCAGAAAGGCCATTCCAGGGAAGAGACACAATAGGAACAAAGCTAGTGCAGTAGAAATAACAAGGTGTGTTGGAGGCCAGGTGACTACCCTTGACAGGTGGAAGAATAGAATCTACGTTAAGAATGGTGGGTGACAAACATGTGAGGTGTGCCCCATGAGTAACACATTTTAACAATTCTCTTTGAGAAAGACCAGCAAGGCCTGTTGTAACTAACCAGTGGTATGATGATTGGGATCAAGTGCTAGCAATAAACCCTACCATTTTGATAGACAGCTTTCAGGATACACAGATAAATAATCTGGAGAATAGTTCAGGAGACTTATAAAAGAGGATCTGTTTCAGATAGAAAATCATAAGATGGGACTCATAATAATTATTGGATTGAATCTGTTTTTAATAAAAGCTCAAAGTTGGCATGGTGTCATGGAATGGGCACAGCACAGGAAGAGATGGCACTACCAATACCTGGCTACAGGACTTACTTCCCTGGGTCCAGTTGTCTATAAAAGGAAAATATTGGGCCAGATGATTCTCGAGAATCCACCTTTGAAGAATATTTCCACATGACACTTTATTATAAGGACTTCAATGATTTTGTGTGTTTGTTGTTGGTCAGGTCCTCACTGTGGTCAGGGGCAAGTATCCCTATAAACATACACATGGAACACAGTTATACCCATGGCGGATTCATGTCAATGTATGGTAAAACCAACACGATAATGTAAAGAAAATTTAAAAAAATTTTTTTTTAAAATGCTCTCATTGCCTCTCTACATTCATACACTTTTGTTTTTAAACTGTATATGACTGTAAACAAGCAGTCTCAGCATGAAGTCTCACAGGCTACTAGATGCATATGGTGGTCACAACCAAGGACTTTATATATATTCATTTAGTTCTTCCCATCTTATAGATGAAGAAGCAGAGACACAGAGAGGTTTTATAATTTGCCTCAAGTTGTACAGCTAATTGGGGCTTCCCAGATGACACTAGTGGTAAAGAATCTACCTGCCAATCTAGGAGACATAAGGAAGACAGGTTCCATCCTTGGGTTGGGAAGGGCCCCTGGAGGAGGGCATGGTGACCCACTCCGGATTCTTGCCTGGAGAATCCCCATGGGCAGAGAAGTCTGGCGGGCTACAGTCCATGAGAGTCGCAAAGAGTCAGACACAACTGAAGCAACTAAGCTCACAGCTAATTAATGACAGAGCCGGGATTCCAATTTAGGCAGAAGGTTCCGGGGTCTGCCCTCTTACAGCCCTCTGTATGGATGGCTTCTCCAAATACAAGTCTGTCATTGTCACCTGATGTGTATGGTACACATTGTGGAGCTGTGTCTGGACAAGCAAGAACTCCCAGAAGGAAGGTCTTGGATGAGCCATTTTCTTTAAGGGAACTGGTGTGGTAAGAGGCTTTGTTCCCAATTAGTGGCCATGGCCACTGTTGTAAGGTTCCTTCTAGAAATTGTTCAAGGCCATATCCTTGATAGAAATGTACTTTTCTATGAAAGGCCTGGCATTCATTTAGAACCACATTATCTCCGGGTCCATTAGTTTTTACATATTTTCCCTTTTGGCCCCTCCAGGTATGAATGGCTCACATCAACAGAACGTATCTCTTCTTTCCCACCTGTATTGCCTCTCTTAATAATAATATCTGCCCCAATTCAGATGGTAAAGAATCTACCTGCAAAGCAGGAGACCTGGGCTCAATCCTTGGGTTGGGAAGATCACCTGGAGGAGGGCATGGCAACACATTCCAATATTCTTGCCTGGAGAATCCCCATAGAGGAGCCTGGTGGGCTACAGCCCATGGGGTCACAAAGAATTGTACATGACTGCATGATTAAGCACAGCACAGCTCAGCTTGGGAAGGGAAGAGAATAAGTATATGCAGCTAGTCTGCCTACTAAAATCAAATCTGATGCATATGGATTTTGCTTTCATTGAAAAGCCAAGAATTCTTTTGTGCCCTGAACATTTCACCTTGAAGATCCAGCAAAGAGGAATCAAGAATGACTCATCAGGGATCATAATCTCCGCCATGGGCTCCTCCCCCAAATATTAATTCATTCTCTCTAATGCCTGCATGACAGTCTAAATTCACTCCTAAACCATGTCAGCTGCTCCTCAAGCTGATTGAGGTCTGTGTCATTAGAGACTCTGGTTAAAAGCCCCAAGTACTTCTCACTCCAACCAGGGTGTCAGAGGTAAAAAGTCCTTGAGGGTTTTTCTGCTGATCCATCCAAGCCCCTCCATACCCAACACACCCTCCAGATGGCAAGTTGTCTGCCTTTAAGTCACCGTTAATAGATGTTTGAATGCTTATTGCAGAGACAACATACTTTCCTTGCAGCTCATTTTACTAAATTAAAAACATTAAACACAAATGTCTCTTGAGGTGCTTTTTTCTCCCTCAAAAATTATTTCCCTGAATTAAAATGTGTTTATACAATTTCAGATCAGAATGAAGCAATCCCTTCTTTTTTCACCTGCCAGTGGATGTGTGAGTATACACAGTCTTTCTGAGAGCAGGAGGTCCCCAGGGTTACTAGTGTAATTCTTTTTACTCTGGGGTGCTCAAGCACAGAATTGCCTACAATCAATTTGCTTTCACATCCTGGCATTAAACTCACTGTATATAAAAGTATCACAAGTATTTTCAATATAATTCTAAGTAGCAGTGATTTAAAAGGCTTTTTATTGTAATGAAAAAAATTACAAGGCATAGTAAAAACTGCACAGCCTGTTTGACTGAATCCAATCAAATATATGTAAAATTCCCCATAACCTCAAAATGGGTAAAAATGACTTAAAAATTAAGAAGGACAGCTGATAGGAGTCATGTTGATGTCTGACAGATGAAGCAATATACCTGAACAATAGTTTGACCTTCTGGTTTCTAAGAATATAGGATGAATCATAATTTAACTCAGTGCTATGGGAAAACAGGTTCTTTTCGAAGATGTAGCTATAGCTATAAAATATAGGTATTGATATAACATAATTTTCTAAGTATATAGCTATCTTTAAAGGCGAAATGAAAAGACCTCCAGTAAAATATGCATCATTAGTTATCACGAGTACTCTTGATGCCTATTATTGATGTTTGATTTGAAGGCAAGAAGCGTGATTTAGGCATCTACAGCCATTGCTATACAAAATGATCACCATTAATATCCAGGTACACTCAATACCCTTGAACCTGAACATAAGCATAGCATAGAAATACTGTTATAACTGCCACACAATCTCTGAAACATAGTAGGCCTTCAATAAATATTTGTCAAATGAATGAAAAACAGAATAATGAATAAATGGATAACATATCCAGAGGTAGTCTGCCTTCCTATACTATTTTGATGAAGTTATTTTCACTTTTGCCTTTAATGCAAAATGAGTAAAACAAATCAGAAAACTGAATTACAATCTGTGGCTTCATAGCCTGATGTTCTTAGCCCTTCCACACTATCAAAACCATCTCTTCTGACTTAGTTCTCAGTCTCTGGTTCAAAGGTCTCTCAGTGTTTATGCCAAAGCAAACACCCCTTCCACCACCACCAAAGGGCATTAATATTGAGTCCAATGAGAGTTGACAGAAGCAGCACTGCGTTTATTTTATTCACGGAAGAGGTGGAAGAAATAAAGTTACCACTTAAAATACAGGAACCCCAATTAAGTTGAATTTTGATAAACCATGAATAATCTTGTTGTATAAGTATGTCCTAAATATTGCATGAGATACTTATCCTTGTCTATTTGAAGAAACCCTAATTTAACTGGGTGCCATGTATTTTCCTTTGCTAACTCTGACAACCTCAGAGGGAAAGCAAATGTTTTTGTCTAAATACTGTGTTTCTAAGTAGGCAGACTCTGGGAGAGGAGACAGACTTTTGGGTACAAGGTCATAGCAGAATTATCTTGAGGCAGTATCCAGTGGCAGACAATTTCCTACAGTTCACTAAAATGACATCTTTAAATAGGCTCAATCTTACAGGCATGCTGCATGTTGAATGCTTCTAAAGACAATGAGAATATTACATACAGACAAAGAATGATTATGAAAAGTGAAGAAAGCAAAGACCTGGGAGATGTCAGGAGGCAGAATAAACATTTTTTGACACTAACAGTCTTTTTTAGAGGATGCATGCACATATGTTTCTATAGACATATATTCAGATCAAAGATAAAAATGAACCCTGGAAAAGTCTTAAATTTCGATAAAATGTCAGTTGTATTTTTATACTGTGAAAAATTTAGTGCTTATGAAAGGTGGCATATTGATTGATTGAATAATTATTAATATTTATTGCATACCAGCAAGAAGCTAGAGGCTATTTGAATACGCAGGCTGGATTTCCATAGCCTCAGAGGAAGTGGCCTGTCTTGGAGCAGTGGGTGACAAGGTCTCAAAGGGCAGAATGACATATGTTGTTGCTGAGGAGTGGGTTGAGATATTTGTCCAAATGAGATCTGACAATCCACAAGAGAGCTAGAAAATTCTTAAAATCCACAGTGTTCATAATCTCAAAACTGAAACTGTACCTTTCCCTCTTATTTCAAGAGTCCCCTTGATATCCAACGATCAAGCAAATCTCTGACAACAGTTAAGTTTCCCTGTGTTCAGAGTTTGGGGCTCAGCTGGAGTGTTTAAAGGGTTTCCTATAATATTAACACTTGAGCTTAACCAGGACTTTAGAATTATTTTCTAATAAAGTGCCAAATTTTGAAAGCTGGACTTCCAAAGCCTTTCTTTTTTTTTTCCCAAAGCCTTTCTAAGGGAGAATGGGACACATTTTCAACCTTATTTATTATCAATACAATCAAAAGGATATTCTTAGGATATTCTGATATTAGAGAGTAATATTTCTTTAGGTCACAACCTTTGCTAGGTGTTATATAAGCATTATTCTTCTTATTTCTCATAACAACAATGTATGATTTGCATTATTTTTTCTAATTTTACTAATAATAATATGCTGATTCTAAGAGGACTTAAGTAGTTATCCAAGATTACAGAAACAAATATTGGTGAATATGAGATTCCAATTCAGATATATCTGACTAATGTTGCAACAGAATGCTTCCAAATCTGAAACCATCTCCTTCACCATTAGATAGAACACCAGAATCTTGAGTTAGTCAAAGATAAAGCTTTATATAACAAGAAGGCAAAAAGATAATTGAATGTTTTTACTTTCAATGATGACATTTCCTTAAGTGAATTATGAAATGATGATTCCAAGGCAAAGAAAAAAAAAATGTTGTTTACTATCATGAAACTCTTTCATTTATTTTCAGTGTCTGGCATTTCCCAAAATAAATTATGAGAGACAAAAAACTTAAAGCCACATTATCCATTTAACACCAAAATTAAAGGCAGGAAGTTAATTGGTGGAAAAAACTCTGTTAACTTTAATTTCAACTCCTAAAATTTATTGGTAAATAAAAAGAAACTATAAAATAGAAACTTTAGGTCACAACACAAAATATGCTTCAAATCAGATAGAGGCTCTAAAAGCTTGACTTCCATAGTTATGTAGCCCAGATTAGAATCACACCCTTGCCTCTTACAAACTGTGATTCTGGCAAATCGCACAACTCTGTACCATAGTCTCCTTGTCTATAAAATAAATATAATAATAGTACCCACCTCATACAGTTATCATGAAGACTAAATAAGGTATTATATGTAATCTGTTTGGCGTAGAACCTAGCACATAACAAGCAGTCTTATTTTTATCATTTAAATGTTTTCTTTAAAATGGATATGCTAATATAAAATGAGGGATTTGTATTGATCTCTGCATTTTTCAAAACTAAGATTACTGGACACCAAATCCCCCAAATGGTATTCTCTAAATCAGTATCAAAATGTTCCTGGTAAAAGTTGTCTTTTAAATAACTCATTTTCTAAAACTGAAACACAAAATCCAAAATCCCAGGCTGAGCCCATTTACACTGTTCTGTTTTGTGTGAATCTTGCACACAAAAGAAATCATTTGGCTTACAAATAGCCAAATGGAGAAGAGAATCCTCAAATCCTTTGTCACCTGAAAGCCTCTATAGCCACAGAGTTTAAGCCACTCAGGGTTTGTCAATGTTAATCCAAAATGGAATCTACAAGTACGATGCATGCGTGCATTTATTTTCAGAGAGACGGGTACAATCTGGAGAAGTAGGGGCAACATGACCTTGCCTAAGACTGGCTACATCAGCACCCGCTGCAGTTGGGCGATTTGTGCGGTGGCCCCAAAGTACAAGTACTGTCGTCACCTGGTAGAGCTTCTAGGGATCCCGCCAAGCGAGCCTCAAAGAGCAAAAGCGAAGCAGACTGCGTTTTCCCCTCTAAAGAAATTTACAGGCCATTTTCTCACCCTTCCCCCTGAGCTAGGATATTGAGCTTAAAATGTACCTACTGAGTAGGTAATGTATTTAGTATTAAGGATCCATCGCATGCGTATGTCTTCTGAGCATAATGGTTCCTTTGGAGCCATTACAGATATACCGTGAATAGATATTAGGAATAATACACAAAGAGTGGTTGAAGGAGATCCCATATTAACTACTGTGAGACTTTTAACAGTATTTGAAACTAGGCTTTTTTTTTTTTTAATTCCTGGGGTTTAATACCTCTATACTTTGTAAACTGAGCGCTTTTCAAAGAGAGCTCCAAATTCCTATGGAGCTGTCTTTAGGTGAGCTTTGATCTTTGCAGAGCACCTATCTTGTGTTTCTATAATTGCCCTGGTTTAACAAGGCTCCCTAGCACGTGAAAGGGGAAAATCCTTTTATTAAGGCTATAAACCTAACTGACCACAGTAATGGAATGTGCAGCTCCGGGGTAGCCCTTAGTTGCCCAGGAAAGAAAAAAATGGGGAACTGAGGAAAGTCTTCATGTTCAAACAAAATGAAATATTTATTAAACATGTTTCTGGTGTCCCAGGTGGTAAGAGACTGCCCTGTGGTCTGCTGAAAGGTTTGATCTTTGTTAAGTATTGTGAATGCTGATTTCTATAATGGGGTGAAAGCTGAGGAAGTTATGGCTGAAATTTTGGCTAAAGATGACAGCTCCGGGTTTCAAGTTGCACAAAGCAGTCTGAGGGATTAAACCAACAAAGCCTGCTCCAAAGTATCGAGTTTCCTAAAGTGTAATCTTCGTATCGGTGATTCACACTCCTAGGACAGGGAGGACACTTCCTTTATTTTGACTTTGCCATATTAATCTTACTTTACAAATACACGCGGTGATTTAGATCATGTTTAATTAACTGATTGAGGGCTCCAGTGGTAAAAATGGCATCGCATTAAGCTCTGTCCGTATGGCAGATTCGAATCACATCTTTAGCCTTGCAAGAACAAAATATCCCAAGAGTCACTGATGACAGGATGTAGGAATTGAAATCAGGTCCCTCCTGTTGTTTGAGAATCCAGGGAGGGTGCCTGCCATATGCCCGTCACTTTCAGGGGGGGAAATGACAGGATAAAAGAAAGGAAGGCTCTGGTTCTTCCAATATGTTCAAACCTCAGATGAAAATGATTGTGCAGCAGTGCTGTACAGAGGCCGAGATTCATATGAAAGTACATCCCAAACTTTGCAGAGAGCATCATGACAGGGTTGCATGGTGTGGGGATATGTGTTTTTTGTTTTTTCTGAAACGGCTGCTTGGGGGTTTTGAGAACTGATAGATGAAAATGTTGTGGTCTGGAGCTGAATTTAATAAGTAGGAAAATAAAATAAATAAATAAATAAAAGATGGGATTCTTATCTAATAAAATATATGTGCACGCTGATTCAGTAAAAAGCAAATTAAGTTTGACTGCTAAAAAAAACCACACATTGGGATACAAGTTTCAGAGTTTGCATTTTTGGAAGTGAGAGCTGTCTAATTTTTTTTCCTCAAAAATCTGTGGTGATTATTTATGACATCTCAAGGAAAAAAAATGTAAATCGACTACTGATTTCTTTTGAGTAATTTCTTTGAAATTTTAAAATGCATTTACAATTATTCTTAGTAATAGGGCATAACAAAATTTTGAAAAGAAAGCAAAAAATCAATTTCACTCCTTAATGTGATGATTAACAGTAGTGGGCATCCTCTTTTAGTGTTTTATTATTTGCATGTCTGAAAATCATTATAATCATATTTTACCATAAGCTTGTAACCTAACTTTTTTCACTTAATGTTTTATACACATTTCCCTTACTGCTATGTGCCCATAATGTTTATTGATTGCATAATATTTTGTCAAATGAATGTTATCATTTATCTAACCACACTTCCACTGTTAGATATTAAAACACCTTGCAATGTTTGTTATCATAAATAACATTATACAGACAACTTTTATGCATATGGTTTTTTCCACATTTTGAATTATTTCCTTAAGATAGAGTCTTTTAAGATAAGTTTCTTTAGATGATGTAGAGTAAAGAAATTTTCTTCCAAGGGCCAGTGGAAAGTAAAACATTCTGTGAGGCATCACTATAAAGAAAATTTGACCTCTATGTGGAATATTTTAAAAAGTCAAATTCATAGGAATAGGAACTTGAAAAGTGGTTGCCAGGCAAGGGAGGCAGGTGGGAAAAGGAGAAAACTAAGAGAGGTTAGTAAAAGGGTACAAACTTTGTGCTGTGAGAGATGAAAGGGTCCGAGATCTGATGTAAAACGTGGTGACTGTAGTTGATAATATCGTATGTTTAATTCAAATTTGCTAAGCACATAGAACTTAAATGTTCTTACACACACACAGCAAAGACAAATATGTGAAATGATAGATGTGTTAATTAACTGGGTGGGAAGAATCCTTTCACAATGTGTACATATATCAAATCTCCACGATGTCTACTTAAAATAACCTATGATTTTATTTGTCAAGTATACTTTCATAAATCTGAAATTAAAAAAGAAAAGGAATAAATGAAAATCTTATCTGAAATTAACATACAAGCCAAGAGTGATATCTTCAGTCCTATAGGGAAATATTGGCAACATGAGAAAAGTGTTTTGTTTTCACTACTGTGGCCTTCCCTGATTTTAAACAAAGCATACCATAACAGTGAAATAAAATCAGGATTCTCTCTTTTTTACTCATCATTTGGCATTTCTCTCCAGAAAACAATAAAAAAGGTATCCCATTAAGTATCATTAAAGTTTCAAAAACATATAATAGTTTCCTAGACAGTGTTGAACCCAGTTGACTTTCTAAAATGACCATGATTTTATTTATCCCTGAAGTGTGGTCCTAATAATTAATTATCCTAGATGTTTTCATGGCATTAACTCAGAGTATGATGAATTGGGTAAGTTAGACAATATATTTTAACTCAAACCACTTTGCATTTTGACAAGGAACTCAAACTTTTCAACTGCGGTCTGTAACAGCAGAGGCAGCTTGTAAAAAGAATAATCACCTCAACTTTTTCAACTTCCTGAGCTCACTCAAAATAGAGTAGGTGAAGATTTTTTCATTTGAAAGCAATAAGTTCTAAAACACAGTGTGCTGCAGTATATTTTAATTATTGGTTTCAATTCTCAAAGTTCTATATTTTATTAATTACTCTTATGTGTTTATTGTCAAAATATGCACAATCATAAAATTGTTATTTGCAGCTTTTTATCAAGAAATTGTTTATTTATTTTGGACTGTGGTTTCATGAAACACCCTCAAATTCATCTCAAGTCTGTATTAGTGTTCAAATGACATATTTTTAACAATTTTCGAGTCAAGAAATACATTTCTCTATACATTTTTTTTTCTAGTCATGTTATTATTGGTCTGAGATAACATAACATCTTTTGTTTTCCAAGTCTATTCCTTTCAGTGAAATCTATTTCTTTTCCACAGTTTTAAAACAAAAGATAAACATCCCTTATGAGACACTGGAAGGAGAGGCAATTAAAGTGAATTTGATAAAACATAATGTACTGGACTGACAGTTAAAAGGCTATGCTTGTTTGATTGTTGACTAGTTTTGTCTTTAAATAATGGTCTTCTTTTGGCATTTAATGTATATTTGTTTGCAATAAACATAATTTATGAATATTTTAACACATGTGTACTCAGTGGGGTGGATTATCATACTGATATAAATAGAATTAATGAGCAGTCAACCTGCCACATGTCATGACATATGACTGGGCAACTAGAGCACAGAAATCACTCTCGTAGTTTCATAATAAACCTTTTTTCTTAGTTTAACTTCTAAAAATTACTAACTGCCTTTATTTACACTTTATTTTGGAGTATGGTTCATCCACTGGTAAATATGATTAGACTACAAGACTCTCCTTTTTGACATTCAAAAACTATTTTCTTGCTTTCGGTAAGACTGAATAAATGCATTTGAATAAATGAACCACATTTGGCCAAATTTCAGAGAAATGGTCATAAATAATCATTTTACTTATTTCTGCTAGAAAAAAAAATCAGTAGATCTCTTTTTATTTTGCTGCAAGAGTATGATCATGCCCAATGGCTACTAGTAGATCTTTACAGGAACAAAAACTTTTTAAACGCTTCTGAATTCTAAAACAAATCTGATGACCATATCAACTAAATAAACTTATCCTGAAGAAAACATCTTCTTAGCCAGTTATCTGCCTTCCTTGCACACAAAGCAACAATCTGTTAAGCGTGCCTAATAAGATTTTTTTTTTTAAGGAATAGACCCAGTGGTCTAAAGCCACCTCTTCAAACAGTAGGTATAGTGGTAAATGCTGGCATGCAAAATCTCTAGTTCAATCAGACTTCATTTGACAAAGAATTATTTTCATGAGGATGCAAATTGAAATTTAAGATTCCCCTCTATTTCCTTTTGTTATTTTTATAGCTTGTTTATGGGCTAAAAATGGGAAAAATTAAACTAGCACATAGACAGCATTGCCCAGAGGATCTGGCAGAAGGAAAGCCTTGGCAAAGATATTATACCAGTTCTTTCTTGAGACACAGATGGTAGGGTTGCAGCCTTTATTCCTCTTATCTTCATTTTCAAAGGGACTATTCCAAGCTTTCTGCCACCATCACCCCTCCACTTCTACCTTCACATTTAAAAGCACTCTCTCCCCAAAACCAAAGCAGTATGCTTTAGGAAAATGACGGAATATGACACCACACTCCTGGTCCTCTGTTAGAAGAGGTGACGACACTAGAAAGGGCTGGGGACTGGTGAACTTCCCTGGAGTGACTCCCTTGGGGAAATCCAGCACTTTCACTGGCAAAGAAAATGGGCACCACCTAGTGCTTTTTTGATGCAAAGGCTGTTTGTGCTGGCATGGGCGTGAGTGGGCGTGCATTGGGTGGCTGACCTTTACAAAAGAAAAAAGAAAGGAGTCAGCTGGCTTCAACCCTTAGGCTAAAAAAAGAGTAAAGTAAAAAAAGCAAAGGATAATCTTAAGACAAACGAAGTCAGTGCTTCCAAATCAGAGATTTCCTCGGGGTTGTTGTTGTTGTTTTTTACCAGTGTTGATCTGTTCATGAGAAATAACATTTTTATTTACTAAGATGCTAATGCTAACTTCCCCTGTATCATTTTGCCACTTCGATTTGTAAAAATTTCTAAGAATTTTTCTCTTCATCCAAAGTAACAAAACAGAGCAAGGTGTCCCACCACCCCTGCCACACATACCCCAAATCTATTTTAACAAGGAGCCTGTCTGGAGTTCTCCTAACACAACAAATAGCTTTTATGAAAAATGGTTTGTAGCACAAAATCTTTTGCAATGCAATAAGATCAAGTGAACCCTCATGCCTCTAGGAAAAACACTTAGGAAGTTTTATCTGATTGATAAAATGGACCCAGATATGAGTTCAAGGATCGAGTACACTTTGATGAAATTTCACAGCCATGAAGTCTGATTATCTGAATGCTTGCTTAAGCCCCTTAAAAAAATAACTCAAGGAAGCACTAAAGGTTTTTTTGTTGTTGTTGGGAAAACAGATGGTCCTATAGGAAACAGAAAAATCACCATTCTATACCGTTTGCTTTCTATAACACTTTACTGAGAATTACTCTCACTACCGTTGGTGTTTAAGAAATAACAATAATGGATTCTCTGTTGCTAAAGGTAGAATGTTCTGCCTTACTGTAGGCAGGGTGGAGGGAAGAGACAGGGAAAATGAGGAACCTGTGACACATAACCAGGTTAACAGGACCTGCTACACATCCAGGAACTAACTAGCTGACTTGGAATTCATTAGGGATCTGCTTATTCAATATGCTGTCCAATAGAATCCAAACATAAAACAGACTTCGAAGAAACAGATAAAAATGATTATAACTTCTCTCTGTTAATAGCTCAGTGTCTGTGCTGAGCAACCTGGATAGAAGGAGATGAAGAAAGCAAAACCCAAGATTCTGAAATTTGCCTACAGAAAGATTCTCTTTGGCCTACAGCAAAATTCTCCCTTTATAAGATGCTGATAGTATAACTTGGATCCAGCACTTGACAATTATGTTGTGAGCTAAGTTAAAAAGTCCAAAGCGTGCTCGCATCTTTAACCATTTTATTGCTGTAATTTAGGATATTAGATATGTTATTTACCTTGAAAGTGAAAATGTTAGTCGCTCAGTAGTGTCCAACTGTTTGTGACTACCCATGCACTAGCCTGCTAGCCTCCTCTGTCCATGGGATTCTCCAGGCAAGAATACTGGAGTGGGTTGCCATCAAATTGCCATCAAAATTTGCCACCTTAACA
The DNA here is from genome assembly GCA_007570785.1 of Antilocapra americana. Lineage (NCBI taxonomy): Eukaryota > Metazoa > Chordata > Mammalia > Artiodactyla > Antilocapridae > Antilocapra > Antilocapra americana. The sequence continues at coordinate 9,485,699 of ML662449.1, read as the reverse complement.
AATTTTAAAATGTGTGTGTGTGTGCGCGCTAGTCATGTCAGACTCACTGTGATCCCATGGACTGGAGAGCCCACCAGACTCCTCTGTCCATGGGATTCTCCAGGTAAGAAGGCTAGAACCGGTTGCTATTTCCTCCTCCATGGGATCTTCCTGATCCTGAGATCAAACTCATTGGCAGGAGGATTCTTTACCACCAGGGAAGCTCCTTTAAAATGTATAGGGGAAGAAAATGTCTTAAGATAGGTTTCTTCTACAAGCAGGAGGAAAAATAAAATGAACTGATCTCTTTGGAATTTCACTGATATAAAATGTGCATCTTTAGATTTTTAACTAAATAGGAGATCTTGTCTTGACAGGTCTAAGATGCAGATGAATTGATTCGCTGAAGCAACAAAATGTTTTACCAACTATGCACCCACAGGATGATGGAAGGATGTGGCTATCTTAATCACCTTTTAAATGAAAGCAGTACTAGGTTCTACACTCAAAATGAGTTCTTAAACTCAGTCTCACCACCATTTCTGTCAGCCTCTTAAAAAAGGAAAACTTCTTTTTCTTCCCTCCCTTCCTTTCCATCTCCCCCCCCCCCCCGCCTCCTTTTCTCTCCTGCCTGCCTTCCCTGAACACTATAGTTCACAGTGAAACCCTCTGGTAATGACAGCCCTGAAGCGATAATGTACTTTCCTGCCTTCCTGTTAACAGTAACACTTGATCCCTCCATGAGTGCCAGCTCAGTGGCAGAAGGACGCGTTCATATTTTCTCGAGGTAAACGGGACCAGTTTGACTTTACTGCCTTGACTAACTCAGCAGTTTCACTAAGTTCTGGTTCAAAAAATTGATGTTTTATTAAAGAAGAAAAGAGGAGTGAAGCAGGAAAAGGAGAAAAAGGAGAAAGAGAAAAAGAAAAGAAGGGGTAAGGAGGAGAATCAGTCTCTGGTTTTGCTCAGTACTGTGTCAGTGAAACCAAATTCTTCCTTCTCCCTGGGATCCTACATGGTTAATAAGGAGTTAAGGTGAATAATAGCAGACAAAACCATGGGATTTGGAGGGAAGACAAAGGAGGTCTTCATGTGATAATGTGGGCTCTCCATGGAACAAGGTGTGGAGGTCACTGTGTGATAATACATGATTCTCTCAACTCCACCACTCACCTCTGATGGGCGGAGGCTGTGCATCCAGGAGTGGCCTCTAGGCACGTGGCTCAGTGGCGTCCAACAGCACCGTCAGCCCAGCTGCTGAGCGCTCGAGGATGGCCTACTGTCCTCACTCCCATTTCTGATAAGGAGCATCTTGTGCTGAGGTAATCACACAGAAGACAATCAATAGTTCTAACCAAATACTTGTTATTTTAAGAATAAGCCCAGAGTGATTCTTAGCTGTGAAAAACATGGGAGACACTATTTGTTGTAGTTTAAATAAAATTGATTTTCTTTGCTTCAGGATCCAGATCACTCAATGGGCTCCTAGTGTGTCAAGCTTGGATAAACATATAGTATAGAAAACAGTCCTATCTATCAACTGGGAGATCCTTCGTTTGCTAATGTCAGCTTCCTAAGTTCAGGTCCACAGGGGAAAGGGGAGAGGGGGTCTGTGGATACAGGCAGAAAGAAGGGAGGTTGTTTTCAGTGTTTGTTATGTCACATGCATAGTTCCACCCTCTTTTCCATATAACAAGACAATGAGTTAGATATTTAAAGCCAAACTTTCTAGTTGCAGAGCCCAGCTTTTTCTGCTGTACCAATGATCAAAAAACTAACAGGAAGGAATATGTTTTGTAACATAGTATATTACACACATACATTATTGAAAAAAAGTTTCATGAAACAGCATTTACCTTTATACATGTAACTTATTCTGATTTTATTCATCCTATTCTATTATAGTTCACTTCTTGCAAATTCTATGGCAACTCCACCCTGCTGGCTTTACCATCTAGTATGGTAGCATGACCTGCAGTGTGACAAATATGGCACTGCTCCATCCTGCCCTTCAGAGTTTTTAATATTGAAATTGGTATTTGTATTGTGACCACACATGGGCTTGGAGATAATGTATAGAAAGTCCCATCAATGGGATCCAAGTTTTCAAGATTTTCATCTAAGAATTGAGGGTTATAATATTTACCCTCTTATCAAGTTGAACTCCTTGGTAGTGTTCATTTGCTTCTCAGTCTAGGATAAAAACAATTCAACACTGAGATGGTAAGTTTTGTGGCAAGAAAAGCCATAAAGAGGAGTAATTTTTATTATCATTGCTATTGGTAATGATCAGTGTAAACTCACTAGCAGCTGCCAGACACTGTTCCATGAGCTTTAAAGATGGTAACTAGTTTAATTCTATCACTTTTATGAAGTCAGTATTATTACTTCTACTTCATAGCCAGAGGGCTTCCCTGGTGGCTCAGATGGTAAAGAATCTGCCTGCAATTCAGGAGACCCAGGTTCCTTCCCTGGGTCTGGAAGATCTCCTGGAAAAGAGAATAGCTACCAACTCCAGTATTCTTGCCTGGAGAATTTCATGGACAGAGGAGCCTGGTGGGCTACAGTCCATGGGGTCTCAAAGAGTCTGACACAACTGAGTGGTTAACACTTTCACTTATAGCCAGAATTCTTTTATCTTCTTCATCAAAATGTGTCTCTCTAAAATGTTATTATATATCTCAAAAGATAAATGCAATTATAACTATGACTCAGAAATCTGCATTTCTTTGATTTGTTTGGATGGAATATAAAAGCATATATTATCTGATTGGCTTGATGAACAATTGGCTTTTTTTTTTCTTTTCTATTGGCTTTTTAATAATAGATCATGAAATTTTACAAGACTTTTGCAGAAAACTTCCAAACTATACAGCAATTGATTAGAATGTGTTTGCCTTTAAGTAACACAGAGTCTCTGTCATAAGTTTATAATATCTGAAAGTTCAAGGGCAATTCCATTTCCAGGGCTAGTTGATTCAGAGGTTCTTCAGTGTCCTTGAGGATGCAGAGTCTTCCCATCTTCCCACCCCCCCCCATCCCTTCCCAGCTTTGCCTTTGCTGTACAGTTCCAGGGATCATATCCAGACTCCACAGTGGTAAGATGAAAGGTCTCTTCCTTAGGATTGATTTAAATGTTCCTTAAGTATTTGTCAGCATTTTTCTTTTTTAAGCTAAAAAAGAAATGGGCTTCCCTAGTGGCTCAGATGGTAAAGAATCTGCCTTTAGTGCAGGAGAAACAGGTTCGATCCCTGGGTTGGGAAGATCACTAACCTGGTTGGTTAGGAGGGAATGGCAACCTAACCCAATATTCTTGCCTACAGAATTCTGTGTACAGAGGATCCTGGTGGACTGCGGTCCATGGGTTCCCAAAAAGCCAGACATGACTGAGAAACTAAAACTTTCACTTTCAAGCTACACATGGATTCCTAAACCAGTCACTTGCAAGGGAAATGGGATCACCATGATGGGATTAGGAAAGTTCCACCCTCCCAAATCAGAGATGAGACTGCCTATCCTGAACCACACAGATCTATGGACAAGGAAGCTGTTGTCAAATAAACATTGAATAAGAAGTTCTCATGTAAAGATGGAAAATATTTAAAAAGAAAGATTTGGCAAAAATATATGATAAAGCAGAACCATTCCCCATTAATGCATTTAATATTTCATGTGGTGTGCTAAGTCACTTCAGTTGTGTCCAACTCTTTGCAAACCTGTAGACTGTAGCCTGCCAGGCTCCTCTGTCCACAGGATTCTCCAGACAAGAATACTGGAGTGGGTTACAGTGCTCCTCTCCAGGGGATCTTCCCAACCCAGGGATGGAACTCACATCTCTTACATCTCCTGCATTGGCAGGCAAATTCTTTACCACTAACACTTCATAAAAATTATCAATTTAACAACAAGGAAACACACCCATAAAGAAACCACTATGTATTTTTATTTGTTCTTAAATTAACCAGATCCAGTGGTTTTTCTACCAGAAAGAAGAAAACTAGGTAGGCTAATAAAACAAACATCTGAATAGTATCAGTGCTCATGAAAATAAATGGATTTCCTCCTATTTAGTACAATGAAGGCAAGTTGACATTTGCCAACAACTACAAGGTAAAATGTTGCAGAAATTACTGCTTCCTCCCTTCTGGTTGAAGTTGTTTTAAAATTAATTAACATGGGGGGGAGGGACTAAGATGGCGGAGGAATAGGACGCGGAGTCCACACTCTCCCCAACAAATACACCAAAGGAACATTTAAATACCGAACAAACTCCATAAATCAACATCTGAATGCTGGCAGAGGTCTTCAGGCATCTGGAAAGACAGCCCATTGCCGACGAAAGAAGGTAGGACCAAAGGAAAAAAAAAGTAAAAAGAGGCAAAGAGGCAGGGACTGAGATTCATCTCAGAAGGGGAGCCTCGAAAGAGATAAAGGTTTATGAACGTCAGGAAACATTCTCACTGGCGGAACTGAGAGATCTGAGGCGAATCTCAAAGAGCATAAAAGTCGGGACTTAGAAGCCGATAAATAGTTAAGCCCCTTGGAGAACGGAGCGGCGGCCGGTCGCCCCATCCCCCAAGAGCCAGCGGACTGCTCAGGGAGGGGCGGGCCACGCGCTTAGGGGGAGGACTGAGATTGAATGCCTGGGGCAGACTGAGGGTCCTAACCGAGGGTGATAACCGGAGATAGACTGCTGGGTAGCCTTCCCGAGGAAGACCCCTGCCAGGCTCGCGAACAGAACAAAGGGGAGCGGGGACTCGGACCGCGGCGCGAGACAGCCGGGTGGAACAGGGAGGCTGCGGGCTACGGAGAGCGCCCCTGTGAGGCTTCTGCCCCCAAACCGCAGGCAGAATTGGGTGCTAGCCAAGACCTCTGGGGACTCTGGACAGTCGCCACCAGAACTCGGCGCTTCTCATATCTGAGAAAACGCCCCAGCCGCACATTGAAAAAACCGAGCAGCTGGGCCGGGGGAGGGGAGAAGCCGCAGCCCCCCAACTGCATCACCAGAGTGCCCCGCCAGAGTCTGCCGCTGCACATCTGAGAAGACACGCCCAGCTGCAAGCAGAAAGAGCCGAGCGGCTGGGCCGGGGGAGAGGAGAAGCCACAGCCTCCAATTGCGTCATCAGAGTGCGCCGCCAGCCGAGAGCCTGAGCAGAGGGGGCGGGAAAAGCGCAGGCACCGGGAGCGGGGCAAACCCCAGAGCGCTGAATAGACACTGAAGGGGCCAGCAGAGGTCGCCAAATCAAGCAGGACAGACCGCTTAAGATTCCAACCAGGAAACTCTGACAAAACACTCATCCAACCCCTCCCATAGTGAGGAAACCCCACAATAAAGGGACAACACACCAAGATAAACAAGATGAAAAGGCAGAGAAATACCCAACAAGTAAAGGACCAGGATAAATATCCCCTAGACCAAACAAAAGACGAAGAGATAGCTTGTCTACCTGACAAAGAATTCCGAATAATGATAGTGAAAATGATCCAAAACCTGGAAAATAAGTTGGAGTTGCAATTCAATAACCTGCAGGCAAGGATTGAGAAGATGCAGGTAAGCTTTAACAAGGACTTAGAAGAAATGAAAAAGAGTCAAAATACAATAAATAATGCAATAAATGAGATCAAAAACACCCTGGAGGGAACCAACAGTAGAATAACAGAAATAGAAGACAGGATAAGTGAAATAGAAGATAGAATGGCAGAAATAAATGAAACAGAAAGGAAAAATGAAAAAAGAATTAAAAGAAATGAGGACAATCTCAGAGACCTCTGGGATAGTATTAAACGCACCAATATTCGAATCATAGGAATCCCAGAAGAAGAAGACAAAAAGAAAGACCATCAAAAAATTCTTGAAGAAATTATGGTGGAAAATTTCCCTAAATTGGGAAAGCAAATAGCATCTCAGGTCCAAGAAACACAAAGGGTCCCAAATAGAATCAACCCCAAGCGGAGCACCCCAAGACACATATTAATCAAATTAACAAATATCAAATACAAAGACCAAATATTAAAAGCAGTGAGGGAGAAGCAAAAAATAACCCACAAGGGGAATCCCATAAAGATAACAGCTGATCTCTCAATAGAAACTCTTCAGGCCAGAAGGGAATGGCAGAGCATTCTTAAAGTCATGGAAGAAAACAAGCTACAACCCCGATTACTGTACCCAGCAAGGATCTCATTCAAATTTGAAGGAGAATTCAAAATTTTTTCAGATAAGCAGAAATTGAGAGAATTTAGCAATACCAAACCAGCCCTCCAACGAATGCTAAAGGATCTTTCCTAGATAGGAAACACGGATGGGATATATAATCTCGAATCCAAAACAATAAAATAGAAGAAATGGCAACAGGATCATATTTATCAATAATTACCTTAAATGTAAACGGGCTGAATGCCCCAACCAAAAGACAAAGACTGGCAGATTGGATACAGAATCAAGACCCCTATATATGTTGCCTACAAGAGACCCACCTCAAATCTAAGGACATATATAGACTGAAAGTTAAAGGCTGGAAAAAGATATTCCATGCAAATAAAGACCAAAAGAAAGCAGGAGTGGCAATACTCATATCAGATAAAGTAGACTTTAAAATAAAGGCAGTGAAAAGAGATAAAGATGGACATTACATAATGATCAAAGGATCAATCCAGGAAGAAGAAATAACAATTATAAATATTTATGCACCTAACATAGAAGCACCACAATATGTAAGGCAAATGCTAACAAGTATGAAAGGGGAAATCAACAACAACACAATAATAGTGGGAGACTTTAATACACCACTCACACCAATGGATAGATCAACTAGACAGAAAAGTAACAAGGAAATTCAAACTTTAAATGA